>JAEQBA010001032.1:0-17522 GCA_019434445.1 Phalangium opilio | reverse complement strand
TTTTGCTTAAACATTTCATTATTACATATTACACAGCTTTGTTTAGCTATATGAGGTCACCCAATAACTTCTATAAGTTGAAAGGTTTCCTATCTTCCCGAACTGAACTATGAATGTAAATTTGCATATAAACAGTTATGGAATAATTCCATATAGTCAATTGAGTAATTGGGGCGATACGAAACCAAGGACCATGTTATTAAACTCAATGGTGCCCTCAATTAGCGAAGCCATGCCAAAACTCTTTGTAATTTCACACTAAGCAAAAAGCTTTTTGCTAGTTGAGTCGATAACAATGTACCGTTTTCCATATTAGGAATAAAAACCGTTTATATCAATGGAAATTTAATGAAAAACCAACGCAACACAACAACTATAACAACTATACCAAATTGAAACTGAGTGACAGGTTTAACCGATATTAATAAAAGCTTAAGCATTGCACTCAGATGTTCTTCCTCGAGAAATTTCCCTTTACAGTAGCATCGATATTATAAATGAAGTATCGAACATTTTGATTACGCAGGATAACTTAAAAAGCTGAGCAAGTCATATTAGAAGTTTCAGCCTTTAGTCAATTTCCTTGATTTTTACGCTATGTTTTGATGACCCGTATCTTCGCATGAGTTTAGTACGAAAGTTCTAAGGTAGTTATGTCTTATTATGACTCTTGGTTTATCCCCTGCATTTTCGCGCACTTGATTTCACCAAATCGCTCTATTAACATGGTAACGTTTACCTTTAAAATTTCAGAACGTAAGAAGTGAAGTTTCCTCCACGTGCTGACAGATTGGGGGTAAAAATGATTAACTTACAAAACTTTGCGATACTGGTTGTTTTCATTGAAGTAAGACACACAGAGCCAATTACTTCGTATTTAATATAACTAACGTCCGTCACACACCAAAATTTAGTACCTTTGTTTCGTTAAAATACACAAAGTTCACAAAACCCTTATCGTGAAAAAAGAGACAATACAAAGTGTAAAAAACATGCGTCAGGATTAGAAGAAAAACACCATTAACTATGTTATGTTTTGAAAGTGCATAGAAACTATCTTTACTACACTCGGCTAATAAGTATGATGCACTCTACCGCTTCACAACCGCGCTTAAACCATGTAGGATTTAGCTTATTCCCATAATATTTAAATTTTTTAATCAGTTTTCAAGCCATTCTTGCAATAGCCAAGATTCTTATATGTATCAATACCGTGGTTTCCATCATCTAGTACAGGATCTATGGTGTTCTGCAGATAACGTGTTTGTTCCGTAGTCAAGAGCATCTGGCAATCTTCAACAACTACGTTGTTGTTTGTTTCTATTGGTGTATTCTCAATTTCTTCAGTACCATACGAATCCGGGTTTAAAGAATTCTTCATTTTGCCTTTCAATATCAAATGAATTCATTCTCGATATTGCCCATAGCTGAATAGGCGAATGAGCATTTTCGGTGCTTAAAGAGTGATAATTCCAAGAGTCTAGCAACTACTACAGGACTGGCTGATTCTAGGCAAGTACGTATAATGCAAACTAAAAATGTGACGTTCGTTATGGCAATCCAACAAGCCATGTTCTTGCATAAATGTAATAACGCTCTATAGTAGTCAGAAACAAGTCTATTCACTTCTCTCCATAATCTCTCGATCCTCTGGTTGTGGACAGATAATCCAGCGATAAGCTGCCTCTATTTAAACCCTATTTTCTATCATGTATCTAGCGACATGTACGTTTTCAGTACCCTTATCCCCTCGCACGCGCAATGGCAAACCAAGTTCCCTAACACCTTCCATAAATAACTGCAAAACACTTTGGGCTCTATTGTTGGTTAAGCAACGCAGATATATGATTCGACGACTGTATCCATCGATGCACCCATGAAAAACAGCCTCCATGAAATCAGTTTATGGTTGCTGTCCATGTGCCTGTAATATATTTGTTTTAGCATTGAACACAAATACAGGGTGTTTTTGACAAGTCTGGCACAAATTAACAGGCGTGTAATAAGGGTAAACAAGAGTCAAAACGCCCTATGATCTAGAGCTCTTCGAAGTAGACTATTAATCAACGAGTTGTGAAACCACTATTGTGGCTTTCACCAAATTGTTTCCATTATTTGAAGATTTCTGGCATCTCTCTGAGCTATTCCATTAGTTCGGACAAGCAGATAACTGTTCCTTTAAAATGGATCGACGTAAACGGTCTTTTTAACATGTTTACGGTACTCTACTTGTTATAAACGTTTTCGTTCATTAACTTGAGGTAAATAATCGATAACAATTTGGTCAAAGCTCCAATACTAGTTTCAGAATTCTGAAAATCTCTTTGTTTGGTGCCCTACTTTTGAGAGGCCATATGCATTTTGACTCCTTTTACCCAAAAGAACTCGGCTGTTATTTTGTTCCAGGCTTCCAAAAACCCCCTAAAATAACGGCTTTCTCTCTGTTTTTTTTCCCCTAACGCAAAAATATTTCGCTCCACCGTTGCCCTCAAATTGAAAATTTCGGGAAAATTGCACCAAATAAAAAAAAATCTACGACACTTTGTAAACATTTCGTGCTTAATCACTCTTAATTTTACGCTTTATAACATGTCATATGTAAGCGACCTGCTAGCGTAGTGTATCGCCTTTAGAAAATATGCTAATTTTAGAAGCTACTTATCATTCGCTGTCAGAGCGTCACTGTCGAGGTTACTTTAAATAATCTTGCTCATTCTTACTTAAGTAGCACTACTTTCTTTCCTTTGTGTATTCATAAGCCGTATACTTTTTACATCAAGTTAACTGAACACTACTTCAACAGGTAGACAGATTAAGCTAGGTCTTTGTAATCTCATCTAAGTTTTCTTAAAGTTTATAATTTTGACTCGCGAATACACGGGAATTTGTGATTTTAGATAGCAACTTATCCTTGTGTAACTTTTCATTGAACTTAACGTAAGGGTAGAAGGTAGAAATTGCACCCCAAAATAAAAGCTCCTCTCATGCAAGACAGATTTATACTCTCTTTAAAGGTAGGACAAGCAAAAATTCGAGTGCTTTGTAATGGATTGTTCACTTAAATTTTGAAGGCTGAAAGGTACAACCTTTAATCGATCGACGATATGATTCTTAATCTATTTTGGTTTTTAAAATAATTTTTATGGCATAAACTAATCATCTACCATTAAGTTTACACGATTGAATTATATCTATAGATGACTAGTCAGTATGTCTGTAGCCTATGATCCGTCTCACTCCAAATCTGATTTCGCCGTGAAGGCTTCCCTTTAGAGTACTATTATGACACGCGAGATTGCTTACTTAAAAACCATGGTAAAAAACTTGTTCGTCTTTTGCCCATATTTTTTTTTTTTTTTTTTGAAACGTAAAAAATCAGTAGGGCAAGGGGTGGCAAAGTGCCGCGCGATTCGAATAAAAAACAAAATTGGTGCAAGCGGGAGAAAAAACCGACCATAAAAACAGACGCTAAACCAAAATTACACTCTCATATAAACTTTGTGTTGCAAAACAAGTGACAAGAGACTCTAGAGAGACCAGCATTTCCATTCAAAATGATTGACTTGATTAACCCGTCTCACCAAGGACCTGGCAACACTGCACTTAAGTTAAAGATGAGCAAGAGGGAGGGATTTCTACTAGCCCCTTTTGTGAAAACTATTTCATTATTTCGTTACGCAGATATAAGTCAAATAATTTTAGAATAATCTGTGAAAATGAATTGAATTTCCTGTACACCCTATAGTTAAATGATTTTGCTGTTATGCTTTCGTAACGGTTCTTACCACAACGCATTCGCTCCTTGAACACTATATCTGCGTCGTCCTTTTGAATTGCGTCTTCTCAAAGCCCTTCCTACAGGATCTAAATCGTTTAGCCGTTCTCTAATACGCCATCTTGGCACTCTAACCCCGTGGCTTCGGAGTGCACCGATGACGTACGTTTCACCCATATTTTTGTTGTTGGACAAAATGTTTGAAATGAGGTGATCCAATTGTTCGTTAGATAATACTTCGTCTGCGCCGTTAACTCCAAGATATTGACGGTGACGAAAAAAAGTTCGTGGATTTAATCCCAGAAACGATGCGCACCCTTCCCAGTTAAATGCAAGCCCGTTTCTAGCGTTCAAAACTTCTTCCCTAGTGACGTGGTAACGTGGCCTCCCTACGCGTCCGGTGTGTAAAACAGGGCACACGTAAGGATCATTGCCTTCCGTTTCCAATGACAACACGCCCTCTAGTTCATTAGCTAGAAAAGCTACGTTTTCGTAAATGCTATTAACAAGTGCTGAAACAGTTTCAAAATCTTCCGTGATGCGATTTGGCTCCTGGATAGCATTATTCTCTAGACATGAAATTATTGCTGATAATATTCCACAGTGACCTTGAAGTCGCCTATGATTTATTTCTAATCGATTTAAATCATTACTGTAACGACTTCTTGCAGCTTCCTCGAAGCAGTGGTGCAATTCGTGAAGATATTCCTCGACTTCATTCGTGTAAGAAATGCGGGAGCACAGTAAAATTATGAGCAGAAAAGTAAAACATTTGCGAATATCGCGATCCATTCTTTTAAACTTTGACTGAATGACAGCAATATAGAGTCACAAATATAGCCGGTCTAAACCTATCTTCACAAGTAACAAATCACAATTTTAATTGCACAAGCACGAAAGTTTTTAATATAGTATCACATCTGAGACTAAATATTCACTAGGCAGCGAAAGGACGAGAAAAAAGTTCACTCCTGGAGGCAAACACATTTATCGTGAGAAACTTTCTCTAAAGCCGGGCACTCACGGATTCTTTTTTCCCATAAGAGTTAACATCGTGTATTCCCACGCCGTAGGTCTGTTTCTTACATGAAGTCAGTCTGAACGGAAGTAGTCATCAAGTATAGGGCTGTGCGAATACTCGGATTTTCGAATAGTATTCGTTTAATTCGAATCGAATTTGACATTTGGAGAAAAGCGATTATTCGAAAAGAAATTCAACCTCAAATACGAATACAGTTCCCTAAACCGAGTAATCGTTTCCAAGGGGTTAAATTCGAGTAGAAAACGTGTATTCGATTGAAAATTGGAGGGACTAGAATGGTCACATGACTTATATCAAACGCGTCTCTTTTGGAATTTCAACGCTATTGCGCAGTTCGCCGAGTTTTGTTTTACTCTCACTAAATACTTAAGTCTCAGCGGGCGAACAAGAGAGAAAGGAAACATTCCATTGTATGCGGGAACTAAAATATTTATCGAAATGTATTTAAAAAACGATTAATCGTTTTGAAACGAACATCCTTCTGATAAAACCGAGTAATCAAATATCAAGTAGTCGTTTTGATTGCTAGGTGCATTTAGAAAACGATTAATCGTTTTGAAACGAATATTCGTCTGGAAAAACCGAGAAATAGAGTTTTTGAATACTCGTTTTTTTTCAAAACGAGTACTCGAACTAGATTTTTTTAAACAGTTATATTCGTTTGAACGGGTACTCGATTCGGATTTCGCATAGGAGATTCACTATTCGATTCCATTAGAAAAACCACTATTCGCACAGCCCTATTAATTTAAAAATATATTTAAACATGTTTTTTCCCAATTGGGGGCGCAATATGAGCTGCTTATCGTATGTGGAAGCTGAACTTTTAGCATCCGTCCTTTCATCGAATAAGGCGCCAGAGTGCAAATAGGGATGGAAATGAGTATAAAATATATAGTGGATTTTCAAATAGTAACAAGATGATAACTTTCGAAACTGGTCTATTACATTAAGTCCGACCGAATACGATAAAAGCATGGTATTTAATATTTTGGAAATCTCTTAATTTTCCTTTAAAAGAAAATATTTATGAAACTCCTTCGTAAACAAATGCCATCATAAGTTGAAAACATTTGCTTGTTGTCATGCTACAGGGATACTAAGAGTTCGAGTACTACGCGGGAATTCCTGCACACGGTTTTGAAGTCAGTCTTCGTATTTAATTGGTGATAAGTCTTTGACAGCGAATCATCCGACGGCGCTTTACGAGAGTCTGTGATGTTTTACTCAACGAATGTCTCTCAGAACCACTGTCAAACGTATCCAACATATACTCTAAAGTTATTATGCCATACAATACTTCACTGTAAATGATCGCCCATGTATGTCCCTGCACATGCCAAGTCCATCGTTGCATACTGAACGTAATATAATTGTACATGGGTAGCCCGTCACTGGAAATGGCACGCCACGTCCCTTCATATGGAAAGCACGCCCCTGCACACGGAGAGTCCATTGCAGCACGCTGAGAACAATGTCTTTGTACATGGAAGTACGTCACTGCAAACGGCACGTCACGTCCCTGCACATGGCAAGTCCATTACTGCACACTGAACGTCATGGTATTTTACATGGAAAGCCCGTCACTGCACACGCCACGTTTATGTTATTGGGCCAATTAGATGCTGCTGAAAAGCTATCTCAAATTATTGTTATACTTCGACAAATCTTTCTTTTCCTCTCTAAAGTCATTCCTTTCCTCTCTCAAATCATTCCTTTCCTCTCTCTCAAATCATTCCTTTCCTCTCTCAAACCATTTCTTTCCTCTCTCAAATCATTCCTTTCCTCTCTCAGATCATTCCTTTCCTCTCTCAGATCATTCCTTTCCTCTCTCAAATCATTCCTTTCCTCTCTCAGATCATTCCTTTCCTCTCTCAAATCATTCCTTTCCTCTCTCAAATCATTCCTTTCCTCTCTAAAATTATTCTTTTCCTCTCTCAAATTATTGTTCACCCACGTTAAATGTCTCTCCACACTGAACGTCATGTCAATGTTCATAGAAAGCCTGTCACGTCCCTGCGTATGGCAAATTCATTCCTGCACACTAAACGTCATGTAATTGTACATGGGTAGTCTGTCTCTGCAAACGGCACGTCACGTCCCTGCACATGGCAAGTCCATTACTGCACACTGAACGTCATGTTATTTTACATGGAAAGCCCGTCACTGCACACGGAACGTTTATGTTATTGGGCCAATTAGATGCTACTGAACAGCTATCTCAAATTCTAGTTATACTTCGTCAAATCTTTCTTTCCTCTCTAAAGTCATTCCTTTCCTCTCTCAAATCATTCCTTTCCTCTCTAAAATCATTCCTTTCCTCTCTAAAAACTATTATTTCCCCTCACATCGTTCTATTCCTCTCTCAAATCATTTCTTTCCTCTCTCAAATCATTTCTTTCCTCTCTCAAATCATTTCTTTCCTCTCTCAAATCATTTCTTTCCTCTCTCAAATCATTTCTTTCCTCTCTCAAATCATTTCTTTCCTCTCTCAAATCATTTCTTTCCTCTCTCAAATCATTTCTTTCCTCTCTCAAATCATTTCTTTCCTCTCTCAAATCATTTCTTTCCTCTCTCAAATCATTTCTTTCCTCTCTTAAATCATTTCTTTCCTCTCTCAAATCATTTCTTTCCTCTCTCAAATTATTCTTTTCCTCTCTCAAATTATTGTTCACCACGTTAAATGTCTCTCCACACTGAACGTCATGTCAATGTTCATAGAAAGCCTGTCACGTCCCTGCGTATGGCAAATTCATTCCTGCACACTAAACGTCATGTCATTGTACATGGGTAGTCCGTCTCTGCAAACGGCACGTCACGTCCCTGCACATGGCAAGTCCATTACTGCACACTGAACGTCATGTTATTTTACATGGAAAGCCCGTCACTGCACACGGAACGTTTATGTTATTGGGCCAATTAGATGCTACTGAACAGCTAACTCAAATTCTAGTTATACTTCGTCAAATCTTTCTTTCCTCTCTCAAATTATTCTTATCCACTCTTAAATTATTGTTCACCTGCGTAAAAAGCCCCTGCACACTGAACATCATGTAAATGTACATGAAGCCAGTCACGTCCCTGCGTATGGCAAGCCCATTTCTGCCCAATAACGCCATACATTGAATGGCCGTCACCGCGAATGGCACGTCACGTCCCTGCACATGGCAAGTCCATTGCTGCACACTGAACGTCATGTCATTATACATGGAAAGCCCGTCACCGCGAAAGGCACGTCACGTCCCTGCACATGGCAAGTCCATTGCTGCACACTGAACGTCATGTCATTGTACATGGAAAGCCCGTCACCGCAAAAGGCACGTCACGTCCCTGCACATGGCAAGTCCATTGCTGCACACTGAACGTCATGTCATTGTACATGGAAAGGCCGTCACCACGAATGGCACTTCACGTCCCTGCACACTGAACGTCATGTCATTATACATGGAAAGCCCGTCACCGTGAAAGGCACGTCACGTCCCTGCACATGGCAAGTCCATTGCTGCACACTGAACGTCATGTAATTATACATGGAAAGCCCATCACCGCGAAAGGCACGTCACGTCCCTGCACATGGCAAGTCCATTGCTGCACACTGAACGTCATGTCATTGTACATGGAAAGGCCGTCACCGCGAAAGGCAAATCATGTCAATGTACATAAAAAGCCTGTCTCGTCCCTGCAAATAGCAAGTCCATTGTTGCCCAATAAACGCCATACATGGATTGGCCGTCACCGCGAAAGGCACGTCATGTCCCTGCACATGGCAAGTCCATTGTTGCATACTGAACATCATGTCATTGTATATATGGCAAGTGCATTGTTGCATACTGAACATCATGTCATTGTATACATGGCAAGTCCATTGTTGCATACTGAACATCATGTCATTGTATATATGGAAAGGCCGTCACTGCGAAAGGCACGTCACGTCCCTGTATATGGCAAGTCCATTGCTACACACTGAACTTTATGTCTCTGTACATGGAAAGGCCGTCACTGCACACGGCGCTTTTATGCTGGTAGGCCAATTAGACGTTATTGATCTGGTATCCAAATTATTCATAACCATCGTCAAATCATGGTTTTTATAATTAATAAAAATTGTTTTTATCGTCAAATTTTTGTTTTCTATCGCCAAATTATTGTTTACCTCGTTCAAATTATTGTTTACCTCGTTCAAATTATTGTTTTCCTCGTTCAAATTATTGTTTTCCTCGTTCAAATTATTGTTTTTCTCGTTCAAATTATTGTTTTCCTCGTTCAAATTATTGTTTTCCTCGTTCAAATTATTGTTTTCCTCGTTCAAATTATTGTTTTCCTCGTTCAAATTATTGTTTTCCACTCTCAAATTATTGTTTTCCTCGTTCAAATTATTGTTTTCCACTCTCAAATTATTGTTTTCCACTCTCAAATTATTGTTTTCCACTCTCAAATTATTGTTTTCCAATCTCAAATTATTGTTTTCCAATCTCAAATTATTGTTTTCCAATCTCAAATTATTGTTTTCCAATCTCAAATTATTGTTTTCCTCGTTCAAATTATTGTTTTCCACTCTCAAATTATTGTTTTCCACTCTCAAATTATTGTTTTCCACTCTCAAATTATTGTTTTCCACTCTCAAATTATTGTTTTCCACTCTCAAATTATTGTTTTCCACTCTCAAATTATTGTTTTCCACTCTCAAATTATTGTTTTCCACTCTCAAATTATTGTTTTCCACTCTCAAATTATTGTTTTCCACTCTCAAATTATTGTTTTCCAATCTCAAATTATTGTTTTCCTCGTTCAAATTATTGTTTTCCACTCTCAAATTATTGTTTTCCTCGTTCAAATTATTGTTTTCCACTCTCAAATTATTGTTTTCCTCGTTCAAATTATTGTTTTCCTCGTTCAAATTATTGTTTTCCACTCTCAAATTATTGTTTTCCTCGTTCAAATTATTGTTTTCCACTCTCAAATTATTGTTTTCCACTCTCAAATTATTGTTTTCCACTCTCAAATTATTGTTTTCCAATCTCAAATTATTGTTTTCCTCGTTCAAATTATTGTTTTCCACTCTCAAATTATTGTTTTCCTCGTTCAAATTATTGTTTTCCACTCTCAATTTATTTTATTGTTTAATACGTTCAAATTATTGTTTTCCACCCTCAAATTATTGTTTTCCACCCTCAAATTATTGTTTTCCACCCTCAAATTATTGTTTTCTACCCTCAAATTATTGTTTTCCACCCTCAAATTATTGTTTTCCACTCTCATATTATTGTTTTCATATTTTTCTGGAATTTTGTCCGAAACGGCGCCCCATACAAAAATACCAATGCTTCGTTACTGGTAGTTGTACTAAAAAATTAGAAGTTAATAATAATAAATAATTCTGGATGACCTTTAAGATTTCTCAAAGATATCGGTGAACTTAAAAAAGCTTTATTTACATAGATAAGTTTCCTAAGAAAATTAGAGCATAGTGGGTGAAGGTAGCTGAAGGCTGAACGTACTCCGTCATTGCCTTTTATAAGAAGGTCATATGAAAATCTATCGTTCATGAAAATTGAAATCTACCCTATTAATTACGCCAACGCACGGCCCTTAGCCATCCATTCTTTATCCCAAAAACTTTTTAAAACAAAGCCCGAATTTTCCACGCGACGCTATTTGACTTTTGAAGGATTTTTAGAACAACTAGACCGAGAGTATAGATTTCCACGAAAAGATAATGGTCGGGCCGCGTTTGGACGGTTCTTTCCAACTATTATATCACGTTTTGTTTACCCGACTAGAAAAATTAAATCACCTCCATGTAGTGACATAACATAAGCCTATTAGGAAGGGTGCTCCTAAGTTACGGCTTTCCTAAAAGCCCTTAATCAGAAGAAAATAGGGGAAGTGGGTAGCCGTAGCCTTGAGCCATACAAGTCGTCCAGTGATTCTCACTTACAATGGTCGATTCCCCTACCACCCTTAAAATTTGAATCTGGCCAATCAGCGCGAAGCATAAAATAGTACCAGATTTCATTGCGAACGCCACCATGTAGCGAACTGTGGAACTAACTTGTGTAGTCTGCTTATATTTCTGCTGTGCTTCAGTTTGAGTTAGGGTTACGTCAGGCAACGGGTTAATGCGGAAATTGGTTTAATTAAGGACGAAAATTCGGTTATTTAATAAAATGAATGTCGTTAAGAGTACGCAGTGTGATTTAACGTACAAGGAAACTACCGATAAGAAAACTCAGGCTGTGTTGAAAGGAAAAGTAAGATCTACCCAAACCAATCCCAATGTTAAAAATCAAACTACAACAACTTGGATACAACTTTATTACTTTGAACTCTTCCCTATCACAGTTTAAAACTTCGGACAAGTTAATTTTTTCCCAAGAACTTAGAAATACCATTGTATTTAAAAATAAGACATATTTTAAAATAAGTTATGAATTTAGTACTTACCACTCGATTCCAGCCTCTGCCATTCTGCCTGAGTGCCTCACTGCCTCTAGCAGACGCCTCTAGTCAGTTGGAAGGCGTAGGACCGTACTGTCCACAGAATCACGTCACTCGTGTGTTAATGCGCGTAAAAATCCTATCTCTCTTCACCCCCACGGGGAGGGAAATGGCGCGAAAAATCCCTAAACGGGACGCCTCGCGAAGTTGCCCAAGCTACCCACTTCCCCTATTTTCTTCTGCCTTAATATAATATCTTAAGGATAAAAGAAAGGAATAAATTCATCAAGTATTTAGCTTTATCTCTAACCAACTCGTCGGGTCCAAAGTTCGACCTGCCCCGTCATATCATTGATTCTCTTAACGCGAGAAAAACGACGAAAATTATAAGTTCACACATCTTTTTATTCTCACTCTTTCGTGAGTTGAAGCTGAACTCTCGTGAGAGCCGAACTCTCGAGAGTTGGGGTTCGAACTCTCGAGAGTTGGGGTTCGAACTCTCGAGAGTTGGGGTTCGAACTCTCGAGAGTTGGGGTTCGAACTCTCGAGAGTTGGGGTTCGAACTCTCGAGAGTTGGGGTTCGAACTCTCGAGAGTTGGGGTTCGAACTCTCGAGATTTGGGGCTGAACCCTTATGAGATAGAGATGAAGACGCATTTTCTTTCACGTATTCTATAGATGCAAACATTCCAGATCTTCACTTATGGGGACTGTACATTTTAGGCTTATGATTATAGCGATACCGCGGTGCTGTTTAAGCCGCTGCCAAACTATGTTTACCTTACTTTGACTTTATCTTGGCCTCATTCTCATGTATATTCATAAGTTAAGCCGATTTTTAGAAGAAAGCGAGAATTTATCCGCATGAATAACAAAGGAAATATAAATTCTGGATGAAATATTTTGATATTGTTTCGTAATTCTCAAGCATAATAAGTTAGTTTTCAATATTTTAAATGCGCATGGCTTGATCGCATAAATTTTCCACCTTGTCCTTTTATACTGAAAAGAATGCGCTGCTTTTGATGTTATCTCGTTGTCATATTTGTCTTCAAGGGTGGAATCAAGGGAAAAACCTCGGAACAAACTCTTCTGAGTAGAGTTTTCAAGTTCTCTTCAAACTTGTTAAAGGAGTTTTCCTCCGCTATATTAACCTTTTTCTCCTTTGAATCATAAGTCGCTGAGGTTAACGGTAATTGTTAGTATAAGCGCTGTCAGTAAGCTGTGGTGTTTGGGCCATAACCCCTACCAATCTATGCATTGTACAGGGGCCTACCTGACCAAAATATAAATAATTTGGAAACTATGCAGTATAAAAGATTTAAATCGAGGCCTATAGGCTAGAACAATTTCGCATTAAACTGTAATAATATAAAACTAAACCATAATAACTTTTACATCCTGGAGATGTGAAATTACCGTAATTTTTAGAAATGGTAAATTACGGAAAAATTACCGGTAAAATACCGATTAAAATTTTGAAATAACAAAAATTACCGTAGTTTATGGTATTTTATGTTTTCACTGCGGTAGTTACCGGTAAATTATCATTTTAAAATTACTGTAAGATATAAATCGGTAATTTACGCGGTATTTGCCCGTAATTTACGAACGATAAATTACTGACTCACCTCTCTAATCTTTTATACGTACTCACAATTTTGTATAACTTTTCAATATAACTGCAACCAATGATTTCACCTAAAAATGTGCGTGTATTTTACCACAATATGTGTAGAGATAACTGGAATATCTACTTTAGATTTTAGTATTAACCAAGTATAATTGATATTCGAAGAAATAGCTAATTATTTTTAATTAACTCGCTTTTTTTCATTAATTGACGCTTATTATTTAATTAGTGTAACCAAGGTGTAACTGAAAAACTTTTAACAAATTGATATTAAAAAATATCCTTCACCAATAATTCCTCAAAAAACGAACCTTTCTTATATAATATTCTTAACCTATTCTTATTTTTCTTTATTCTCAAAATAAAATTCAACAAAGCCCATGATGACTAAACGCAAACTTCCAAATTTATCCGAAAATTCTAAAATTAAATTTAATTATATCTGGTCCATCGCTGACGTACAAAAGAACCTCAAGAACGGAATGAATGGCAAACATTTCTACGTTTTATTAAATCCATCGGACAAAAGTTTCGACCTTTTGTTAAAAGTTTTAAGAACTTCGGAAACTTCGAAAGGTTCAGGAACAGTACAAAACGACCTAGGCCTAACCCAAATACAATGTCCTTATGCAAATACACACAGAGACTGTTTGAATAGATATCTTTATCGACTATATTGGGTCCAAGTAAAACGGAAGAACTTTATATGCAAATAACATTCTTGAAAAATCTTCATTACGATCACCTGTTCCTTCGATTTCTCCCCTTTTTTGGGGCATAATCTTTATTGTTCCCAAAACCACTCGGAATTTACTCTGTCTAATATTTTGCTACCACCAAGGGTAACGAACATTTCTTATTTGTTACCAAAAATATTTGAAGTATATACTTAAGGAACAAACACATTGGAATTAACTGCGGTCTCATTTAATTAAAGAGATGTGTATTTAAGAAATGATCCAATACCGAATTAAAGGGTAATATTGAACCAATTTTTAGCCGCATACGATGGGCTATTTGTTTGACCAGGTGTGTAGAAGATGTGGCAGATGATGATTCGTTCGTTATTTTTAAATAGTACTTCTCATAACCACCTCTAGGTGGCGGTATCTTCTAGCTGCACTAACAATAACTATTCTTCATAATATTTTAATTCACGTTGCCTTGTAGGCTAGCCAAAGAAAAATATTCCCCTCTCGCCGGTATACTAGGGGATACTTCACTAAGAGTAAATTTATTTAAGTACTGATAGCGAGAGTGTGTAAAGTTTGGTCCAGTCCATCTTGTTTTAACCTTTAGGTGAGGATTTTTAATTTTAGTTTATCTCTTTATATAATAGATCGTGCTTTAAATATTATTGAAATCAGTTTAAAATTTATATTTAGATTTAGTATACTTATACTCCCTCATTAGCTAAGGCATATGTTAACTACGTTACATCACGTCTATATGTAAGCTTGGGGAGTTAAAGTTAATTTAGTTTCTGCTATTCATTAAATACGTGCCCACTCATGACCCCAAATATGAGAAAAATATTGAGAGAGAGAGAGAGATATATATATATATATATATATATATATATATATATATATGCAATATTCAAATTTGTAATCTGGTTTGCCGTTGAGAATAAAAAATATTTAATTCAAAGAATTAATATAGAAATAGCTGCAAAGGAAGCCAACTTTAGGCCTATATTCTTGCGTTGTAAAATAATTTTCAGATTATGCGTTTGCGAACCTTTAATGATGATGTCAGTTTCCTTACGACGTCTCTTTTAATTACAATTAATATTTTGAGTGACATTTTTCTTTCTATTTTTCAAAGTAGAATAGTCGTTTGGCTAGTAGGTGCAAGTGTTAATGGTCCATTCTCTTTGAAAAGAAAAAAGGAGCAAACTCCGTATGTCCTCCAACTTCCGCTTTTTCTCAGGAGAAACTTTCACTGAGAATTTTTAGACGACACAATAGCGAAAAGAAAACGAAGGCATACGCTTAGATTTGCTAGATTTCTTTACCTTCTCTACCCCGACTGCTAAAAGCAAATGTTCAACGTTTCAAAGTAAGCCCTTTTAAGATGGAAAATAGGCGGTTGCACCAAGCACCCACCTTTCAGGTTTCAGTCGACCTTTCCTATATATATATCTTCAGCCAAAATAGATGCAAAAATGGAAGCTGGCTGCGTGGCTAGGAGAAAAATTTCCAATTCAAATGACGGCGATATATATACGGCTTAAGCCGCTTTTTCCACTTTCTGTCTCCTCTCCTTTTCACTCTCTTTATTCCATACCTTTCCATCTCAAAGATAAATAAAACAAAAGTTTAACTCGCATAAACCAAAAACGGAAGCGGCAAAGGATGAGGAATTTTCACGAAAAACAAATGGTGATGTTGGAAACGGAAAGAAGATACGCGAAACAAAAGTGAGGCTTCAGGTTGAGAATGTGAATAATAAAAAAGAACTCTCTTCTTTAGATAATAACATCTGAATCAAACAGTAAACTAATTAGCTTAAAAATGCGTAGAAATATATGATTGACTACATCACAAAGAATGTTCTGTTTTATATAAAAAAGGTTGCCAAGCAAGGAACCGCGATTACCAATTTGTGACGTAAATCAAGACAACCATTAGTTAGTAAGTTAGAGCTGGAATATCTAATAGGAATTAGTGTGTATAGTCATTTCTCAGCGTATCTAGGCTGAGTTTGGGGAAATAGCTGGACTAATCATAATGCATGACGAATTTTACTTTGTGAAACGTGTAACGAGATAGATTTCTTGCTGCACGCTGCACCTTGCTCGCGTGCCTGACCTCGTGTTGCTACTAACCAATGAAATCACAGTTAGAAAGACGTCCGAATTATGAGCCATGACGGAGAACTCAAGCCCGGCCCACAAATACCGCATAGAAATTAACTTGGAAGATATGAGGGCGCAAGGTTCCTATTAGCTGTATTAGCTATTGGTCATTTAGTACCATCTGACGGATTTGTCCAATAAGGTTTTTCCCAGTGCTTTCGCGGAGAAACCTAACGAGTAGTGTCCATTACTCGACTGTCTCGACACTATGGCAACTTAATTGCAGATAAAAACATGCTTCCAATTGTTACATGCATTATTTTATACGCTCTATCGCTTAAAAAAGAAAAATTATAGCCCAATTCTACAGCGAGATATGTCTTGTACATATTACATAACCAAAGTACCGCGAAATAACCGAAAAACACTCGAGAAGATATCAAGACAACTGTACGAAAAGGTTTCTCACTTCATTCTTGAAATTTAACGATTTTTGAAGAAAAGCTTAGTATAAAAGTATTTTCTTGCCATCTTAAGTCGATTGGAATGGGTGAAGAGGATGATAGGTGGGATTAGAGAGTTCTGACAAGATAACGGACCCCTTTTCTTTGATAGGAAGGATCGAGAAAATTCCAAAGGATCCAACAGGTGTCAAGATAGCCTGTCTTTAGTTTTTCAAGGATATTTTCGAGAAACCAATATAGGTCTAGACTTTGACGTAGATTCCCTTCCCCCCTACCAAAAAAACTTGAAACAGCAGAGTTTTAGACAATCGCGATTTAAACTTTAATTAACAGTCAATCAAACGTGACCCCTCTCAGGAAAAAAAAGTAATTAATAGGTAAGCAAAGGGTTAACCATTGAAATAGAACCAAGCAGTGAATCTTTCCCTTGGGGTAAATAAAAGTTCATCATAGACAGTTAAAAAATAAAACATGCTAGATTTAAAACAGCTGATTAAAATAATAAATGATTTATCTACCGTGCGGGTTCTGGTTAAACGTCACTAATCACGTGACGTAGATTATAATAAACCGATTGGTTAATATGAAGAGACGTTGCGAGACGAGAAGGGAACATTTGAACTCGATAATCTTTAAATTCTTGGCACTAATTGTCGCTTGATCACAACCTGACCTAGAAAATTAGGCAGAAGACAACATTTTGCTCGCTAACCTTCTCTTATTTACAAAACCAGAAGTGAGATGAGACTAGAAGTGAAGAGATAGTAGATCCTGGCACTAGTGAACAAATTTGAGGATTTTATGCCGCTTCCCACGCTCCTACACTACTGAGAAAAAAATTGGTCGAGTTCCAAAAACATTTCCTACCCCCTCCCCCTTCCCCTCAACCTAAAGCCGCAGAACACGGACGCAGGTGCTTGAATCTAGTTCGGTCGTCTACCACCGCGAGCGTCTCACGTTTTGGAGGGGAAATTCTGAAACTACCACCCCACCAGAGGGCCAACCGTTGGTGTGTTATCAAGAATATTCACTTTCGCCAAGTGAAGAGTTTGGTTAGCTCAGTACTTCTATAGTAAGGCTAGAAAAGGGCCATGGGAGTCAACAAGGAACACCAATAGTGTTATTCCGTGGAGTCACAAATAAAGACTTAATGCATTTACGGTATTAAATACTCAGACTAATTCATGAGTACCGATACTCCTTGAGTTGGTAATTTCAGGAGTATTTCGTATTCTTTCTCATTCAAGATAGATGGATAGCCGAGAAAAGCACGGTTGAGCTAGCTAAATCCCATAATCGATAGCCTAAAGCCTCTAGAGACTTAACCCTATTAGAATTAAGAATGACCTTTCCAAACCGCGGGAAACCCGT
>JAEQBA010001031.1:0-329690 GCA_019434445.1 Phalangium opilio | reverse complement strand
GATGGCCGAGTGGTATAAGGCGTCAGATTTAAGCTCTGATCCTCGTATGAGAGCGGGGTTCGAATCCCACTTCTGACATCAATTTTTTCATTTTAACAACATATATCTCATACTCAGGAAAGGCTTCTCTAGTATGGCAAAGGGAGTAGCGTTATGGAGCATAGAATTCCGAGAGGTTTTCGGAGCTGTACTATAGCTTCATTTTCAAGGAAACGTTTAAGAGCGTGTCAGGATGGCCGAGTTGTCTAAGGCGTCAGATTTAAGCTCTGATCCTCGTATGAGGGCGTGGGTTCGAACCCCCCTTCTGACAACGAATTGTTTACATTTTAAAACATATATCACATACTCAGGAAAGGCTTCTCTAGTATGGCAACTAGGGATGGCTTATGGAGCTTAGAATTCTGAGAGGTATTTTGAGGTTATACTATAGATTCATTTTCAAGGAAAACGTTGGAAAGCGTGTCAGGATGCCGAGCGGTCTAAGGCGTCAGATTTAGCTCTGATCCTCGTATGAGGGCGTGGTTCGAATCCCACTTCTGAACACCGAAATTTTTTCATTTAAATAACATATATCTCATACTCAGGAAAGGCTTCTCTAGTATGGCAACGAGTGAGTAGCTTTATGGAGCTTAGAATTCCGAGAGAGTTTTGGGGGTTATAGTATAGATTCATTTTCAAGAAACGTGTCAGGATGGCCGAGGGGTCTAAGGATTCAGATTTAAGCTCTGATCTGTATGAGGGCGTGGGTTTCGAACCCCACTTCTGACAACGAATTGTTTTCATTTTTAAAACATATATCACATACTCAGAAAGGCTTCTCTAGTATGGCAACTAGGGAGTGGCTTTATGGAGCTTAGAATTCTGAGAGGTATTTTTGGTTATACTATAGATTCATTTTCAAGGAAAACGGTTGGAACGCGTGTCAGGATGGCCGAGAGGTCTAAGGCGTCAGAATTTAAGCTCTGATCCTCGTATGAGGGCGTGGGTTCGAACCCCACTTCTGACAACGAATTTTTTCATTTTAATAACATAGATCTCATACTCAGGAAAGGCTTCTCTAGTATTGGCAACGAGTGAGTAGCTTTGTAGCATAGAATTCGGAGAGGTATTTCGGAGCTGTACTATCGCTTCATTTCAAGGAAAACGGCTAACAGCGTGTCAGGATGGCCGAGTGGTCTAAGGCGTCAGATTTAAGCTCTGATCCTCGTATGAGGGCGTGGTTTCGAACCCCACTTCTGACAACGAATTGTTTCATTTTAAAAACATATATCTCATACTCAGGAAAGGCTTCTCTAGTATGGCAACGAGTGAGTAGCTTTAGGGAGCATAGAATTCGGAGAGGTATTTCGGAGCTGTACTATCGCTTCATTTCAAGGAAAACGGCTAACAGCGTGTCAGGATGGCCGAGTGGTCTAAGGCGTCTGATTTAAGCTCTGATCCTCGTATGAGGGCGTGGGTTCGAACCCCACTTCTGACAACGAATTGTTTCATTTTAAAAACATATATCACATACTCAGGAAAGGCTTCTTTAGTATGGCAACTAGGGAGTGGCTTTATGGAGCTTAGAATTCTGAGAGGTATTTTGGGGTTATACTATAGATTCATTTTCAAGGAAAACGTTGGAAAGCGTGTCAGGATGGCCGAGTGGTCTAAGGTGTCAGATTTAATCTCTGATCCTCGTATGAGGGCGTGGGTTCGAACCCCACTTCTGACAACGAATTGTTTCATTTTAAAACATATATCACATACTCAGGAAAGGCTTCTCTAGTAGGGCAATTAGGGAGTGGCTTTATGGAGCTTAGAATTCTGAGAGGTATTTTGGTGTTATACCAGGAGCAGATGACAAAGTAGTCTCGGACGCTAGCTTCCATAATGTAGAGGGCAATGGGATCCGCGAACGTCACGGTTATTAACCAAAATCATTACGCCAGTGCCACCTCTCGTAGAAAATTTGAGCATTATTTTCCCACCAATAGCGTGGCTGCAAAGTCTCGAAAGGAGATCAGGGAAATCGCGTCTGGACTCTGGAGCCTCTCTTTAAAAATACGTATTGTCTGCTTATAATTAGCCTAGGCTTAACGAGTATTAAGAGTTAAAAAATGGATTTCAACGGCTTTTTAATATTTTTTTAGACTAAAATTGATTACAGCGAGTAACGTATGTACACTATTAATAAACTAAAATGTGTTTCAGTGCCAAATTTTTCTAAATTTCTTCTTCAATTAAATGGTAGCTACAAGAGGTTGGGAAAGAAATCACTCACGATCTTTTAAAACCCAAAAAGTAAGAGACAGTGATTTCGTTTCCAACCTCTTGTAGCAGTCAATTAATTCCTACCTTTAAGGTCACATAATGTAGTCTTATCTTTTATCTTAATACCAACGATTACAGCTGTTTGAATAAAGTAATTATATTGTGTATATTTATGTCGCGATCGGGTAAGAAGAACCTCAGTATCCACCGTTAGTCCGTTATTACAAAAAAAATTCCCAGCAGACTTTGGTGCCAGATATAGTAAACCAAAAGCATCGTCTGCTATAATGTCTGATAGCGCCTCTATGGCAAACGATGCCGCTACAGCTGTGACGTACGCGGGTCCCATTGCCCTCTAAATTGTGGAAGCTAGCGTCCGAGACTCCTTTGTCATCTGCTCCTGGTTATACTATAGATTCATTTTCAAGGAAAACGTTGGAAAGCGTGTCAGGATGGCCGAGTGGTATAAGGCGTCAGATTTAAGCTCTGATCCTCGTATGAGAGCGTGGGTTCGAATCCCACTTCTGACATCAATTTTTTCATTTTAACAACATATATCTCATACTCAGGAAAGGCTTCTCTAGTATGGCAAAGAGTGAGTAGCGTTATGGAGCATAGAATTCCGAGAGGTATTTCGGAGCTGTACTATAGCTTCATTTTCAAGGAAAACGTTTAAGAGCGTGTCAGGATGGCCGAGTTGTCTAAGGCGTCAGATTTAAGCTCTGATCCTCGTATGAGGGCGTGGGTTCGAACCCCACTTCTGACAACGAATTGTTTCATTTTAAAAACATATATCACATACTCAGGAAAGGCTTCTCTAGTATGGCAACTAGGGAGTGGCTTTATGGAGCTTAGAATTCTGAGAGGTATTTTGAGGTTATACTATAGATTCATTTTCAAGGAAAACGTTGGAAAGCGTGTCAGGATGGCCGAGCGGTCTAAGGCGTCAGATTTAAGCTCTGATCCTCGTATGAGGGCGTGGGTTCGAATCCCACTTCTGACAACGAAATTTTTCATTTAAATAACATATATCTCATACTCAGGAAAGGCTTCTCTAGTATGGCAACGAGTGAGTAGCTTTATGGAGCTTAGAATTCCGAGAGGTATTTTGGGGTTATAGTATAGATTCATTTTCAAGGAAAGCGTGTCAGGATGGCCGAGGGGTCTAAGGATTCAGATTTAAGCTCTGATCCGTGTATGAGGGCGTGGGTTCGAACCCCACTTCTGACAACGAATTGTTTCATTTTAAAAACATATATCACATACTCAGGAAAGGCTTCTCTAGTATGGCAACTAGGGAGTGGCTTTATGGAGCTTAGAATTCTGAGAGGTATTTTGAGGTTATACTATAGATTCATTTTCAAGGAAAACGTTGGAACGCGTGTCAGGATGGCCGAGAGGTCTAAGGCGTCAGATTTAAGCTCTGATCCTCGTATGAGGGCGTGGGTTCGAACCCCACTTCTGACAACGAATTTTTTCATTTTAATAACATATATCTCATACTCAGGAAAGGCTTCTCTAGTATGGCAACGAGTGAGTAGCTTTATGTAGCATAGAATTCGGAGAGGTATTTCGGAGCTGTACTATCGCTTCATTTCAAGGAAAACGGCTAACAGCGTGTCAGGATGGCCGAGTGGTCTAAGGCGTCAGATTTAAGCTCTGATCCTCGTATGAGGGCGTGGTTTCGAACCCCACTTCTGACAACGAATTGTTTCATTTTAAAAACATATATCTCATACTCAGGAAAGGCTTCTCTAGTATGGCAACGAGTGAGTAGCTTTAGGGAGCATAGAATTCGGAGAGGTATTTCGGAGCTGTACTATCGCTTCATTTCAAGGAAAACGGCTAACAGCGTGTCAGGATGGCCGAGTGGTCTAAGGCGTCTGATTTAAGCTCTGATCCTCGTATGAGGGCGTGGGTTCGAACCCCACTTCTGACAACGAATTGTTTCATTTTAAAAACATATATCACATACTCAGGAAAGGCTTCTTTAGTATGGCAACTAGGGAGTGGCTTTATGGAGCTTAGAATTCTGAGAGGTATTTTGGGGTTATACTATAGATTCATTTTCAAGGAAAACGTTGGAAAGCGTGTCAGGATGGCCGAGTGGTCTAAGGTGTCAGATTTAATCTCTGATCCTCGTATGAGGGCGTGGGTTCGAACCCCACTTCTGACAACGAATTGTTTCATTTTAAAAACATATATTACATACTCAGGAAAGGCTTCTCTAGTAGGGCAATTAGGGAGTGGCTTTATGGAGCTTAGAATTCTGAGAGGTATTTTGGTGTTATACCAGGAGCAGATGACAAAGTAGTCTCGGACGCTAGCTTCCATAATGTAGAGGGCAATGGGATCCGCGAACGTCACGGTTATTAACCAAAATCATTACGCCAGTGCCACCTCTCGTAGAAAATTTGAGCATTATTTTCCCACCAATAGCGTGGCTGCAAAGTCTCGAAAGGAGATCAGGGAAATCGCGTCTGGACTCTGGAGCCTCTCTTTAAAAATACGTATTGTCTGCTTATAATTAGCCTAGGCTTAACGAGTATTAAGAGTTAAAAAATGGATTTCAACGGCTTTTTAATATTTTTTTAGACTAAAATTGATTACAGCGAGTAACGTATGTACACTATTAATAAACTAAAATGTGTTTCAGTGCCAAATTTTTCTAAATTTCTTCTTCAATTAAATGGTAGCTACAAGAGGTTGGGAAAGAAATCACTCACGATCTTTTAAAACCCAAAAAGTAAGAGACAGTGATTTCGTTTCCAACCTCTTGTAGCAGTCAATTAATTCCTACCTTTAAGGTCACATAATGTAGTCTTATCTTTTATCTTAATACCAACGATTACAGCTGTTTGAATAAAGTAATTATATTGTGTATATTTATGTCGCGATCGGGTAAGAAGAACCTCAGTATCCACCGTTAGTCCGTTATTACAAAAAAAAATTCCCAGCAGACTTTGGTGCCAGATATAGTAAACCAAAAGCATCGTCTGCTATAATGTCTGATAGCGCCTCTATGGCAAACGATGCCGCTACAGCTGTGACGTACGCGGGTCCCATTGCCCTCTAAATTGTGGAAGCTAGCGTCCGAGACTCCTTTGTCATCTGCTCCTGGTTATACTATAGATTCATTTTCAAGGAAAACGTTGGAAAGCGTGTCAGGATGGCCGAGTGGTATAAGGCGTCAGATTTAAGCTCTGATCCTCGTATGAGAGCGTGGGTTCGAATCCCACTTCTGACATCAAATTTTTTCATTTTAACAACATATATCTCATACTCAGGAAAGGCTTCTCTAGTATGGCAAAGAGTGAGTAGCGTTATGGAGCATAGAATTCCGAGAGGTATTTCGGAGCTGTACTATAGCTTCATTTTCAAGGAAAACGTTTAAGAGCGTGTCAGGATGGCCGAGTTGTCTAAGGCGTCAGATTTAAGCTCTGATCCTCGTATGAGGGCGTGGGTTCGAACCCCACTTCTGACAACGAATTGTTTCATTTTAAAAACATATATCACATACTCAGGAAAGGCTTCTCTAGTATGGCAACTAGGGATTGGCTTTATGGAGCTTAGAATTCTGAGAGGTATTTTGAGGTTATACTATAGATTCATTTTCAAGGAAAACGTTGGAAAGCGTGTCAGGATGGCCGAGCGGTCTAAGGCGTCAGATTTAAGCTCTGATCCTCGTATGAGGGCGTGGGTTCGAATCCCACTTCTGACAACGAAATTTTTCATTTAAATAACATATATCTCATACTCAGGAAAGGCTTCTCTAGTATGGCAACGAGTGAGTAGCTTTATGGAGCTTAGAATTCCGAGAGGTATTTTGGGGTTATAGTATAGATTCATTTTCAAGGAAAGCGTGTCAGGATGGCCGAGGGGTCTAAGGATTCAGATTTAAGCTCTGATCCGTGTATGAGGGCGTGGGTTCGAACCCCACTTCTGACAACGAATTGTTTCATTTTAAAAACATATATCACATACTCAGGAAAGGCTTCTCTAGTATGGCAACTAGGGAGTGGCTTTATGGAGCTTAGAATTCTGAGAGGTATTTTGAGGTTATACTATAGATTCATTTTCAAGGAAAACGTTGGAACGCGTGTCAGGATGGCCGAGAGGTCTAAGGCGTCAGATTTAAGCTCTGATCCTCGTATGAGGGCGTGGGTTCGAACCCCACTTCTGACAACGAATTTTTTCATTTTAATAACATATATCTCATACTCAGGAAAGGCTTCTCTAGTATGGCAACGAGTGAGTAGCTTTATGTAGCATAGAATTCGGAGAGGTATTTCGGAGCTGTACTATCGCTTCATTTCAAGGAAAACGGCTAACAGCGTGTCAGGATGGCCGAGTGGTCTAAGGCGTCAGATTTAAGCTCTGATCCTCGTATGAGGGCGTGGTTTCGAACCCCACTTCTGACAACGAATTGTTTCATTTTAAAAACATATATCTCATACTCAGGAAAGGCTTCTCTAGTATGGCAACGAGTGAGTAGCTTTAGGGAGCATAGAATTCGGAGAGGTATTTCGGAGCTGTACTATCGCTTCATTTCAAGGAAAACGGCTAACAGCGTGTCAGGATGGCCGAGTGGTCTAAGGCGTCTGATTTAAGCTCTGATCCTCGTATGAGGGCGTGGGTTCGAACCCCACTTCTGACAACGAATTGTTTCATTTTAAAAACATATATCACATACTCAGGAAAGGCTTCTTTAGTATGGCAACTAGGGAGTGGCTTTATGGAGCTTAGAATTCTGAGAGGTATTTTGGGGTTATACTATAGCTTTTCAAGGAAAACGTTGGAAAGCGTGTCAGGATGGCCGAGTGGTCTAAGGTGTCAGATTTAATCTCTGATCCTCGTATGAGGGCGTGGGTTCGAACCCCACTTCTGACAACGAATTGTTTCATTTTAAAAACATATATCACATACTCAGGAAAGGCTTCTCTAGTAGGGCAATTAGGGAGTGGCTTTATGGAGCTTAGAATTCTGAGAGGTATTTTGGTGTTATACCAGGAGCAGATGACAAAGTAGTCTCGGACGCTAGCTTCCATAATGTAGAGGGCAATGGGATCCGCGAACGTCACGGTTATTAACCAAAATCATTACGCCAGTGCCACCTCTCGTAGAAAATTTGAGCATTATTTTCCCACCAATAGCGTGGCTGCAAAGTCTCGAAAGGAGATCAGGGAAATCGCGTCTGGACTCTGGAGCCTCTCTTTAAAAATACGTATTGTCTGCTTATAATTAGCCTAGGCTTAACGAGTATTAAGAGTTAAAAAATGGATTTCAACGGCTTTTTAATATTTTTTTAGACTAAAATTGATTACAGCGAGTAACGTATGTACACTATTAATAAACTAAAATGTGTTTCAGTGCCAAATTTTTCTAAATTTCTTCTTCAATTAAATGGTAGCTACAAGAGGTTGGGAAAGAAATCACTCACGATCTTTTAAAACCCAAAAAGTAAGAGACAGTGATTTCGTTTCCAACCTCTTGTAGCAGTCAATTAATTCCTACCTTTAAGGTCACATAATGTAGTCTTATCTTTTATCTTAATACCAACGATTACAGCTGTTTGAATAAAGTAATTATATTGTGTATATTTATGTCGCGATCGGGTAAGAAGAACCTCAGTATCCACCGTTAGTCCGTTATTACAAAAAAAAATTCCCAGCAGACTTTGGTGCCAGATATAGTAAACCAAAAGCATCGTCTGCTATAATGTCTGATAGCGCCTCTATGGCAAACGATGCCGCTACAGCTGTGACGTACGCGGGTCCCATTGCCCTCTAAATTGTGGAAGCTAGCGTCCGAGACTCCTTTGTCATCTGCTCCTGGTTATACTATAGATTCATTTTCAAGGAAAACGTTGGAAAGCGTGTCAGGATGGCCGAGTGGTCTATGGCGTCAGATTTAAGCTCTGATCCTCGTATGAGGGCGTGGGTTCGAACCCCACTTCTGACAACGAATTGTTTCATTTTAATAACATATATCTCAAACTCAGGAAAGGCTTCTCGAGTATGGCAACGAGTGAGTAGCGTTATGGAGCTTAGAATTCCGAGAAGTGTTTCGGAGCTGTACTATAGCTTCATTTTCGAGTTAAACGTTTAAAAGCGTGTCAGGATGGCCGAGTGGTCTAATGCGTCAGATTTAAGCTTTGATCCTCGTATGAGGGCGTGGGTTCGAACCCCACTTCTGACAACTAATTGTCTCATTTTAATAACATAGATCTCATACTCAGGAAAGGCTTCTCTATTGTGGCAACTAGGGAGTGGTTTTATGGAGCGTAGAATTCGAAAGGTATTTCGGTGTTGTACTACACCTTCATTTTCGAAGAAACTACATGAAGAGTGTCAGGATGGCCATGCGGTCTAAGGCGTCAGATTTAAGGTCTGAAACTCGTATGAGGGCGTGGGTTTGAACCCCACTTCTGACAGCGATTTTTTTCATTTTAATAACACGTATCTCATGCTCAGGAAAGGCTTCTCTAATATGGCAACGAGTGAGTAGCTTTATGGAGCATAGAATTCCGAGAGGTATTCCGGGGTTGTACTATAGCTTCATTTTCGAGTTAAACGTTTAAAAGCGTGTCAGGATGGCCGAGTGGTCTAATGCGTCAGAAATAAGCTCTGATCCTCGTATGAGGGCGTGGGTTCGAACCCCACTTCTGACAACTAATTGTCTCATTTTAATAACATAGATCTCATACACAGGAAAGGCTTCTCTAGTGTGGCAACTAGGGAGTGGTTTTATGGAGCGTAGAATTCAAGGGGTATTTCGGGGTTGTACTATAGCTTCATTTTCAAAGAAAACAATATAAGGGGTGTCAGGATGGCCGAGCGGTCTAAGGCGTCAGATTTAAGCTCTGATCCTCGTATGAGGGCGTGGGTTCGAACCCCACTTCTTACAAAGAATTGTTTCATTTTAAAACATATATCTGAAACTCAGGAAAGGCTTCTCGAGTATGGCAACGAGTGAGTAGCGTTATGGAGCATAGAATTCCGAGAGGTATTTCGGAGCTGTACTTTAGCTTCATTTTCGAGTTTAACGTTTAAAAGCGTGTCAGGATGGCCGAGCGTTCTAAGGCGTCAGATTTAAGCTTCGATCCTCGTATGAGGGCGTGGGTTCGAACCCCACTTCTGACCACGAATTGTTTCATTTTAATAACATATATCTCATACTCAGGAAACCTTCTCTAGTATGGCAACGAGTGAGTAGCGTTATGGAGCATAGAATTCCGAGAGGTATTTCGGAGCTGTACTATAGCTTCATTTTCGAGTTAAACGTTTAAAAGCGTGTCAGGATGGCCGAGTGGTCTAAGGCGTCAGATTTAAGCTCTGATCCTCGTATGAGGGCGTGGGTTCGAACCCCACTTCTGACAACGAATTGTTTCATTTTAAAAACATATATCTCATACTCAGGAAAGGCTTCTCTAGTGTGGCAACTAGGGAGTGGTTTTATGGAGCGTAGAATTCAAGGGGTATTTCGGGGTTGTACTATAGCTTCATTTTCAAAGAAAACAATATAGGGGTGTCAGGATGGCCGAGCGGTCTAAGGCGTCAGATTTAAGCTTGATCCTCGTATGAGGGCGTGGGTTCGAACCCCACTTCTGACAAAGAATTGTTTCATTTTAAAACATATATCTCATACTCAGGAAAGGCTTCTCTAGTATGGCAACGAGTGAGTAGCTTTATGGAGCATAGAATTCCGAGAGGTATTTCGGAGCTGTACTTTAGCTTCATTTTCGAGTTTAACTTTTAAAAGCGTGTCAGGATGGCCGAGTGGTCTAATGCGTCAGATTTAAGCTCTGATCCTCGTATGAGGGCGTGGGTTCGAACCCCACTTCTGACAACTAATTGTCTCATTTTAATAACATAGATCTCATACTCAGGAAAGGCTTCTCTAGTGTGGCAACTAGGGAGTGGTTTTATGGAGCGTAGAATTCAAGGGGTATTTCGGGGTTGTACTATAGCTTCATTTTCAAAGAAAACAATATAAGGGGTGTCAGGATGGCCGAGCGGTCTAAGGCGTCAGATTTAAGCTCTGATCCTCGTATGAGGGCGTGGGTTCGAACCCCACTTCTGACAAAGAATTGTTTCATTTTAAAACATATATCTCAAACTCAGGAAAGGCTTCTCGAGTATGGCAACGAGTGAGTAGCGTTATGGAGCATAGAATTCCGAGAGGTATTTCGGAGCTGTACTATAGCTTCATTTTCGAGTTAAACGTTTAAAAGCGTGTCAGGATGGCCGAGTGGTCTAATGCGTCAGATTTAAGCTCTGATCCTCGTATGAGGGCGTGGGTTCGAACCCCACTTCTGACAACTAATTGTCTCATTTTAATAACATAGATCTCATACTCAGGAAAGGCTTCTCTAGTGTGGCAACTAGGGAGTGGTTTTATGGAGCGTTGAATTCAAGGGGTATTTCGGGGTTGTACTATAGCTTCATTTTCAAAGAAAACAATATGGCGTCAGATTTAAGCTCTGATCCTCGTATGAGGGCGTGGGTTCGAACCCCACTTCTGACAAAGAATTGTTTCATTTTAAAACATATATCTCAAACTCAGGAAAGGCTTCTCGAGTATGGCAACGAGTGAGTAGCGTTATGGAGCATAGAATTCCGAGAGGTATTTCGGAGCTGTACTTAGCTTCATTTTCGAGTTTAACGTTTAAAAGCGTGTCAGGATGGCCGAGCGTTCTAAGGCGTCAGATTTAAGCTTCGATCCTCGTATGAGGGCGTGGGTTCGAACCCCACTTCTGACCACGAATTGTTTCATTTTAATAACATATATCTCATACTCAGGAAAGGCTTCTCTAGTATGGCAACGAGTGAGTAGCGTTATGGAGCATAGAATTCCGAGAGGTATTTCGGAGCTGTACTATAGCTTCATTTTCGAGTTAAACGTTTAAAAGCGTGTCAGGATGGCCGAGTGGTCTAATGCGTC
This sequence comes from Phalangium opilio, assembly GCA_019434445.1. Lineage (NCBI taxonomy): Eukaryota > Metazoa > Arthropoda > Arachnida > Opiliones > Phalangiidae > Phalangium > Phalangium opilio. The sequence continues at coordinate 318,494 of JAEQBA010001031.1, read as the reverse complement.
AGATTTAAGCTCTGATCCTCGTATGAGGGCGTGGGTTCGAACCCCACTTCTGACAACTAATTGTCTCATTTTAATAACATAGATCTCATACTCAGGAAAGGCTTCTCTAGTGTGGCAACTAGGGAGTGGTTTTATGGAGCGTAGAATTCAAGGGGTATTTCGGGGTTGTACTATAGCTTCGTTTCAATGAAAACAATATAAGGGGTGTCAGGATGGCCGAGCGGTCTAAGGCGTCAGATTTAAGCTCTGATCCTCGTATGAGGGCGTGGGTTCGAACCCCGCTTCTGACAAAGAATTGTTTCATTTTAAAACATATATCTCAAACTCAGGAAAGGCTTCTCGAGTATGGCAACGAGTGAGTAGCGTTATGGAGCATAGAATTCCGAGAGGTATTTCGGAGCTGTACTTTAGCTTCTTTTTCGAGTTTAACGTTTAAAAGCGTGTCAGGATGGCCGAGCGTTCTAAGGCGTCAGATTTAAGCTTCGATCCTCGTATGAGGGCGTGGGTTCGAACCCCACTTCTGACCACGAATTGTTTCATTTTAATAACATATATCTCATACTCAGGAAACCTTCTCTAGTATGGCAACGAGTGAGTAGCGTTATGGAGCATAGAATTCCGAGAGGTATTTCGGAGCTGTACTATAGCTTCATTTTCGAGTTAAACGTTTAAAAGCGTGTCAGGATGGCCAAGTGGTCTAATGCGTCAGATTTAAGCTCTGATCCTCGTATGAGGGCGTGGGTTCGAAACCCACTTCTGACAACTAATTGACTCTTTTTAATAACATAGATCTCATACTCAGGAAAGGCTTCTCTAGTGTGGCAACTAGGGAGTGGTTTTATGGAGCGTAGAATTCAAGGGGTATTTCGGGGTTGTACTATAGCTTCATTTTCAAAGAAAACAATATAAGGGGTGTCAGGATGGCCGAGCGGTCTAAGGCGTCAGATTTAAGCTTTGATCCTCGTATGAGGGCGTGGGTTCGAAACCCACTTCTGACAAAGAATTGTTTCATTTTAAAACATATATCTCAAAGTCAGGAAAGGCTTCTCGAGTATGGCAACGAGTGAGTAGCGTTATGGAGCATAGAATTCCGAGAGGTATTTCGGAGCTGTACTTTAGCTTCATTTTCGAGTTTAACTTTTAAAAGCGTGTCAGGATGGCCGAGTGGTCTAATGCGTCAGATTTAAGCTCTGATCCTCGTATGAGGGCGTGGGTTCGAACCCCACTTCTGACAACTAATTGTCTCATTTTAATAACATAGATCTCATACTCAGGAAAGGCTTCTCTAGTGTGGCAACTAGGGAGTGGTTTTATGGAGCGTAGAATTCAAGGGGTATTTCGGGGTTGTACTATAGCTTCATTTTCAAAGAAAACAATATAAGGGGTGTCAGGATGGCCGAGCGGTCTAAGGCGTCAGATTTAAGCTTTGATCCTCGTATGAGGGCGTGGGTTCGAAACCCACTTCTGACAAAGAATTGTTTCATTTTAAAACATATATCTCAAAGTCAGGAAAGGCTTCTCGAGTATGGCAACGAGTGAGTAGCGTTATGGAGCATAGAATTCCGAGAGGTATTTCGGAGCTGTACTTTAGCTTCATTTTCGAGTTTAACGTTTAAAAGCGTGTCAGGATAGCGGAGTGGTCTAATGCGTCAGATTTAAGCTCTGATCCTCGTATGAGGGCGTGGGTTCGAATCCCACTTCTGACAACTAATTGTCTCATTTTAATAACATAGATCTCATACTCAGGAAAGGCTTCTCTAGTGTGGCAACTAGGGAGTGGTTTTATGGAGCGTTGAATTCAAGGGGTATTTCGGGGTTGTACTATAGCTTCATTTTCAAAGAAAACAATATGGCGTCAGATTTAAGCTCTGATCCTCGTATGAGGGCGTGGGTTCGAACCCCACTTCTGACAAAGAATTGTTTCATTTTAAAACATATATCTCAAACTCAGGAAAGGCTTCTCGAGTATGGCAACGAGTGAGTAGCGTTATGGAGCATAGAATTCCGAGAGGTATTTCGGAGCTGTACTTTAGCTTCATTTTCGAGTTTAACGTTTAAAAGCGTGTCAGGATGGCCGAGCGTTCTAAGGCGTCAGATTTAAGCTTCGATCCTCGTATGAGGGCGTGGGTTCGAACCCCACTTCTGACCACGAATTGTTTCATTTTAATAACATATATCTTATACTCAGGAAAGGCTTCTCTAGTATGGCAACGAGTGAGTAGCGTTATGGAGCATAGAATTCCGAGAGGTATTTCGGAGCTGTACTATAGCTTCATTTTCGAGTTAAACGTTTAAAAGCGTGTCAGGATGGCCGAGTGGTCTAATGCGTCAGATTTAAGCTCTGATCCTCGTATGAGGGCGTGGGTTCGAACCCCACTTCTGACAACTAATTGTCTCATTTTAATAACATAGATCTCATACTCAGGAAAGGCTTCTCTAGTGTGGCAACTAGGGAGTGGTTTTATGGAGCGTAGAATTCAAGGGGTATTTCGGGGTTGTACTATAGCTTCGTTTCAATGAAAACAATATAAGGGGTGTCAGGATGGCCGAGCGGTCTAAGGCGTCAGATTTAAGCTCTGATCCTCGTATGAGGGCGTGGGTTCGAACCCCGCTTCTGACAAAGAATTGTTTCATTTTAAAACATATATCTCAAACTCAGGAAAGGCTTCTCGAGTATGGCAACGAGTGAGTAGCGTTATGGAGCATAGAATTCCGAGAGGTATTTCGGAGCTGTACTTTAGCTTCTTTTTCGAGTTTAACGTTTAAAAGCGTGTCAGGATGGCCGAGCGTTCTAAGGCGTCAGATTTAAGCTTCGATCCTCGTATGTGGGTGTGGGTTCGAACCCCACTTCTGACCACGAATTGTTTCATTTTAATAACATATATCTTATACTCAGGAAAGGCTTCTCTAGTATGGCAACGAGTGAGTAGCGTTATGGAGCATAGAATTCCGAGAGGTATTTCGGAGCTGTACTTTAGCTTCATTTTCGAGTTTAACGTTTAAAAGCGTGTCAGGATGGCCGAGCGTCCTAAGGCGTCAGATTTAAGCTTCGATCCTCGTATGAGGGCGTGGGTTCGAACCCCACTTCTGACCACGAATTGTTTCATTTTAATAACATATATCTTATACTCAGGAAAGGCTTCTCTAGTATGGCAACGAGTGAGTAGCGTTATGGAGCATAGAATTCCGAGAGGTATTTCGGAGCTGTACTATAGCTTCATTTTCGAGTTAAACGTTTAAAAGCGTGTCAGGATGGCCGAGTGGTCTAATGCGTCAGATTTAAGCTCTGATCCTCGTATGAGGGCGTGGGTTCGAACCCCACTTCTGACAACTAATTGTCTCATTTTAATAACATAGATCTCATACTCAGGAAAGGCTTCTCTAGTGTGGCAACTAGGGAGTGGTTTTATGGAGCGTAGAATTCAAGGGGTATTTCGGGGTTGTACTATAGCTTCATTTTCAAAGAAAACAATATAAGGGGAGTCAGGATGGCCGAGCGGTCTAAGGCGTCAGATTTATGCTCTGATCCTCGTATGAGGGCGTGGGTTCGAACCCCACTTCTGACAAAGAATTGATTCATTTTAAAACATATATCTCAAACTCAGGAAAGGCTTCTCGAGTATGGCAACGAGTGAGTAGCTTTATGGAGCATAGAATTCCGAGAGGTGTTTCGGAGCTGTACTTTAGTCATTTTCGAGTTTAACGTATAAAAGCGTGTCAGGATGGCCGAGCGTTCTAAGGCGTCAGATTTAAGCTTCGATCCTCGTATGAGGGCGTGGGTTCGAACTCCACTTCTGACCACGAATTGTTTCATTTTAATAACATATATCTCATACTCAGGAAAGGCTTCTCTAGTATGGCAACGAGTGAGTAGCGTTATGGAGCATAATAATGTATATCCCGTGTGGATGCGTAGTTATGTAAGATCCGTTGAATTTTAACGATAATATGCAGTGCCAAATTTGCCATTAAAGAAATCTTCAATCCAAATTAACCCCTTTATTATTTTCAATTAATCTTCCTAATTTTTAATTGATTTATCATTGCGACTGCAGTTGCTTATTAATAAAGAGATATAATAATAATACCAAAAGTGGATGAGGGGAAAAGTATGAAAATGGCCAAAAGTCGCGAGTCATCAGAGTTTCGCCGTAGTTGACCGTTTTAGTGGCGTAGCTATACTGGGCCTGTTCACTCCCTTAAAATAGGTCTTGTGTTAATTCGCGGTTACGCGGTTACCGTCGTCTGCTAGAACTTCCTCGATTTGTGTTTGTAGTCAGGACAGAGTAGCTGGTAATGTTGTAAAAGGTATTTGAAGGTATAATATGGATTTAAGTAAGGTTATCGAAGCAATAGATGAGCCCATAAAACTAGGTATACGTTTAAAACAAATCTCGGAAATTTAGCTATAGCGCGAGCAGCTTGCGTCGTGATGCGCGTGATCGAGTGGGCTATGGTTAAACCAAGGAGCATAAATGTCTGAACTACTTCCAGTCGCGAGTTTGCAAGTCCATCTAAACTAAATAGTTATTGGCGAAACTTTGATGTCCGCGTTTTTTAACACAGGCTCTATGGCCATTGTCCTACTTTCCAGCTCATCCACATTTGATAATACTTTATTCATTAACAGACGTTACAGTCAACCACAAGGCCTGGCCTGTAAAGTGTGGTTACCCGGGCAGATACACAGAAAACGACAAATAAAACTTAAATTATAACATTATAAATACATATCTATGAATGACTAAAATTTTGAGTAATTTAAAGTAAAGTATCCTTCATCATTCAGGTAAATAAGTTGGTAGATAGTCCCCTCCCAACCAGGGATATTAGATGTTAAAATATCCACGTTCCAACAATAATTAGGGTGATCTCGAAGCCTGAAGGGCAAGGGATGGTTCCGACTCGGCTTCAGCGAGGTTTTCCTTCGCCGCTGACGTTGTCCCGCCTCAGTGACCTGCTCAAGGGGCGTTGCCGGGCCCGCTGGCCGAACCCGTGTGCCTTGACGGCGGTTCCGCAGGTACATAAGGGAATATGATGGACGACAATGGGGAGGGGGGGGGCGCTGATAAGGCCCCCTAGCTAGGTGCAGCGCCTAATCAAATGTTCTGACATAGTAGCCGCTTTGCGTCGAGACTTGGTTCTTACTGGCAGCCTGTTATTATTAACTTAGTAAATCATAACGCAAGGGTTAAAGTACGAGTGAGAAAATGTTCACTCTTTTGTTCAATGAAATTTTCTGAACACTGAGGAATGTTCTTTTTACAAACAATACAAAATATCGTATATCGTACATAGATGTCGCTACATGTTAGGCTTATACAGATCAAAACAGTCCGGGAATTTTAAATCACTCCTAACACAGCCACCAATCTCTATCTCTTTAGCAACATTTTTACTTTATTATCAGTTTATATATTTAGTTAATTTATGTTCGTTAGGTTGGAGCTGTAAGGCTTCATAGCCCTAGCTCGTCAATTAAATGGAGCAAAAAAAATTCTTTTTCAAGTCGGCCATCTCGTTCTTCAATTCTTGACAAATTTTGGATTTATCGCCGAGTTTCAGCTCAAGATCTTTAATTTTCTCCATTAGCTTTCTTTGTCGCAGATGATGGCGGCCATTTTATCGAAATCGACCAAGTACGCCACTTCATTTTCCTTCAGCTTTTGGTTGAGTCCGAGAGTTCCGTTTGGAGACGTGCCACAGTTTTCTTCAACCCTTTAGATGATAAGTATCACTTACGAGAACTCGCTTAAAAAGTTAGAGAATCCACCTTATTCCCTTTCGCCGGAAGTTAGGCTTAGCTTGGGATTCATGGGGGTGGGTAACGGGAAGAAATTCGTCTGTCGTCTGCCACAAAGGCCGAAAATATGTACTGTAGCGGACGACAGACCATTTCTTCCCGTTACTCACCCCCATGAATCCCGAGCTACGCCTAACTTCCGCCAAAAGGGAATAAGGTGGATTACCCCCAATGTCTCTTTCTCTAACTAAATCTATCAATTTTTCTTTCTATTCATATAAAACTATTTTATTCTGAGCTCGAATTAGTTTTAAATTTTCGATTATTAAGGATTTTTTACCCATTTTTATATTCACTTTTAAAACTCTGAATAATTAGGCTTAAAACGTAGACTTTCAAGTCTCGCTCTGCACTTAAAACACTCGCCAAAGATTTCGACGCTCCTATTGGCTACGAAAAATATGACATCACAATCACTAAGCAACAAGGAAAAACGCTTATGCTGTTTTCCATTGGCTGCCATTAATCTGCCACCATGGAGCAATATTACAGGAGACATAGGCAAATTCAATGCAAATTTAAAGGAACTTCCGTTTTCATTCCGAGAAAATTTCTCCATGGAAATTGTCAATGGAAACCGGTATTAGCAAGAATAAGTTTCAAACTTTCAAAAGTTTGATTTTAATTTAAAGCCTTTCAGAACAGGAGGATTCATAATATTTATACAAAAGGCCGGACTCTGTGGTGGGCCCACTCGATCATTGAGTTGAGAAAATTACCACTAGAGTGGCCTTTGCGTTAACCTGCCTATTGGGGGAACGCGGGACACTTTTAAAACAACGGGACGGACGCACAGCCACCAAGTTTATCAAACGATGGTGTCGCCATCTAGAAAACGAACTTGAATTTCGGCCATTTACATGTATTCTTGAAATTCGTCAAATTTCCCGCCTTCTCTTTTAGTTCCCTTTTTTGCACCGGGATGGCGCTGCAAGCGCGTGATAGAGTTCATTTGGTCTATATCCTTGCGGATGAAAGGCCACTCTAGTGGTAATTTTCTCAACTCAATGTACTCGATCACACGCCCCATAGGAACGAATAAAAACTGTTGAAAGTGAAACTAGGTGTGATATACAGAAAAAATGGCAGTCCCGGACTGGTGATTTCTGATTTGCCATGCGTTCCAAATATTTTAAATCTGCAGGGTTGCCATATTGGGCTGGAAAGCCGCCAATTGGGCTTCTTCTCCAAAATATTGGCTGGAAATAAAAGGGTTGGCTGTTGGCTGGAAATTGGGCTTGTCGGGGTTTTTCTTTAGCTTTCATCTTTGGCGAAGATCATTAAAATGCCCCAAAAACTGACAAATGGTACTGTCAAACCATTTGTAGCTTATAATTCGTCAATTTATGGTTAATAAAGTGGTTTCATTTTGTTGTGCGTTTTAAAAACGGTGTCAGTATGTAATATGCATTGAAATTTCTAAAAGAAAAACTAATTTCAAATTTTCACGATAAATTTTTGGCTTGTTTTTGGGCTGGATTGTTTAGATCTTAACCAGTTTTTGGGCTTCTTTTTGAAATACCGATTGGCGGTTTTTTGGGCTTGTTTCCAATTTCATTTTGGCGGGTTGAAGGTTTTCAATCTGGCATCCCGTCGGTCTTTGGCGTTAGAGGTGAAGAAAGAGAGTTGTCAGTTATTTTCCATTATCTCGCAATTTCATTTCTTGCCGGAAAGTTAAATTTTAATTTTCAATTAAACAAGCTGTAGGTATCTATTTTTAGTTGCGCATTCCTTAATTTTTAAACAGAAATAATGGGAGACGAAGATAATTACGATGTAAGTTGTTATTTATTCAGCTTTTTGTTAAATTTTTTAAGCCTTGGTTACTAAAGAAAAAGGCGCAATTCTCGTCTTTGAATTTTTTGAAAGCGTCCACCCCAACTAAAATAATTTATCATACGCGTAACTGAAGTTAATTTAGCTTAATTTAATTTTTTTCGGCATTTAGAATGAGCTTGAACCGGAACAATTTCGTAAGCTTTTTATTGGAGGCCTTGATTATAAAACTACGGAAGAAACCCTTAGCGAGCACTTTCAACAATGGGGAGATATTGTGGATTGCGTTGTCATAAGAGATCCAAACACCAAAAGATCCAGAGGTTTTGGATTCATCACTTACAAAACTGGTAGCATGGTGGATGAAGCTCAACACGCTAGGCCTCATACTGTTGATGGCAGAGTCGTTGAACCAAAGAGAGCGTCTCCTAGAGAGGTAATTAGTCCGTTTCCTGAGAAATTTTTAATAGACATCGGGCGGGGGAATGTGTCAGGGCCCCCAGAGGTCCTATAATTCCCTATAAAATCCTATATTTTTAAAACTGTCCTATAAAATCCTAAAATTTTGGCTAAAATCACCAAAAATCCTATAAAATCCTGTAATTTTGGCTAAAATCGCCAAAAATCCTATAATTTTGGCTAAAATCGCAAAAAATCCTATAATTTTGGCTAAAATCTCAAAAAATCCTATAAAGTCCTATAATTTTGGCTAAAATCGCCAAAAATCCTATAAAATCCTATAATTTTGGCTAAAATCGCCAAAAATCTTATAAAATCCTATAATTTTGGCTAAAATCGCCAAAAATCCTATAAAATCCTTTAATTTTGGCTAAAATCGCCAAAAATCCTATAATTTTGAAATTTGGGCGAATTTTAAGCAACCCATTGATTAAACCAATACTCAGGTCAGGTCTAAAAAATATCATAAAATGGGGATGTTTTCCCTAATATTTTAGCTTATCTAGTTAAAAATAGCTCGGTATATTATGGTTCTGAAAACTGAACGTTCTGTGTGTACCACCATGGTGAGTTTTTCGCGTGGGCAGCTAATAGGGATTCTATTGGTTGTCATTTGCTAGATCAAAAAAGGCAATAATGGTGTTCTTTATGAAAAGAAAAATTAATATTTTACTGTCCTATATAATCCTATAATTCTGGAAACCCCCGTTTGTCCTAGACCCCAATTTTTTAGTATGGTTGAATGGGGACAAATAGGACTATAAGATACTCAAAGGGCATTCCCGTATCTCTAGTAGAACCAGAGTTATGAGCCTCCAAAGTTGGGTCTAATGCTTTTCCTGTGGAGGGGGTATGGGTGTGAACATTTTGCTCAATTACTCGGCCCCTGTTTGTCCTAGCCGTATGTTTTTAGTATGGTTGGATGGGGGACAAATAGGACTATAACATACTCAAAGGACATCCCCGTATCTCTAGTAGAACCAGAGTTATGAGCCTCCAAAGTTGGGTCTCTAATTTTTTTCCTGTGGAGGGGGTATGGGTGTGAACATTTTGCTCAATTACTCGGCCCTGTTTGTCCTAGCCGTATGTTTTTAGTATGGTTGGATGGGGGACAAATAGGACTATAACATACTCAAAGGGCATCCCCGTATCTCTAGTAGAACCAGAGTTATGAGCCTCCAAAGTTGGGTGGGTCTAATGCTTTTCCTGTGGAAGGTGGTATGTTTTTCAACATTTAGCTTAATTACTCGGGCCCTGTTTGCAGTACTGGTTCTTTAAAAAAAGAAAAATTGATATTTTTGTGTCCTATATAATCCTACAATTCTGGAAAACCGTCCTATAAAATCCTATATTTTCATGAAAAAGTCCTATAATTCCTATAAATATTTTCGAAATTCGGCTGGGGGCCCTGATCAGACTTGGAAATAGCACACGTCCACTGGTCCAAAACCAGTTTATTAATTGCTTGGACTAGTTTTTTAATTCAAAAAGTGGGGGTTACTGGTCCTCGGGACCAGTTTATTAATTGGAAATCTATAGGAGAACAAAGGCTGGGACCACTCCGGAGACCAGTTTATTATTTAGGACACTAGGGGGGGTCAATGGTTCCAAGGACTAGTTTAAAAATTATCCTTATTTCTAAGTCTGGCCCTGAATTGTGTGAATGATAACACGTTTCCTTTTGCAGGAATCTGGAAAACCAGAGTCTCAGGCCACAGTTAAGAAAGTTTTCGTTGGAGGATTGAAGGATGACATTGAAGAGGAAGATTTGAGGCAGTACTTTGAACAATACGGAAACATCATCAGTGTCAATGTTGTCACTGAAAAGGAAACTGGAAAAAAGCGCGGATTTGCTTTTGTCGAATATGATGACCATGATCCAGTTGACAAGATAGTCTGTAAGTCTGGTGGCAGATCACCTCGTCTTGTAATCTATATCTATAGTCCTGACAGACTGACTGATAATCAACGCCCAGCCCAAACCGCTTGCCCTAGAAGGCTGAAAATTTGCGGGAACGTTACTCATAAGTAGTAGGCGCGTACTAAGAAAGATATTTTTCCAATCCGCCCCCATCTTAATAAATGGCGCCGAGAAATGTAAAAAATCTTCTCTATGCAACAGAGTCCGCGCGTTTCAACCGATTTCGCAAATATTTAGTACACTGGTTTCCTTTAACCTATCGGCGGGCTGATTGGTCTTTCGGGTTCGATTTGTTGCCATCTTTTTAAATGGCGGCCAAAAACTTAAAACCCTTCTTTATGGAATAATGTCCGCGTGAAAAGTAATAAAAAATGTCCCGACGGGCTGACGGGCAACGCCGAGTTCCTTCGCTCCTAAGGTGCTTCAAAAATATTAGTCATCAGAAGAATCTACCCATTCTTTAAATCATTTTGGTGGAAGTTCTTATTACACGCGAGCGACGCCGCGGCTAAAAGCTAGTTTAACGTGTAGTTCCTAAAGTCAATTGTTTTTTATAGTAAGGAAACAACACACCATCAAAGGAAAGAGAGCCGATGTCAAGAAGGCCCTTTCTAAGCAAGAAATGGACAACTTACAAAGGAAGAAGGATATGAAATCCAATTATGACAATCGTATGTCCTCGGGCCGTTAGTATTACATTTTTATCTATTGAAGATCGTGTATGTTAATGACGTCATATCTTTTCTCACTTTCACTACCTACTTTCTTTTGTAATTTGAAGGTGGTGGAAATTACGGAGGAGGAGGAGGTGGAAACAATTATGGAGGAGATGGTGGTGGATATGGAAACAACTACAACTCCAATGGTGGAGGAGGAGGAATGGGTGGCTATTCCGGAGGAGTATGGTCCAATGATGGAGGATTTGGTTCCAACTATGGTGGCAATTCCGGCGGTGGACCAATGAGAGGTGGAAATAACTTCATGAACAGAGGCCAAGGACCATATGGAGGCGGTGGACAACAGGGTGGTTGTAAGTTGTCTCTTTCATCTACTCCTGTTTCTATTTAGGCCATAGTTTGGGCTTAAATAGCTAGGGACACTATTTATGCCATAGTTTGGGCTTAAATAGCTAGGGACACTATTTATGCCATAGTTTGGACTTAAATAGCCAGGGACACTATTTAGGCCATAGTTTTGGATTTAAATAGCCAGGGACACTATTTAGGCCCAAAGTTTGGATTTAAATAGCCAGGGACACTATTTAGGCCCAAAGTTTGGATTTAAATAGCCAGGGACACTATTTATGCCATAGTTTGGACTTAAATAGCCAGGGACACTATTTAGGCCCAAAGTTTGGACTTAAATAGCCAGGGACACTATTTAGGCCCAAAGTTTGGACTTAAATAGCCAGGGACACTATTTAGGCCCAAAGTTTGGATTTAAATAGCCAGGGACACTATTTAGGCCCAAAGTTTGGATTTAAATAGCCAGGGACACTATTTATGCCATAGTTTGGACTTAAATAGCCAGGGACACTATTTAGGCCCAAAGTTTGGACTTAAATAGCCAGGGACACTATTTAGGCCCAAAGTTTGGACTTAAATAGCCAGGGACACTATTTAGGCCCAAAGTTTGGACTTAAATAGCCAGGGACACTATTTAGGCCCAAAGTTTGGACTTAAATAGCCAGGGACACTATTTAGGCCCAAAGTTTGGACTTAAATAGCCAGGGACACTATTTATGCCATAGTTTGGACTTAAATAGCCAGGGACACTATTTATGCCATAGTTTGGACTTAGATAGCCAGGGACACTATTTAGGCCCAAAGTTTGGACTTAAATAGCCAGGGACACTATTTAGGCCCAAAGTTTGGATTTAAATAGCCAGGGACACTATTTAGGCCCAAAGTTTGGACTTAAATAGCCAGGGACACTATTTAGGCCCAAAGTTTGGACTTAAATAGCCAGGGACACTATTTAGGCCCAAAGTTTGGATTTAAATAGCCAGGGACACTATTTAGGCCCAAAGTTTGGATTTAAATAGCCAGGGACACTATTTATGCCATAGTTTGGACTTAAATAGCCAGGGACACTATTTAGGCCCAAAGTTTGGACTTAAATAGCCAGGGACACTAGGCCCAAAGTTTGGACTTAGATAGCCAGGGACACTATTTAGGCCCAAAGTTTGGACTTAAATAGCCAGGGACACTATTTAGGCCCAAAGTTTGGATTTAAATAGCCAGGGACACTATTTAGGCCCAAAGTTTGGACTTAAATAGCCAGGGACACTATTTAGGCCCAAAGTTTGGACTTAGATAGCCAGGGACACTATTTAGGCCCAAAGTTTGGACTTAAATAGCCAGGGACACTATTTAGGCCCAAAGTTTGGATTTAAATAGCCAGGGACTCTATTTAGGCCCAAAGTTTGGACTTAAATAGCCAGGGACACTATTTAGGCCCAAAGTTTGGACTTAAATAGCCAGGGACACTATTTAGGCCCAAAGTTTGGACTTAAATAGCCAGGGACACTATTTAGGCCCAAAGTTTGGATTTAAATAGCCAGGGACACTATTTAGGCCCAAAGTTTGGATTTAAATAGCCAGGGACACTATTTAGGCCCAAAGTTTGGATTTAAATAGCCAGGGACACTATTTATGCCATAGTTTGGACTTAAATAGCCAGGGACACTATTTAGGCCCAAAGTTTGGACTTAAATAGCCAGGGACACTAGGCCCAAAGTTTGGACTTAAATAGCCAGGGACACTATTTAGGCCCAAAGTTTGGACTTAAATAGCCAGGGACACTATTTAGGCCCAAAGTTTGGACTTAAATAGCCAGGGACACTATTTATGCCATAGTTTGGACTTAAATAGCCAGGGACACTATTTAGGCCCAAAGTTTGGACTTAAATAGCCAGGGACACTATTTAGGCCCAAAGTTTGGACTTAGATAGCCAGGGACACTATTTAGGCCCAAAGTTTGGACTTAAATAGCCAGGGACACTATTTAGGCCCAAAGTTTGGACTTAGATAGCCAGGGACACTATTTAGGCCCAAAGTTTGGACTTAAATAGCCAGGGACACTATTTAGGCCCAAAGTTTGGACTTAAATAGCCAGGGACACTATTTAGGCCCAAAGTTTGGACTTAAATAGCCAGGGACACTATTTAGGCCCAAAGTTTGGACTTAAATAGCCAGGGACACTATTTAGGCCCAAAGTTTGGACTTAAATAGCCAGGGACACTATTTAGGCCCAAAGTTTGGACTTAAATAGCCAAGGACACTATTTAGGCCCAAAGTTTGGACGTAAATAGCCAAGGACACTATTTAGGCCCAAAGTTTGGACTTAAATAGCCAGGGACACTATTTAGGCCCATAGTTTGGACTTAAATAGCCAGGGACACTATTTTGGCCCAAAGTTTGGACTTAGATAGCCAGGGACACTATTTAGGCCCAAAGTTTGGACTTAAATAGCCAGGGACACTATTTAGGCCCATAGTTTGGACTTAAATAGCCAGGGACACTATTTAGGCCCAAATTTTTGATTTGCTAAGCTATTTGAGCCTAAATTTTGGGTCTAAATAGCCTATAGAGAACTTTCAGATGGGATAGTAGTACGTCACACCCTCCCAAGTCTTACCGCTGTTCTGGTAGCCATATTGGGTGGTCTCAGCTTAATTCCTGCTTTAAACCCACCAATATGGCAGCGTAGATTATGTCATGAGACTAGGCTCCTCTTCCAACTGAAAGCTCTCTATTACCTTATGAGTACTATTTTAGCCCAGAATTTGGACCTAAATTAGTCAAAGTCTGTTTATGCCCAATTTTTGGGCCGTAATTAGAGATATTGGACTTTATAGGCCCAAAATTTGGCCTAAAATAGCTAACTAGAAGCACTATAATCTCCAAAGGTCTTACTATTTAGGCCTGAATAGACAGGAACTATTTAAAGGGAGGGTGAAGTAGAAAATCAAGTGATTTTTTATCGATTCTTCTACTAATTATAAGATCATTCTGCATAGTGATACATTCAGGAAATATTTCCGAGTGATTTTAGAATTCAAATTAGGTTCAGATTTTAAGGATAATTTTAAACAAGGACTGCCGACCAATCGCGTAACGCCCTGCCTTTTTGTTAACAAAATTCTCGTGGCACGTTCCATGTCTCGCGCCACGATTATCACGTCGCGCGCAAATTTTATCAAACCTCGTGATAAATTTCATTCAACACGGAACGTGCCACGAAAATTTTATTAACAACAAGGCAGGGCGTTACGCGATTGGTCGGCAGTCCTTGTTTAAAATTATCCTTAAAATCTGAACCCAATTTGAATTTTAAAATCACTCGGAAGTATTTCCTGAATGTTTCACTATGCAGACCGGTTTTAAAATTGGTAGAAGAATCGATAAAAAATCACTTGAGTTTCTACTTCACCCTCCCTTTAAGCCCATAAAGACACTTTGTTAATGAATTTTGGGTTTTTGTTATTGAATCAAGATAAGATAAGTTTTGTTCCTAATGTAAGTTAATGTTTTTGAATGGTTTTTTTTGTTTGTTTGCAGTTGGTGGTGGAAACTATGGAGGAAATTCAGGAGGCGGCGGTATGTCAGGAGGAACTGGATACGGTGGTGGATACCGCAGGAATCAGTAAAGTATACTGGAATAATTTTTGGGTAAGTTGAACCTTTCCATTCCCCCCCCCCTCCCTAATTTCTCCGTAAATATCAGGGTTCATACAAACCTGGAAAACCGGGAAAACCTGGAATAATCAGGAAAATAAATAATTGGCAAAAACCTCAGGGAAAACTCAGGGAAATAAATAGTTGACAAAAACCTCAGGGGAAAACTCAGGGAAATAAATAGTTGACAAAAACCTCAGGGGAAAACTCAGGGAAATAAATAGTTGGCAAAAACCTCAGGGAAAACTCAGGGAAATTTCGAATTTTTAGTGAAATTCAGGGAAATCAGGGAAATTTGCGTCAAACAGGGGCAAAATGTTCATAAACATTCCCTCCGTAGGATTAACATTACACAAAACTTTGGAGGCTCATAACTCTGGTTATATTAGAGATACGGGGATGTCCTTTGAGTATGTTATAGTCATATTTCCCCCCCCCCCCCCTCTTTCGTTAACATTAGTTCCATAGGACACTCCATATACGGGGAAAAACCAACCTGGAATATTCAGGGGAGTATATGGGGAAAAACCTGGAAATCTCAGGGAAATTCGTTTTCCAAAAGCTGTATGAACCCTGAACATCTTATCACGCTTACGTGTCGTGATTCTGATAGTGTTAAGTGGGTGTTGATATTTTATTTAACTATAAGAATTTAAAAATACAAACTAATAGGGGACTTGGTAGATTTTTTGGGAAAAAAATAGTAAGTAGTAAGGTTTAGTTAGTTGCTAGGGTACTGTGACATTATTAAAAGGGGCATGTGTGTGACATTCTAGTGCCCTTTTAATAGACCCAAGTTAGTGGTATCAGGGAGCCCAGTAGTCCAATAATTCCTATGAAATCCTATATTTTTTGAACCTGTCCTATATTATTACGCTATAATTTCATGAAAGGTCCTATAATATCCTATATTTTGACTTAGTCGACGTTTGTGGGCTTTGTAACTTTTCAAGTTGTTGGTTTCTTACTCATTCTATAGATCAAAATATATTGGCTTCCGTTAAAGCTTAGTCTTAAGAGGTTAGCCTAAATATAAAGTGAAGTTTTCTATCTCTAATCCTTATTAAGTTTTTATATTAAAGGGTATGGGAATTTACAATTTCATATCATATTTTAGCATGAAAGTGGTATTATATTACACTTTCAAGTCTACTTTCAAAATATCAAGTTTTTAATATAATTGAAGTATTGAACCAAAGTTTCTATTTTTAAAATCCATTGGAAAATCACGAAAACTCAGTTACGATATATCAATAATTTTGTCTTGTCGAGCTTGTTCGTCTGTTTTATGACATCACTATGACGTGAGGGGAAAAAAGCGCGGGAATCCTATACGCGCGAGGTATACGCGTCTCGAGCTTTGTCCATGCTTCTCCCCTGTCTAAACTCTGGGTCTGACAGCGGAGAGAGTGGCGCCATTTCGCGTGTGTGACGTCAAAAATAGGAAAACGTTTTAGCCTTTCATAAAAAGTGGATTTCAAATAATTTCAAATGAAGCATTTTCAAATGCATATTGCGGCCAAATAATAATTAGAAATCGGAGAATTAAAAGCTTGATATTTTTGAATTCACAGAAATGAATTCTATCTTTTGTTATAAAAATGTTTTTGAAACGAAGCTTCTCATACCCTTTAAAGGGACTGTAAAGAAGGCATCGGCGGGTGGGTAAAAATCATTTGAAATACGTCAGATGCACGTGACCGAGGAGAGGCGTGGTCCAAAGAAGCTTAGTTTGTTTTATTTCGAAAACTACCACTTCATGGAATATGCGCTGCAATCTCGCGAAAAATAAGGACTAGATGTCCAGTTCCACTCCATGAGGAGCCTTTGTATCTTGGCATCACGTGATGTCTGTGACGTATTTCAAATAATTTTTACCCACCCTCTGATGCCTTCTTTGCAGTCCCTTTAAGTACCTTAATTTCTTTAATCAAAAATGACTTTAAACTGGGAACCGGAAGTTAAAATGCTTCTGGGGAACGTAACAAATTGCCTTAATTTGCAATAGTCTCTCATTTAGTAATTGGTGTTTTTGTGAATTTAGGGAATGTAATTTTTTTAGTCAATCTTGAACACGCACAATATCGCTGGGTTTTAAATCTGAAGGTCCTTTTTCTCGATCGGAAGCAGCAGGCAGGAAGCTCTTAAGTTTGAAGAATTTTTTATTATTTCGCGCTATAGTCGGGAAACGAAAGAAAAAAAATACAAACTCTCATTTAATTTGATCAAAATTTTCTATATTTTTTTTTTTTTTTTGGGAATCTCTGTAAGTGTTTTAATAACGACCCCTTTTTGACGTTTACGTATGTATATATATTCCTGTATTTGTCTACTCTAACCATTCCTTCTACGGTACAAGGACTTGAGAAAAATGACCGCCCATCTCCCCCACAATTAAAATTAATCGCTATTAAGTTTTGTATAACGACTAAATATTATTAAGTAATATTGTGGAAACGCAGTATTGTTAAATTGCGTATTGACTAAAAAGTTTTTAAACAATTAAATATTTTGTGAACTACTTTTAAAAAAAAAAAAAAAAAAAGAAAAAACTTTAAAAAACAATATCGTCCGGTACATTCCCCTCTAATGTTTTTCACTATATGGTTCTTTTTTTTATATATATTGAGTAAGGAGAAACTCATCCTAATTACATTTTGAGTTAACTGTAATTTCCCGTTTTTTTTTTGTTTTTTTTTTTTTTGTATTACCATACGGAATTGTAAGGTCCCGTTTTGGAAGTTTTAAAAATTAAAGACCCATTTTTGTTAGACTGTAGAAAAAAATAACCAAAATAAGTTTATTAAGTCTCTCAGTTTTCAGTTTAAGGTGGAAAATAAGCGTTGAAGGTGATTTCTCGTCCGAAAAGCCAGGATTTTAAGAGCTTTTTTTTCTAAGATTAAAAAAAAAGTTATTGTGCGTATATGATCTAAGCGGGCAAGAGGTAAGGTTTTTAAATTTTAGGGGACAAAAAAAACAGTTTTACTTTCATTGTTTTGTAGGAATTAATAGCTATTAAGGTTTTTAAGATGTTTCCCCACATTCATCTAGTTCTGGTAAATTATACGTTTGCGAGTCAAAAGTGAAAGGAACAGGCTGCTAAGACTAGGTAACGTTAAGAGTTCATTAATTAACCTTAAGCAACTCTCGAGTTATATTCTAGATTTTTTTTTTTTCCGAAACATGCCAATTTTAAGTTTGCCTTTATAGCGAACGAATATTTTAATAAAGTGGGTAGCGTTGTTACAAAATTCGTGGTAATAGAGCTTATTTCGTCATTGGGTTAAGCAGGGTACAAAAGGTTTGTAAGTTCCCGTTCTACTCAGTGAAAAATATTCATAGTTCAATCATAAAGACGATTAAATTTTCATTGCAATCTATATCTATAAGCCCAAACCGCTTGCCCTAGAAGGCTGAAAATTTGCAGGGACGTTACTCATAAGTAGTAGGCGCGTACTAAGAAGGATTTTTCCAATCCGCCGCCATCTTAAAAAATGGCGTCCAGAAACGTAAAAAATCTTCTCTATGCAACAAAGTCCGCTCGTTTCAACCGATTTCACAGATATTTAGTACACTGGTTTCCTTTAACCTATAGACGGACTGAACGGTCTTGTGGGTTCGATTTGTTGCCATCTTTTTAAATGGCGGCCAAAAACTAAAAAACCCTTCTTTATGGAATAATGTCCGCGTGAAAAATAATAAAAAATGTCCCGACGGGCTGACGGGCAACGCCGAGTGCCTTCGCTCCTAGGGTGCTACAAAAATATTAGTCATCAGTAAAATTTACCCATTCTTTGTATCATTTTTATGGAAGTTCTTATTACACGCGAGCGACGCCGCGGGTAACAGCTAGTTAAGTATATTAGGTTAATATTTGGAAATTTAATTGTCAAGGCAATCTTCAGGCACTACAAATGTTCTCTTAACTACCATTACAGTTTAAATTTATATTGAAAAGCTCAGTTTAAGTTAACAGTACGCGTTGCATTTTAAGGAAATAAATTCTGAGCTAAAAAAACTGCTGTTAAGGGTTCATAGAATCAAGGTAGAGAAGCCGTCATTTAAATGACCACATTCTGTACACGTTTGCAGAAACATTTCATACTCAAAACATTTCGTTTCAATTTAATTTTAGACAAATAATTCTTGTCTGGTGAAACCACGAGAAGATTCAACTAATGTCTGAGTTAACCAAACAGTTTCAAGACAAGTGTAAGATGCGATTTTTGTTCCTGATATGACGTAACATATAATTACGCGTTTTTTTCAGTAGTTGTTTGCTGTTGGAGATTGCAAACCGAACCAAGTCGCGTGAAACTTGAAATTTGGGTGCTAAGTCACTGTTACGTTTTATCACAAATTGAAATGTGAAAAAAAAAAATAAATAATAAACAAACACAATGTGTAATTTTATTTTTACTTTTACCAGAAGGGGATAATAGAGGAAGGATGACACTCTGTATCCTCTTAATGCTTTAGTTATGTAACGTCATTCTTCCCAGGCTCCCCCTTATAGTTTGCTTACCCGCGCATCAAACTACAAATGGGCATCGCACCGTAAGGTGAATTCAATAGTTGTTTAGCACTAAATCCCCAGCAATCATCCCACAAACCTCGTCTTGACGTGCGACAAGATGCACAAGCGCGTCTTGCCAAATATTTAAACGCTAATAGAGTAATGATGAGGGAACTATTTTATCGCGTATGTGATTCGGTTTAGTAACCTTGCTCTAAATGTTCCGATGTTGGGAAGAGTGACGTTACACTCACCCCGCCTTGTGGTACACTTCTCTCGAAGAGAAGTATTATATACTTCTGCTTTTACTTAGAAAAATATTAATTAAGAGATCAAGGATGTCAAAGGAACGAAGCCATAGATTTTTACTCTAGATTTATCACTTAACCTATTGTTATCATATGACTAGGTACTTGATTTTTTGAAGTAAACATGATTATCAAACAGTCCGTGAACTATTTTTATAAATATACCAATTTGGTACTTGGCTAAGTAATAGACTCACTCCGACTGATTGCCTAATTGGGAAGTTAGTCGTGATTATCTTAGTGCACTCCAGTACTAAGAACTTGATAAGACTGATTTGAGTAATTTTCGTTGGTATGTATTACTGGTCTCGTATTTTTAATAAACAGTATTTTCACGCAAGGTGAGTTTGGTACCCAAGAACCAGTAGGAAACGCGAAGATTTGTTTTTCAAGGGTGTAAACATTGATGCGCCTACAATGTTATACGCCTGTATTTTATTTTTACCTCTGCGAGTGACGATGACGTCACTGGACGTGTCTGTGTGTCTGTCACCGCTTTCGCAGTTGGTAAGTCGGAGAAAACGTGTTCGCAATTTCCGGACCGCGTTCGCGGTACACAGAAATTCGGAAAATATTTACTTCATTGCTATATCCATCTTATTTGACGCCAATCATTAACTAGCCGTTACACCTTCATGTGCTGTCTAACCGCCAATGAATGGCTTCTAACAACAACACCATGCACTAGTCTTCCGTGTACACCACATACACACCAATCTGTTCATAATGGCTTCTAACACTACCATCTACTGGTCTTTCGTCTATACCACATACACACCAATCTGTAACAATGGCTTCTACTCCATCATCGTCGTTAGCCTAAGATGTGAGCGGCTAGGGTTACGAGAAACGTCTAGCCTCCCAATGGCAGGGCTTCCACCAAAGGTTCACGCAATTGCGTATTTTCTTATCCCTTATTGTGAATCAATCGCTTTATATACCCTAAATTTACAAAAGTTCTGATATAGATGTTCCTTAGAAGTATAACGTTAAAGATAGCTATGTTTAAAATTATTTTAGGAATTAACTTTCTTAAACCGACTTAACTATAATTAACGTAAAATACTGACGATTAAGATAATTAATATCAGTTATATTTATTTAATTATTTAAGATAAACCTCTTTCTATGTAATGACACAAGTGACAGTTTAAATAGAACGAGTAATGAAGATTGCATCCGAATCGAAACACTACACGCATATCAAAGTTAATATAAAGCGAGTAGGATGATAAGATCTCTTACAAAACGATAACATTTCCTTTTTGCAGAATATTAAATGGAAATATTTTAAATATTTTTCGGCATTACGATTCTTTTAGTAGTTGTGTATCTATAAAGCTCTGTTTCATCTGAATATTCCAATAACATCTTTTGATATTAACATTTCAAATTTGTTGTTTATTTTTTAATTTAGTTTTACTTTTTTATATACTGTAAACGTAACTTTTATCTTTATACTATAATATGGATGTTAATACTTCATCTCTAAATAAGTGTTGAAACGATTGGGTTTATTAAATAAGATACCCTAGATTTAAACCAGAATTGCCCTTGTTTCGTGTCTTCTTATAGGAGGTCGTAACAGTGAGCGGAAAGTTAAATACACTTTTAAGTGATAGATATTAGGTCCTCATTAGATTTACTGAGGATACACAGTGCATTATTAAGCGCTTTAACTTTTACAAGTGACATTGGCAATATCTCGTCAATTTGTACTATGTATTTCCGGTATTTAATTGGGTGGTGGAACTGTGTTTAAAAAGTAAAATTGTCTCGGCTCGGAGAGGTTTATTTTGGTTTCCCAACTTGTTTCATTTTAATAACATATATCTCATACTCAGGTATGGCAACAAGTGAGTGGCTTTATGGAGCATGGAATTCCGAGAGGTATTTCGGGGTTGTACTATAGAGTAATTTCGGTTGAGAGGGGGAGTGAACTGTGTATCCCCTACGTTAGGGGCAACTTTGTACTAGAGAATACTATTTGCCCCCGGAAGGGAAGGGGAGGGGGGATATCACTAAGGTAAGAGATAGAGGGTTATGACGTTGCCGTATATGGGAAAGAAATTACTCTATAGCTTCATTTTCAAGGAAAACGTTTAAGAGCATGTCAGCATGGCCGAGTGGTCTAAGGCGTCAGATTTAAGCTCTGATCCTCGTATGAGGGCGTGGGATCGAACCCCACTTCTGACAACGAATTGTTTCATTTTAATAACATGTATCCCATTCTCAGGAAAGGCTTCTCTAGTATGGCAACAAGTGAGTAGCTTTATGGAGCTTAGAATTCCGAGAGGTATTTTGGGTTTGTACTATAGCTTCATTTTCAAGGAAAACTTTTAAAAGCGTGTCAGGATGGCCGAGTGGTCTAAGGCGTCAGATTTAAGCTCTGATCCTCGTATGAGGGCGTGGGTTCGAAGCCCACTTCTGACAACGAATTGTATCATTTTAATAACATATATCTCATGCTCAGGAGAGGATTCTCTAGTATGGCAACTAGGGAGTGGTTTTAAGGAGTACAGACTCCGAGCGGTATTTCGGGGTTCTAATTTAGCTTCATTTTCAAGGAAAACATTTAAAAGGGTGTCAGAATGCCCGAGTGGTCTTCCGGTTATAGCTTTGCAGTTTTTACCTCTCCGAGTGCCGATGACGTCACGGAGAGGTATTAAACCGGACGTGTATGAGTGTGTCTGTGTGTATGTCTGGCCGTGACCCTGTCCGTATGTCCGTGACCGTGTTCGCAGTTTGCAAATCGGAGCAAATGTGTTTGCAATTTCTTTACCGAATTCACGGCTTACAGAAATTTGGAAATTTCTATATTGCACTACGTCAGCTATTTAACTTACAGCCGATGACTTCGATGCCTCTTCGCTTACAATCGTGACGTCAAACCGGATGTTCCGAAAATCGTTCAGTGGCGAATGCGCGTTTAACGGAGCCTCCGTTAAGCGTTACTGAACGCAGCCAGAGGCTATACAGTTGAGGTGTAGACAATTGGGCCATTAAAAACACATAAAGGTAGTATCCCTCCAAAATGTTTCACTTTTCATTTCCTGGTTCTTTCCCATTGGATGATTTTAACGTGTACCAGACATATCCTTATTGATTGTAAAATGTCGTCTGCTTTACAGTATATTCGCTATATTTTGTATACTGGTTTAATATTTCATAAATTTTAACTTCAATATTTGTTCAAAAAAAAAGAAATATTTCCATATCTATTTAAATAAGTTTGTAAGTAGTCCTCTTCTTGACTCGGAGAGGCAAAATTTTGGTTTTTCCAACTTGTTTTTTCATTTTTTCATACTATTGGCCCTTTTATTTTTATTTTTTTAGTATTTTATTTTACGGGGGTTTTTTTTCAGTGAGATTACGTTCATGTCTGGATCATTTATAATTGATTTCCTTTATTTCATTTCTTGTAAAATGCGTCCCCTAAAACGTTATCAGCGACTATAAATTCTTAAAAAACCTTGCAAACATGATAAGGCCTATAATTATTTTTATGTAAAAAACTAACTTTTTATGTGCATAGTTCTTTATTTCAATCTGAGATGGTATTCAACATAATTTCATCGAGGAAACCAGTTGCAGTTCGATCGGTTTTAAAATTTGACAATATTCCTTTGTCCTTGTCAAAACTCGAATCTTAAATATAGTACCGTGGTCGAAACATATCGGTGAGTATTTTATTTGAGCATATTCTTTGATTTACAGTTGAATTTTAGATCTTAAATTCATTTAGTAGTTTTAAATCTCTGCATTTAAAGTAGATATACATTTTTTTAATTTCTAATCATTATTACGGGGACATTTTCTAGGCCTTTCTGCTTGAATTTAAGACTAAGAATTGTAGAAACCGTCACTCTGAGATCAGGCATAATATTGCGTAATTTGCTTCATTGAGCTCGTGCTGGCGTGTTCGCGCCTTCGTTTATTCGCATCTTCGTAACAGTACTGTTCAGATACACGCAAATATTTTGCTTTTCCTATTCTGAGAGCCAATGGAATTTGAGAAATCATTGCGCCGTCTACGTTGACCATATTTATTAACAGTGACTCGACTGAGCTGCACGCTGCTTCAGCCATTGTGAAAAAGTGATAAAAACGAAACTAATCGACACCATCCACACCCCACCCTTCCTCTTGTCTGTTATTGGTGCTTTTCTCGCGAAGGCGCGAAATTCCTGGACTAATCGCAAGAAATTTGCATCTTCGCGATATGAGGACGCAAAGTAGCGAAAACCCAATTTGGACAGTAGCGCGATGTTGCAAACAAGCGAAGCGAAGATGCGAACGCGCAAAATGTGTCAATCTGGACAGGCCTTTACATTTTATCAGAACGTAACCTCCGAGATGATCTAGGCCCGTGCCTATCGCCAGAATATTTTTTTAACTATTTTAGTTCGCCGTGTTATCTCGCTTGGGGGCGCTTTTAGTATCGTAAAATAAAAATAAGTTCAGCCTCGTGACCCCGTCGACTGTTACAATATTAGGGCAAGGCATAGACTTAGAGCGGTGAATCCGAGGTCGCGGATAGTAAGAAAATGTTTTCGAAAATTTCCGAAGACCTTTATTAAACAATCGTGCCAAAGAAGTAAAGGATAAAAAAGCTAAGGTTAAAAAGTGATAGGTTACGAAGGAGTAAAAAATTCCTCTCATGGTATAATAAAACTGTGAATTAGCAACTTTAAGAACTTTTGTTTTACTAAAAAAAACAACAATGTTAAAATCTCATAATTAATTTCGTTGTCCACACAATCTAACCAAAAGATTCAATAAAAAATAAATAGCCCCTAAAACAATTACGTTAATTTAAGGGTGAAACCTTTCTCTTTCAATTCTGTAATTAGCCGTAAAATATCAACTGTAATTTATGGAAGATCCCCTTTGCAACTGTAATAAAAGCGCCATCTAGTACACATATAGGGTTAAAATATTTCCTCTTTGAAACTGTGTATTTCCCCATATAAAAATCGACACGCACGGGCCTAGAACAGAAGTTAGTATGGGATCTATGGGCGTTGAAAGATTCCATTTAGAAGAAATCTATGTATTCGTGCTTTTATATATAAGTTTAAACTACGTAAATTTTAATTACTTTAAATTAAACGTACTAAGTTTGAAAGATAAATATAGAAAAATTAATGTCTTATAAAACATCTATACAGTGTATAGAATGAAAAAGATTTTAATGTTAGTCAGAGACCTGCACGGGCCGAGTTTTTCAGGCCCGGCCCGGGATTAATCATTTTGAAAAAGTCCGAAACCCGTCTCGAGTCCGAGTATATAGTTGGTTTTCCGGCCCGGCCCGTTACACGTAGTGCAGTTGTAATTTTTTTTTTTTTACTTAAACCAATGTATTGAATTCATATTTGCTTAAGCGTCGTGTATTATTCATTTCTTTTTATAATTGTTCGTCACATTTCTTCTTAGAAGCTTATACTCATTTAAACTATCTTTCATTGTTTTTTGGACTAAATGTGAATCAAGTTCGGCCCGGCCCGAATTTTGAAACATGAACAAAAGCCCGGCCCGGCCTCTAAAGTTTCCAAAATTTAAAAAGCCCGACCCCGGCCGGCCCGATACAACTTCCAAATGTAAAAGCCCGTGCAGGACTCTGATGTTAGTATTATTTCATAATTGTGAAGGGGACTAGTGAAGAACTTAATATGATGGGTTGATGTGTAGTAAGGTTAGCTGAAGGAATGGTTGCAGAACTCCAGTTCCGAAACATTGTTATGTAGTTCATTTTTTTTGGGAATAGTGCTGTGTAATCACGTGATTAACGTTGACAACGGGTAAAGCTAACAAAAAACATAGGCGAATTTAATTCTACAGCATTGATCAGAACTTTATGTAATGGCGCGATATTGTCTAACGTGCTGTACTGTCCATTACGCGCCATTGCAGAAACTTAACTGCTCATATCGTCTTTAAAGGGTATGCGAATTTACAATTTCATATCATATTTTAGCACGAAAGTGGTATTATATTACAATTTAAAGTCTACTTTCAAAATATCAAGTTTTAATATAATTGAACCAAAGTTTATATTTTTAAAATCCATTGGAAAATCATGAAAACTCAGTTTCGATATATCAACATTGTTGTCTTGTCGAGCTTGTTCGCCTGTTTGATGACATCACTATGACGTGAAGAAAAAAAGTGCGGGAATCCTATACGTGCGAGGTATACGCGTCTCGAGCTTTGTCCATGCTTCTCCCCTGTCTAAACTCTGAGTCTGATAGCGGAGAGAGTGGCACCATCTCGCGTGAAAATATATATGTGACGTCACCCAACGGGAAACGTTTTAGCCTTTCTTAAAAAGTGGATTTCATATAATTTCAAATGAAGCATTTTCAAATGCATATTGCCAAATAACCAGAAATCGGAGAATTAAAAGCTTAATATTTTTGAATTCACAGTAATTAATTCTATCTTTTGTTATAAAAATTCGAGGTTTTCCAAACGAAGCTTTTCATACCCTTTAATATTGTGGATATTGGCATATTTATTATTCTTTACGCTCTTTCGATTTAAAAGGATAAATTCTAACCCGGAGTATCCCTTTAACTGAATAAATGATAACGAGCTGAAAGAATTAACGATTGTTTTCGCCTAAAGTAAATTCACTGTCCTTTCATTTGCAGTAACGTGACTAACTGGAAAAACAGTTTTATTATCACTACTATGTACAGAATTTGATTTTCACCACATGTTAATTAATTGAAGTAAAGTCAAGTGGAATGTTGTAAGCTAAGGTGAAGGAATGGATAAAGTAAACTGAATGAATTGAAGTAACTTCAGTTTCCACTACAAGTAAATCAATTAAAGCTAGGAATTCGGCGTAGGGTAAACTGAAGTAAAGTACGTTTTATAACAATTGGCATAAACTTTGATTTAAACAGGCGTAGTTCAGTTGCAGTAAAACTTAATTGCACAAAGTGTAAATCATTTTAAGATTTTTAGTTATTCACTACCTTTTACTGACAATCTTGGATCTCTCTTTATACCTCTTAATATCAGTATTTAGTTGGCAAAGGAAATACGAATGAAATGGGCTAATTTTATTAAAGCTACATAATGGTTTGTATAGTAGAGATGGTAAATTTTATACGCTTAAGAGTTTTGCTAGGCTTTTATGTGGGGGCTTTAATTGTTAAAATTATAGTCAGGCCCGTAGCCACGGGGGACACCGGGGGTCAAGTCCCTCTCAAAAAATATATGCTGCCCCCTCTAGTAAGATTTCGGTTTGCCCCTAAATGCCCCCTCAAAATTTTCCAATGCCCCCTTATCAAATTAACCTTGCCCCTATAATGAATATTTTCATTTTGGTACACAAATATTAAACTATTTAGAATGTATGGTACCATATTTTAGACTTCATTGTCTTCACCTGTTACATTTGGATTTTTTTTTTACTTGATATATCCTTAAGATTCATTTGTATGTTTTAACTTCACTTTTATATGTATCCCTGATACACTGGAATTTTTAGCTTTATGTCTTTATCCTTGATATTTATCGCTGGTTAATTTGTCATCCAGGACCAAAATACTATAATGTCGGGGTGCAAACTAACATTTGGAGCCTCAACCGCGACTTGCGAAGTTGCGAGGCAAGCTTTTCCTGCCCAGCTCGCGTATTTTCACTTTAACGACTAGCTATGTCACATGGAGGAAAGTGAAACTTTGCGCTAGCCTACGAAAAGGATCTGACTAGAAATAACATTTAGAATTGTTTGTTAACATTTTTTTTTTCAATATAAAAAACCGTTTGATTTTCAAATGTTAAGTGAGTGTCAATAATGAAATACATGCGGAAATATTTATTGTATGACAACTTTTATATTTATATTTATATTTATGTTATTCTATAAAAAATTCCTTTTATCATGCCCCTTCACAGAAAGATACTGCCCCCTCTGCGTAACATTTCTGGCTACGGGCCTGCCAAACTGTAAACAAGCCGAAATTAAATTAAAGTTTGCAATGAAATAAAGAGAAGGCACAAAATGTTCAGAAGGTAATTACTACAAAACGTACCGATGTTTAATGTTGCTAGTTTTACAATGGGTCACACATACGTTTTGCAAGTTTGGTGAAAAATGATTTTGATTCATTTGTGTCCTGGATTTAAAGCAGGTAAAAAATGTAATTTCTCTACTAACCAGAGATGTAACTCCACTTGAGTAGGTCACCAACCTTCAATCATTTATCAGCATGCTGCTTATTTTCGCTATTCAAATTCGTAATCACCCACGTAGAGCATGTTCCTTTGTTTTATAATTGCACACAAATTATTTACAACCAAATAAACGTCGAATCGTCAGGAAAGTTTAATTTGTAGGGATATAATACATACATTTTTCCTCCAAAATCATTATGCTATGATTTTGATGGGCAGTTATTTTCGCGTTGGGCAAATAATTCTGTGTATTTCGAGTTAGACAAGGTCAATTACAAACTGTGTGTTTCTTTTCTATTTTCAGATTCTAATTCCAAAACGACGTTCATACGTCCATAAAACGACATTCAAACGCAAAATTTGTTAGTTACTCTTTACCGACCAAAACGATGGCTGAAAGTGATAATTTCGAATCTGTTATCGAACATCTCGGTAACGTTTTTGAGGATTCAGTCAAAATAATCAAAACTGAAAAACAAGCTCTAGACAATAAAATAAAGCAATTGTGCCAGGGTTTTGATGTAACCAAGTATCAAGATATGATATCCAAGCTCGAAAAAGACATGGAACAGTTGGAAGTTAGTCATCGTGCTGAGAAAAACTCATTAATGGATCAATTGCAATCTTTTAATTCAGAAAAAGATGCGCTTAATGAAAAAATCGCGCGTCTAAACGTGCTCCAAACGGATTTGGAAAGTTTAGTGGGAGAACAAAAAACTGAACAGGATAAAATCGAACAATACATAGAATTATTGAAGGAAAGAAATATAAAGAACACTCGCAAAAACCGACTAAAATTCCTTAACATGTTCTCAATAATTGAGATCCTTTTGAAAGATATGTTCGAAATGTTTTCAAGTGATGCTGTCGCTAAATTTAGCGCGTCAAAGATGGACTTAAAAAACAATATAGATACAATGTACGTAGCAAAATTAGATCGTGATATTTTATTTAACGGCTGTCAGAAATACGCGGAAAAGTGTCAAGATCTCCAAGAATTCGTACGAGTATTCGAGAATATTATCAAACTGCGAAAGGCGTCGATAACTATATTTTGTTTAAGCGAAGAAATTGCCGAAGTGGGAAAAATAAGAAATGATATCCTCATAGCAGCCGGAGCAAACACGAAGAAATACGACACTGACAAATCGAATGAACGTGATGTCGTGGAAATTTATATTCGACAAGATATGCTTAAATCCACCGGAGCACGACCAAAGAAATACGACGCTGCAGAGGTTAAGGACAAATCAAATGAGCAGGATGATGTCGTGGAAATTGACATTCGAGGAGAAGAAGATATTCAGCTGGCCTACATTACTAATAAATGGCTCGAGCTGAAGAGACGGCTAAAGGAGGAAGCGGATGCTTATATGATCTTATTTCGTACTGTGGGTGAAGATGTGCTTTCGAAAATTGCAGAGACAACACCCAAAACCGAAGATATGAAAAAGAAGTTGAGCGCATTAAAGGGTAATAAAAATTTTGCTCTACATGATTCATTAGACCATAAGTAACCTAACCAAATATACATATCAATAATTCTATTCTGCGCAATTGGCATTGACTTCTTACTACTCTTTCTTTGGACTGACTGATAACACAATAAGTAGAAGCGTAAGTTCATAAGATATGTTCCATAAGTTTGTCACTGGTTACTGGGAGCTCGTCATGAAGTGAAGTAGGTGAAACATCATAGATTTTTCGTAAAGTGACACCTAATGAGGCGCTGTCCAAGGCTTATTACAGACTAAATAATAAGATGGACTGAAAACCGAGTGTAGTCAATTCTCGCGTCGTTTTCGAACTAGCTCTCAGAAGTCTCTAGCATTACGAAGTAAAGGTAGTGTCATACTTTTGGAACATATTTTATAAACTTATGGTAGAAGTTACTATTTATAATAAATATGTTGAACAAAGGTGTTAGTAAACGCTGCGCTCTAATACTACATTTAGAAATGGTAAATATTTTTATTACGGTCTGTACAATACGATAAATAGTTTTATAACATACACTAGTGGACGTAAAACACCAATTCGGCACTTATTATTTTATGGATGTGAATCATTATTCATATCAAGCGATAGGGAACGCTTTTGTGACATATTGCAACGACAGGCTTCAAATTGGGGATAACTAACAGCATGCATAGAGAAGAAAACTTGATAACGAGACAGCCTAGGTCATAGACATGAAGTTTTTTAACTTCGAATTGAGCTTCCCTTTATCTAGTTAGTTGAGCTGTTCTTTTTCGGTCAGACATGATCTTATTGTTCCTAGTCTTGAAACTTAAAGTTCCAAGATTCTTCAAAAATAGTAACTTAAAAACAGGTCTATTTCGAGGATGATTTCACTAGTTGTTTTAATGAACCAGTGGCTAGGCCCTTTTTTGGGGGGCTATATCCCCCCCTCAATTTCGAAACTTAACCCTCCAAAATAATCCGTAAGCCCTACCAAAAAATTGCTGATAGCAACTTAAATTCTGTAGAAATATATACAAAAATTTCAATATCAAACAGTAAAATTTGAAGAAAAAAACAGATGGAGACAAGAAAAATGTTTCATGTTCTTTCTAGTACAGGAAAAATAGGTTTTAACCCGCAACAAATTGAAACAAAGCTGAAAATTTCAGATCTTATAGATTTTTGGGCGCTCTTTAACGTGGTGTGGTCTCCCACACTCTCCCATTGGAGGAATTCCCGCCATATTGGAAAATGGCGGACAAAATCGAGAAAACGTTTAATAACTCTGGATCTACTTAACAGATTAACACGTAATTAGGCTTCAATTGTAGACCGCCTTCACACACATAATTCACCTCTTAAGATATTTTGTCCTACAACTAACCGGAAGTTCACAATCTGACCCTGAAGATTAGCCTCATATAAAAAATGGGGATTTAAAGCATTTATGGTTTCTATTTTCAGAATACGTTTCCAAAATTAAACATATAGTTCCTATTACTGACAAATTTTGTTTCTTTTCTGACAAGAGCTATAATGAATAGTACGGGAGAGGGTAAAACACGAGGGGTCGGACGTTTTGGAAAAAGTGTACGGGATTTCGAAATCCAATTTGATTTCTTCGGATTTTGATTGATTTCGTTGGATTTCATTTGATTTCTTCGGATTTTGATTGATTTCGTTGGATTTCATTTGATTTCATCGGATTTTGATTGATTTCGTTGGATTTCATTTGATTTCATCGGATTTTGATTGATTTCGTTGGATTTCATTTGATTTCATCGGATTTCGTTTGATTTCGTCGGTTTTTGTTTGATTTTTCCCGTGATTTCGTCGGATTTTGCTATTTTTACCGCAATTTTGACGGATTTTGCGATATTTCCCTTGATTTCGTTGGATTTTGAGGTTTTTTTGCGTGATTTCCTCGGATTTTGAGATTTTCCCCGTGATTTCGTCGGAATTTGTGATTTCTTTGGATTTTGGATTTCGTGAATTTTGTAATGGAATTCACGATTTTTTTTACTGATTTTGTGATTTCGCTTCTGATTTCGTGATTTCTTTCTTGATTTTGTGATTTTTTTTTTACTGATTTTGTGATTTCGTTGCTGATTTCGGATTTTTTATTTGATTTCGGATTTCTTAAGTTGGATTTCACGGGTAGCGTACGGGATTTCATGAATGACCGACCCCTCGGTAAAACAGCCTTTTTACCATCATAAAACTTAATGTTTTAATATATACTATTGTTCGCCCACACTTGTCAATACGGCTAAAGTTGAGTTAAAGCGTGTGAAACAAAGTTGACATAACCAAGTGTATACTTTAAATTATGTTTATGGAATTGAGCTTTTGAATTAGCTTCTGTTGTTGCGGCAGCAATGCAACATTCAAATTGAGTTTATCACCAAGTTCAAACATAGCTTGGAAGCAGCCTAAATGCTAGAGAATGGGGTTGGAGACAGAAAGGTTCTGAACTCAAACCAATCGTTACCACTCTACAACCTGCTCCAGCTGAGCTTCTGCAGATGATCCCTCGTAAATGCAAGGAAGTCTGTGATTTGAAATGTGAATGCGGTAAAACTGGTCCAGTCTGTTCTTCAATTTGTAGTCAATGTAAGGGAGTATCTTGTTCAAATGAACATGGAGATTTTGAGGCTTAACCTCAAGTAGAGGACTATGATTAAACTTAAGCTTAACCAGAAGTGGATCATATTACAGCTCCCTAGAAGTACAGGACGATATAACATCGCCGTGCATCAGCATTGCCTCCTAGCACTGAAGAGAAAAGGGTATATGCGAAACGCAGCGGCGAATTTGTGAACTAAACCAGAGGAATGATTTTGGCGCGAAAGTAATTTTTAATAAGCGGGCGAAGCAAACGGAAGTAAGTGGTAGGCTAGTAGCCAATGAGGAAAGGTTTGGGAGAAAAGAGCGCGGAAGGAAACAAGTTGTTCCATACAAAGTGTTGGGTTGTGAATATAATAGTAGAAGTCCACTTTATTTTTCCGATTTTAAAAAATAATTGGCGGTCTATAGGTATTTTTAAACGCTTGTGTTGAAAAGGAAATTAATATGAATTCAAATTATCAAAATAGCCTTCATCATGCTAGAATATGTATCCCAAGTACAGCACTGAGCTAAGCTTCCACCGATCGATTTAAAGGTTTTTAGCGGGGATAGTTGGACCGATTTATTACTAATTAAAGGTTATGTGCGTCGACATAGAAATTTGATTTCCTTTTTTAAGTGTGACAAATTTTTTCAATGCTTTAACGTTTTCCGTTTGCGAAAGATGCTGGTCAATATTTTTCAGTTTTACAAAACGTTTTTTTAGTTGCTTACGGTTAAGTGCTTTTAATATAACATAGCTCGTGTTCAGATGTCTCTTTAATGTGGGCATGCAACAATTGCAATTAGTTACATTGATCCTAACATAAGCCATTCTAAATCAAAATTCCGATACAAGCGATAATAAGCTTCACACTAATCACGACACTGACGGCGGTCTGACAGCCGTTATCATCAACCGGAACTTCCGTAGGTTAACCTAACTCAAGATCCGGGTTAATGGGAAAACTATACTTGTAAAACTGAGCTATAGATGGCGGGCTTGGATGTCTTGGAAGAAAACGCTGTTTACAAAAGCATAACCTACGTCCAGTACTTATAGGGAGCTGTAATATGATTCACTTATGGCTTAACCAATATTGATAAATATATTAATATACAAGTTCGTAAACCAAAATAAACCTCTCCGATACGAGACGCAATTAATAATATTAAGAAAATAATTAAGAAAATATAATTGATATTAATTACTTTAGTCGTCAGTAGTTTAATGTAATTCTACTGAAGTCGTTTTAAGAAACTTAATTCCTAAAATCATTTTAAACATAGCTATTGTTGAAGTTTGAATTCTAGCGTATGCCTCTTTAACAATTTTTGGAAATTTAGGGTATATAAGGCGATTGATTGACAATAAATGATAAGAAATCCGCAATTGCATGAACCTTTGGTTAAAGCCCTGCAATTGGGAGGCTAGACGTTTCTCGTAACCCTAGCCGATCGCCACGCACTTCTTGATCCTAACGTTGGGAGTAGAAGCAAAACGTTTGCTCCGATTTGCCAACTGCGGACGCGGTGACCGACACACAGACAGACAGACACCCCCCCACACACACGTCCAGTATAATACCTCTCCGTGACGTCATCGTCACTTAAAGAGGTAAAAATATAGTGGGAATAATATATTTTAGGTTTAAAACCCTCTTTGCATTTATTTCGCTTGAAACCGTTTCGAAATACTCAAAAATTGGATTTGCCTTACCCTCCGGGCTGGATTGTGAACTTCCGGTTAGTTGTAGGACAACATATCTTTTGGGTGAATTACGTGTTTGAAAGTAATCAACAATTGAAGCCTAATAACTTGTTAATCGGGTTAGTAGAACCAGAGTTATTAAACTTTTTCTCGATTTTGTTAATGTATTCTGAATATAGAAACTATAAAATGCTTTAAATCCCCATTTTTATATGAGGCTAATCTTCAGAGTCAGATTGTGAACTTCCGGTTAGTTGTAGGACAAAATGTCTAAAGAGGTGAATTATGTGTTTGAAGGTGATCTACAATTGAAGCCTAATTACGTGTTAATCTGTTAAGTAGAACCGGAGTTATTAAACGTTTTCTCGATTTTGTCCGCCATTTTCCAATATGGCGGAAATTCCTCCAATGGGAGAGTGTGGGAGACCACACCACGTTAAAGAGCGCCCAAAAATCTATAAGATCTGAAATTTTCAGCTTTGTTTCAATTTGTTGGGGGTTCCCTCTATTTTTGGGCTAAAATGAGTGTACTATTCGAATGGAGTCCCAATAGTGTGGACTAAAAGCTAACCAAAACTAAAAATAAACCTAAGACGAGTGAAAATCCTTATAATCGGTTCAGTAGTCTTAATCAATAAAAGGTTGTATATCTTTAAAATTAGAATAATTTCACGTTGACACAAATTTACGGATAGTTTTAAAGGTCTACACATTTTCCAATTGAATCCATTGTGCAATTTTCTATATTAAGTTCTTATAATAACTTTCAAATAGTTTACCCAGACTCGGCCCCCTCCCCCAAATTTCAAACCCTAGCGACGCTACTGTAATGAACTTCATAGTATTAATCCTAACGTACCGACACGTAATAGTACCTTAAAAATGAGCCTTACTTTATGACAAGTTAAAACTAGTCAACGGGAAAAAACTCAGAAAACACTGTCATAAACTTAATTTGCTTCAGAATCACTTGGCCAATAAAATATCCTTGGGTTCTCTGTAATAATTACATACAAGGTGCACGGTTATAATTAGTTATGTTTCTTATTTTTCCAGTTTCCTTTATCAAATGGAGTGGTTTTTTTTTCTTTCAGTATTTGCCAAAATCACCAACTTTCAGGAATGCAACAAATGGGCCTATAAACTAATGGAAAAGTTGAACGCCGATTTGTCTAAGTATAGTAGCTCTGTGAAATTAATGGCGAGCAGGAGAGTGAAGAGTCCAACGAAACAGAGTCAACTTTCGAGACAAATAGAATTTATTAAGGCTTCCATTGAAAAACTAAACGAATTGATAAATGCTACGAAAGGAAGGAGAGAAATTGATGATCATGAGAAAAACATAGGCAAGATGCTAAAGGACTGGCAAAAACTCGAAAATGATCTCGGAAAAGTGATCATAGATGTCGCTTCGGAGATGATACGATTCAAATCCAAAGTAATGAAAGGCGGGAATTTAGAAGACGATGGTTATCAAGAGATTCTTGATATATTTCGTAGAAAGTGTTCACCGAAAATAGCTGAAGAAAAAGAGATGTACAAGGAAATGACAGGTAATTATTTATGACATACACATCTGAACAATAAGCGTTTTTATAGTAGGTTAAAAGCTCGTTGTTATTTTCTCTTATATGGTTAAGTAACGTTAGTTTCATATAAGGTCCAAGGAGATGACTAGATAGTGAAACAAGATGGTCTAGCCCATAATTAAGCCACATCGTTTACGTACTCTCGCCACCCCTACTACAATAAATATACTTCTAGTGAAATATCCCCTAATATACCGGTCAGAGGGAATAATTTTTCAATGGTTGCTTGGCAAAGAGAATCAAATATCGCCAACGCCCGTTACTAAATTACTAATACTACTACTACTACCACCACTACTACTCAGGTAAAACTATTAGTCCCATCGATAACCATCCAAAGCGCGCTTCCAGAATTCTCGCCCGCTCGGACTTTCTTTTAAAATTCTTCTCGATTTGAGGAGAAATACACGTAAATTCTAATAATAAACACCCTTCTATATATAACGTCGGTATTTACTTGCTTTTGCTTCTTAAAAATCCCCATCCATTTCTTTGAATTTTGAAATAGGGGAGCGGGATAAAAAGTGTGAAACCCTTATTGT
This sequence comes from Phalangium opilio, assembly GCA_019434445.1. Lineage (NCBI taxonomy): Eukaryota > Metazoa > Arthropoda > Arachnida > Opiliones > Phalangiidae > Phalangium > Phalangium opilio. The sequence continues at coordinate 282,929 of JAEQBA010001031.1, read as the reverse complement.
TGACGGGTGACAGGAATTTTTAAGGGAGTATTAAACCGTCCATTTAAATTAAGGCAATACCAAAGTCCTCTCTCTCGCTTTAAATATATCGAGCAAACGTAAACCACAATTCACAAAGCTTAACCTTACCTGTACAATTAAATGCAATGCTTAAACATACTATTATAATCCCCATCCTTTTAAAATACACGAACGAAAAATATCACCTTACCACAATTCTCTTATGTTCACTCTACCTCCCTTCAATGACAAACGAAAAATTTTATACTGCCAAAGGCATAAAATAACCATTTCTTCGGTTAGCTCTGACATAACCATTTCTTTGGGTAACTCTGACCACATTCCAAATCGCGAAAAACTACTACCACGACCACCACTACCACCACCACAGGCTCGCGGGACAAACTAATAGCCTCTTCGTATATATATACGATGTGGCTGAAAAGAGCCTATTAATAATTATTTGCTATTTTTACAAATTTAAAAAAAATAAAGTAGAAGAGTTTTCTGTTAGACTGATTGATGACTTAGTAAATGCGTCACCTTGAGAATGAAGATTTGTGGCTCTCAAGTAGTGTTTGCATTTAACTATAGCTACGGGTTTTATGGGATTAATTTTAACTTTATGGTATTTGTTCCAAAAGTATGCCACTTGTATGGTTTTTGAGTCTAAAAACGCTAATTCGATTAAAATGCCAATTATACGCGTAGTACATATTCTTATGTACTTCATACCAAGAGTTCAAACACATCCTGACAAAGGAATGATTTACTACAAGGAATTATTTCACTATTTCACGATTAGCAACTAATGTTCGGTGCTATACGTGTTCTGCAAATAACACTTTTAAAATATTCACTGTTGCGTTATTCTAATCTATCCTTACGCTTATTGTCAATTAGGCGCGGAGGGCTTCGATAAAAAGGATGAAAAGCCCGATAAGAAGGATGAAAACTCCGAAGAAAAAGATGAAAACCCTGATGACAACCCAAACGTCTTTAATGTATCTTTCACTAAGATGTCGAATGATTACAAGGAAATGAGAAAATCGCTAGCGGATACATCAGCGGATATGTTAATGGCGGAAGAGACACAAGCTAGAGAAATTGAAGAATTGAAGAAAAAGATACAAAATTTAAAGGACAGCAAGGACTCGGAAAAGGTGAACTTGACGAAAGAACTCAAATTAACTCTGGACGAAAAGAAAAATATCGATAAAGAAATTGAAACGTTGAAGAAAGAATTGGACAAAAACAAGAAGCAACAATTGAAAACTGTGCCGGACAACGAGAAAATTAACTTGAAGAAATCTCTTCAAAATTTAGAAGAAGAAAAAAGAGACTTGTTGAAAAACATTTCCACGTTAGAAGATAAGAACAAAGGTCTATTGTCCAAAGAGGATGACCTGAAGAAATCACTTGATGACCATCAACAGCTCCTAAAGGTAAATAGCTTTATTAATTTGAAAGTGCATTCTAACTTTGATATTTTTTTAATAGAACGTCAGCTACCACTACCGATTTCTAATCTAATATTTTGTTTAAATCATTTAATATTTTCAGAAACTGGAATTAAGCGAGTCTGAAATTCAGCAGGAAAGGACAAAAATTGAAGACGATTCTAAGCGTTTTGACGAACTTCTGCTGCGGTTAAAAACCGACGAAGATAAAATAGAAACTCTCAAGCGTGAAAACTCAAACTTAAAATACGAATACGATGGTAAAGTATTTAACTTGAAAACTCAACTCGAGAAAGTAGAAGCCGAGATAATTGAAGTTAAATCAAGAAATCGTAGCACCTTAAACCCCGATCAGCAATTGTATCGACCTATCAGGGAAACTAACGATAAAGATTTTAATGAAGCCAAAGACCTACTTTCGGAAATTGAAAGTAAAATTTCAAAAATATTGACTGATGAACTGGTATGCGCAGTGTGCTGTTGTAAAATTAATACGGCAGTAAGGGCGGCTTGTGGTGATTATTTTTGTGAAGAATGCGTCAAGAACTGCTCGATGAGGTTCATAAAATGTAAAAAGTGCGGCTTAAGGGTGTTTCTAGCAACAAGAGCTACTCCTATAATCGACAGCATCACCCTTGAACTATCTGAGTGTGAAACAAAACTAAATCATTTCACGGAAACACACAATCCGCAAATTGCATCCAATGCTGCCGCGACTTCTCTTGCCTTTTCGCCCAAATTCTTTTAACTTATCGCTCAGCTTTTATTGCTCGAATTTTTTAAACGATTTATTGCTTTGAAATTGTAACGCAAACCTAACAATAGGTTAAGAAAAGTATTAAAGAAATAATTTTATAAGAAGTTTCAGTTTGAATTTATGAATGATTTTTGTGTTTTGATAAGTGTGCCATAAATTAAAGCTTGTGCATTTTGGGTCTAACCAGGGATAGATTTAATTTGAGAAGTAGTAATGGAGAACGGTTAGTATTTAGCCCCTCCTTAAACTTCGTTTTGATGACGTTGCTGACGCGTACGGTGAAATAGACTTAATTCCTTTTTACCTTTGTCGCTATGACCCGCCTCTTCTTTCATACCCCCTCCCGTCCGGAGGAAGGGGGTCCGTGACTTTGACGCACTCCCAGATTACTCTGTTTTCCATTCCTACTTCTAAAATTAAGTCTATCACTGGTTTAACTGAACTGAAAGTGTTAAAGAACATAGTCTACAACAACCCTAAAACAAGGATATAATCACACATGTATGCAAAGTAGTACAGTAATTAGCTTTAGTTTACCAGCGTCTACTCATTTTAATTGTACTAGATAAAGGTTCAATGACGCTCATAGATTGTGGACTATTGAAGGCTTATTCCACATGTGTGACCACTTCTTTATCTTATGGGGTCAGTATTTGGTAGCACATATCTCCGTACGTGAATCTTGTTAACGCCATGCTTTTGATACTTTCCACTCAGTTTGATCCTAAGAACACAGCTTAATATATGGAAGACTTATCAGTGAAACCCTTTATAGAAAAATGTTCCTTCTTTTTGGAAATGGGAACGGAATTACCTTACAAACAGATTGGAAGCTTCAGAAAATCTGTACAATTCTAGGAGAATCAAGGACAATTATTCGATAAATTACAGTGGTATGTGCGAAATGGTGATTCTTTTAGATATAAGACTAAAATTATTTCGATTCCTTAAAATTTTCTTGGAAAAGGTAAAATGTAATGAGTATCCAGGAAGTCGGCATCTTATGGAGAAGAAATCAGTTGTTAAATTTCCACGCTTTGATCCTGGATGTAAGCTACGAAAGTTATGAAAAGAACGCCTATGACAAAAGAAATTTTGTGGTTTTGTACATGAAAAACGGTGGAACTCATTTCGACAATTAACAGAAGTGATTCACCATCGCCCAATAAAAATTTCAAATCCAGCTAAACGAGTTCTCGCTGTTTAACCATTAGAATATTACCATTGCGTTTTATTTTTGTTCCGTTTTTATGATTAGACAAATATTATTTATAAAATGGTTGTCCTTTTTATGTCTTTATGTTCTTGGAGTGGCTACAAACTTTGCAAAAATATCACTGAAACTTTTCATAACTGTTGTGAAAGGAAAATCAGTTTATCTTAATGAAAGAACTCCCAATCCGATTTTCTGGATTAAAAAGCAAAGTGTGGTTTTTATTGTAACCAGTAATAAAGGTTGTGAACATCTGTGATTACCTCTTGAAATGATCAGAAGAACATTTTATACATTTTAACATTTAAAGAAAGTGGGGGGTAGGAATTTTTATCTCCGTTCCTCAATTTTTGCTAACGCGCAGGCGCGAGAGACGTCGTTTACTACCGCCAGCAGAGAGAATTTTAAAATTATCTCTGCAGCCAGCGCCAGCTTCCGCTTCCATCGACTGCTGCCCCACTCACTCTGTTCGACTCGCCGTCGAGATAACCGGGAAGCCCGGAAGGCGAATTTGCGGTATCGTTCGGTAGGCGTTATAAAATATTCAACGTTTTAAAGCTCAAGTTTCGAAATTTTTTGAGACATTTACCAAGTCTTCAACTAAATATTATAACATTTTCTTTAAATTTCAACATAAATATAGCTCTGAGAATAAAATTAGACACGAAAACTACACTAAGCCTTGGTTAGATATCATCGGCTGAGGCCGAGCGGCGCATCTCGAGCCGCCGGCGGCCGGGCTTGCCGTAACGGCGAGAACAGAAAAATACCTCGTTAAAAAACAGATGCACGACGGTTTTTAAATTTGACGCATGCGCGCGGACACCGCGTTGAGTCCCCGAGTCAGCGCCAGAGAGGGACGATTTTAGCCACGAATCTAACGAACGCGCCTATTCACTTTAATACTCCCTCTAACGTTCCTTACTCCCTGACAGTAGTATTCCACACTCAGATTTGTCAAAAACTTATGATTTTTCCATTTTATGCTAAAATTCTCCCATCATGGAGTAAATTTCCCGTAAATCTACTTGCAATTAACCCATTTTTTAAGTCGCTTTAACTCTCACTCCAATAAAATTACTCCATGCTTAATGCCAATCAAAAAGCACATTATTAAGCTTATTCTTTAGTCTATAGTCTATCCCGTTAAAAAAGAGATTTCCAATTAAGTCACGTAGCGGAACCGGAAAACATTTCCTAGCCCTTTCTTGATGACAAGTTTAGACCATTCCATTAATTCCGGAAGATATGCAAACATCGCAGGAGCGGTTTTGTGACGGCATCAGGTGCTCCATTTAGGTCGCTCCGTCTCTAGAGTTGGAGCTGTTGGGATCATACTGGGAGCAAACTGGCAAGGAGTGCCTGGTAATATGAAAGACGCGCCTCCGTCTCAGAGTCGCTCGTTTTTTCCCAGTGAAAGAAGATTTTTTTTTGGAGCACTTCGGGAGTGCTTGAATCACTGCAATGGAAAACGCTATAATACAGGTTTTTGCCACCAGAAACCGCTAGTATAGTTGTGCTGTCACAACTCCACTTAATTCCTTACTCGTTCGTTATATACTCTTGCCCAGGGATTTCACTGTTATGGCTTTCGTTAGTCTACAATAAAATTTAGAATTATTTTGTTCGGATGCAATTAGTTCTTCGCAGGATCCAGACGCGGCTGAAAGCATAATTTTTAAACATTACGTCTTCATTGTGTTCATCTTAACGCCTCTGAATATTAAGCATTTGAGGTAAGAACTTAAAATTATTTATTTTTTTATTAAATCTTTTCTGGATTTGTTAATTTATTAGGGTATAGTTTTTTTTGTTAATTTTAGTAAGATAATTCAACTTTTTAAATTCTTATTCCTTGGTGTGAGAGCCATTAAAACCATGTTTAAGACTTAAAAGCAGATTCTCTCCATATACTATTGTGTAAAAACACTTAATATTTGCACTTAGTGAGGTTCCCCGTAGACCAATTATGGATTTGACGTTATCAATTTCGCACTATTAATTTTTTAATCATTGCATGTGATCATTATGGCCCTGTAAGGGGTAGGTCTTTTAAATACATCGCCCTATCGCTTTGGTACAAAGATACAGAGTTTATATTAATTACACTTCGATTATAAAAAAACATCATTTGACCGGGAAAGACTAATCAAGGATTGTATTCATATTTTTCGTCTTCAGTTTAGTCAGTTTAGTCTATAATTTAACAGATCTCAAGAATTTAAATTATCTTTAATATTTTTTAATAGCGTGATATTTTATTTAGGAATAAAAATCAGTCTTATTCGAACTATTTTGAACATATTTTATTTTAACAAGGCAAAAATACTTTATTATTAACGTTTTCAATGCAATTGGGTCCCATTAAGGGTCCTCGGCCAGGATACCGGTAATTAATTTAACTCGTCAAAGTAGACAAGTCAATTCGTGTTATATACCACCTTGAAGAGTTTAAAAGTTTTTAAAAATTTGATATTGTCAAGAACTGGCATAGCCCTCTAGTCTCCATTTGAACGAGATTCTGGTGACAGTTTTTTTATACTTATTGTTGAAAATTTAAAGTCAAAAGCGCCAGACACTGCAATTCAGTAGTTTATTTTTTTTAACTAGTATGTTTCGAAACCATGCATATAATAAACCCAATCTTTCATTTATCTCAGATTTTTATTACCATTATTATTATTTTTCATGTTAGTTCTTTAGGCGTAGCCACAATTCGTTAGTAAAATTGATATCAGTAACACTTGGAGAAGGTAGTAGAAGTGGTTTGGTTGAGTTGCACAAGGTTGGATCTGTGAACCCCTAGCAAATAAGCCTGTTAACAACGTCCTATTGTAGAACCTGTGTTTTAAAAAACACCCAGCCCAAAATAGAGCACTCGTTTTATTGAGTTTCACTTACCACAAAAAACCCAACTAAAACACACTTAATAAAATCCATTTCTAAAATTTTGACGAATTTATATGATAAAACAATTTCATTTAAAAGATAGTTTAAGATATTTATGGTTTTAGCTTCGCAGCATTATTAAATAATTCTAGTATTGTTTGTTAAACATTTTTTAGAAAAACAACAATTCCTACAATTCACGCAATGCTAAGTTTAAAAAAACCCCAATGGGCGTTTTTTTTTTTTTTGGAACCCTGTCTAGATCCGTAGATCCGTAACACTTTAGCATTACGATTAAAGGGAGGGTGAAGAGGAAATTCAAGTGAATTTTTAATCGATTCTGCATAGTGAAACATTCAGGAAGTATCTACGAATGATTTTAAAATTCAAATTAGGTTCGGATTTTATGGATAATTTCAAATAAGGACCTCCGACCAATCGCGTAACACCCTGCCTTCCTGTTAACAAATTTTCAATATTTTGTTTATTATTATTATTTACTATAATTTGCGCAAATTTAAAAAAAATAAATCTATTGAAAATGGCGATTATTGAGTTAATGATTTTGATTTATTTCTTTAATAGATACTCGACATTGGATTAAATTTGGATTCGTTATCGCCGCAAAAACAGCCGAGCACCAAGAATAATAACGCAGTGAGAGTCGCCCAAGACAGTAGTGCTTCGACTTCGAGTGTCGACAAAGTACTCTCAAACACGAAAGCATTTCAAGGTAAAACTTTCGAAGCACTTAAGTTTATTAATCCGGTGTTGCGAGAGAAGATACCAATCATGGAGAGTTGTAAACTACCGACGAATAGCTCATACGTAATAGAAATTGAACGAACATCAAAAGAAACTTGCGAAAATCCGATTGAGCCATATTTAAAAACTAAACTTAACGAGACTGATCTTCGTATTAAAAATCTTCAAGATAAATTGAATTCAGTACAGGCTCGAAAGAAAGGCAAGTCCAAGAACTCTAAAGTAAGAGAACTAAAGGAGGAAATCTCGTTCGCAATATTAGAGAAAAATGCCTGGGAGAAACTACTTCACCGACTATGGTATCTGGACAAGTCCAAGGAAGAAAACTGTATACGTACGAGTGAAGTGTTAGAAGCGCTTGTGTCTCACTATACGTCCAAAGTTGATGAATCCTGCGCCAAGGCTTACCAGGATTGTTCAAAAGATTCTGAAAAATTTCCCAATATAACGACTGAAAATCATTGGAAATTGCATGATGCGATAGAATTGCCTGTCAAGGAAGGTGAAGGTGTTCGAAGTGGGGCTGAATCTGACTTAAAAGAAAATTGTGTTCAAGCCATGGCTGAACATAACATAATTAAAAATAATCCCGATGACATGACTAAGCTTAATTTAAATAAAACACTGAACACATTTAAGGCTGAAAGTGGATCCAATTCTGAGCCTGATGTCACTCAAAGTCCTGATGAGAAAACCCAAGATGGAGCCAGATCAAATGTATTTTTGAATGAAAATTTGCATCCATCGTCTACGTTTGTTGAACTCGCCAAGTATCACAAGAATCGCCTTGTAGTCGGAACGAAAGATAAAATAGTCTCCATTATGGACCAAATTTGCCTCGAAATGTTCACTAACGCGCTAAAAGTGCTGAACGTGTTGCAGCCAGAGCAGTTGGAGTACGCGTTACTCGAAACTCTTACTATGGGTTCCAATATAAATACTATACGATATGTAGATATACGAGACGGTAATACCAAGCAATTTGATCTAGAAGCCTTGAACAAAAATTTTTTTCTAAGGTACTCATACCTGGGTAATAAATACGAGAAATTGGTGAATAGCTTTGCAAACTTGAAGGACTTTAATGACGCGGATAAACAAATGATCGACGGTATTAGGAACGAAATAAAATTACTTCTACTGATTTGCAATCGTTACGAAGCTGAGAAGCGTGAACTGAAAGAAGAAAGAGATCAGATGGCACGAAAGCTTCAAACCGAATGGGAGAATAAAATTAAAACAGGGGAGACTCTCGTAGAGAACACTGCCAATCAAACATCAATGTCAAGCCACGAGGGATCGTGCGAAAAAGAAGAAATTAAACGATTAAAAGGTGAAATCTTCCAATTAAAAAAGCAGTTAGATGCAAGAAATGAAGAACATGTTTTACATTGTAAGGAAAGGAAAAAGTTGGCGGATGATTATGAAAAATTATCAAACGAAAATAAAGTAAACTTGAACAAGTATTTTAAATTGAAAGAAGATGCAAATGAAATAAGTGAAACACTTTCAGTAGTGATTGAAAAATTTGAAAAATCATGCCATATCAACAGAGACCTAGAACTCCGAAATCTAGCCTTGGAAGCTGAAATTGAGAAACATAATCAATATGAAACCGATGAGAAGACCGTGATGGTTAAGCTGCAAGATATTAAATCAAAAAAGTCTTTGAAAGAAGAGTTATCATCGAAAGATCCTGGCACTATGGAAGAATCAATGGTTGCGTGCGAGGAACAAACGGACGATGACTTAAAGTCAACCTGTTTAAGAGAACAGAACAACTGCAGCAATTGTCTCGAACTGAATCTACGACTCGACGATGAGAGAGACTTTTATGAAATGAGCTTTAGAAAACAAGCACAACTTTATTCCGATCAGTGTAACACGGTGACGCAACACTTAATTGCGAAACTATGTGGCTACATTGCTGGGTTGGATCGTGTAAAAGCAGATCACAAGAACTATCAACGTTTAACGAAAGAACATATTGAGAAGATCGAAGCGGAAAAACTCAGCTTATATAATGCAGAGGCTAGACCAAAAAGACCACATTCGATAATCGAATACGGGAATTACAAGACCATCACAACTCGGCTACAGCTGAATTAACTAAACAATATGAAGAAGCACGTGATCTTGCCGAAATAGATCCGATATATTTCCTAAAAATGAAAGGGCTCTTGATTGACTTAGAAGTCTTCATTGAATTGACTATAAGAACAGATATTTCATGCGGTATTTGTCAGGATATAGTCGTTACCCCAGTCGTTAATCAGTGCGGCCACATTTTCTGTATGGCTTGTCTTCATCGTTCGATGATAAGCGATCCTTCGTGTCCATTTTGCTCACAGATCATAATTGAGAGTCCAGGTAGATCTCAATTGATAGATAAAATAGTCGTACATTTACTATTGTATCGTGATAAAATTCAAAGTATCTTAAAGGGAATAGCTCGAAGAAATTGAAATTTAGCATACAGTATGTGTAGATAAACAAAGACTTTTCAAATATTAAAAAATAAATTTAATTAAAATCAATGAAAAATACTTATAATTTTAAGAATAGCGGTAAAATATTTAGTTTATAAATATGTAAACCATTCCAAGTGATTTAGCTCTTAAAATAGCAATGTGCTATGGATGTACAGTACGTAAAAGTATTTTATTTAAAATAAAGGAAATAAATATTTGAAATTTTGATGTGTTTATTTTAAAGATTATTGGCTAATCCAATCATAGTTATAATATTATGGTAAAGTGAATTTTTAACGCAGTTTTTAATTTTCTAGTCAAGAATACCTAATGAAGATTTTTGGCCTTATATTTATAATTAATTTATTATTTTCAGTTTACCCACAAATCTTCATTGAAGAAACATAAACGGTGACCTGACGCGTTTCTATGCCTTTTCCCAAAAATATAGGGCTTTGACGTCATTTTTAGAGTATTGACGCTACTTGCTCTATAGATACTCTAACTTTGAGTGTTTTAATTGTTAATAGTAGTATTATTGTTGGTAACGCGAAACGACGCTTAAGGTAGGCGTTATTGCATCATACTTTGGCTTATACTGCGTTTCTCACAGGAGAATGTAAAGATATGCATTAAATTAAGTGCCCAGGGAAATAAATGAAGTTTCATCAGCCTGATGGTGAATTTGGGGTGAGTCACCACCTGCATGGGGTAGTGAATCCTAAGCTTTTAGGTAGGTTCGCAGAAAGTCTCTTTTACTCTCAAACCTTGTCGCACAGATTTTTGGCTTACAGGAATGTGCCACACTCCTCCGTGTCAAAAACTTATAATTTTTCCATTTGTTGCTAAAATTCTGCCACCATGGAGAATATTTAAAGTAGAGCTATTTGCAATTAATGCACTTTTAAGGTCGCTTTATTTCTCACTCCAATTAAATTACTCCATTTTTAATCCCAAAGGTAAAAAAAAAACAATTTCCAATTAAGTCTTGCAGCCGAACCGGAAAAAAGAAATTCCTAACCCCTTTGCTGATGACAAGTATAGAGCATTCCATTAATTCCTGAAGAGAAGCAAACGCCGTAAGAGGGATTAGGTTGTATTCCTTGCTCCAAGAAGCACCGCTAGGTGTAGCGTGAGTCGGCTAGCCTCAAGTGTTAAATGAACTCGGGCTGTGTTAGGTTACCTCTTGACGCGAGAGAAATAACCTAAGAGGGTGTCCCCACCCCTGTGCGTTGATTCCTCTTTAAGTAATTAATGAAACGGTCTATAAGTCTTCTAAATATTGCTACACTGTTGCAGATTACTGACAGCCCGTTTATAACGGAAACAAAATAGTTCAGTCTAATGTAGGTTTTTGCCACCAGAAACCGCTAGTATAGTTGTGATGTCACATCTCCACTGAATTCCGGACTCGGTAAATATATACTCTGGCCCAGGGATTCAACTGTTTTGACTTTCGTTAGCCTAAAATAAAATTTAGAATTTTTTTTGGTTGGATGCAATTAGTTCTTCGCAGGATCCAGATTCGGCTGAAAGCATAATTTTTAAACATAAGTCTTCATTGTTTTCATCTTAACGCCTCTGAATATTGCACATTTGAGGTAAGAACTGAAATAGTTAATTTGTTATTAAATCTTTTATAGATTAGTTAATTTATTTGGGTATAGTTTTGTTAATATGAAGTAATCTCGAGTATGATAATTAAAGTTTAGAAATTTTTATTATCGTATGAGAGACACTTAAACCATATTTAAGACTTAAAAGCGTATTCTCTCCATTGTGTTAAAACACTTAATATTTGCACTTAGTGAGGTTCCCCGTAGGCCAATTATGGATTTGACGTTATCAATTTCGCACTAAAAATTTGTTTATGATTGCGTGTAAACATTATGGCCCTGTAAGGGGTGGGTCGTTTAAAGATAATGCCCTATCGCTTTAGTACAATGAAAGGTAAAGAGTATACAACAATTACGTTGAGAAAGGGGCCCTCGGACATACCTCTATTATAAATAGATCAGTTGACGGGGAAAACTCTAATCGTGTATTGAATTTATATTTTTCGTCTTCAGCCTAGTCTATGTAAGAATCAAAATCCTTCATTCTTTTTTAATAGCATGTTATTTTAATTAGGAATAAAAATCATTCTTTTTCGAACTATTTATGAAAATATTTTAACAAGACAAAAATACTCGGATATTAACGTTTTCAATGCAATTGTGTCCCTATAAGGGTGCTTGGCAAGGATGGCATTAATTAATTTACCCACTCTGATTTAACTGAACTACGTGAACAAGTCAATTCCTCTTATCCCCTCCCCCCTCCACGAGTAACTGAGTTTTTTTAATTTTTGATTTTGTCAAAAACTGGCCAAGGTCTATTATCTCTTTTTTAACGCGATTCTGGTGACAGTTTTTTAAACTTAGTGTGGAAAATTTAAAAGTTAACTTCCAATGCGCCAGACGCTGCAACTGAATAATTAATTTAATTTTATTTGGTATTTCTCTTTTCATACATATAAACCCAATCATATATTTATCTCAGATTTTTCTTTCGTGTTTGTTCTTTAGACGTAGTCACAATTTATTAGTAAAATTGATATCAGTAACTCTTGGAGAAGGTAGTAGAAGTGGTTGGTTGAGTTGTGCGAGGTAAAGCACGGGTTTTATCCACCAAGGACCACCAGAATAAACCCACCATAAACCAACCTAGTAAAACCTAAATCTAAGATCTTCAATTTTGATTAATTCATATGCTAAAATAATTTCATTTTAAAGATAGTTTTGGATATTTAATGTTTTAACTACGGAACTTACCAGACTAAGTAAGATAAGGGACTAGAAGTAAAGTGCTCTAGCATTGGTAATAGATCCTGGGACTAGTGAACAAATACGAGGATTTTATGCCGCTTCCATCGCGCCTACACAAGAGAGAAAAAAATTGGTTGAGTTTCAAAAACCTTTCCTACCCCCTTCCCCTCAACCTAAAGCCGCGATACACGGACGTGGGTGCTTGAATCTAGTTCGGCCGTCTATTGCCGCGAGCGTCTCACGTTTTGACGGGAAAATTCAGAATCCGCTACCAGAGGGCCAACTGTTGGAGTGTTATCAAGAATATTCACTTTCGCCAAGTGAAGAATTTGGTTACCTCGATACTTCTTGTCCCTTATCTTACTTCTAGTATTACTAAATAATATTTACAATATTTTATGAATCATTCTAAGACTTAATTAGTAAGCAGTGACTTTTGAGTGACAATTTATACAATGCACTTCAATCTAAATCCAAAAAATTCAATAAATTCCGGTAGGCCGGGTTTTTTTAACCTTGTCTAGGTCCGTAACATTTTAGCTTTACGATTAACCCGTAATTAGTTATTGTTTCATTGTATACGAAAGTCGTAAAAAGGTTTTTTTTAAAAAAAAATCATCTTGAAGATACTTCAATTGAGTGGGCGCTAAGACTAAACATCGTTTAATCTCTACCTAATTAGGAAACCCTTCCTTGCTTCCACTTCCCTAAAACACCTGGTTGCCTAGCTATTATAAGATGGAAATATTTACTTAGAGCTTTGACGATACAAAACCCACGGGCGGGGCGCATAAATGGAGTCTGCATATTTTCTTATATAAGGTCACTTCAAAGGTAAAACAAGGATTTAAGGTAGGCGCTTGGGTGAATGAATGAGAGTTATTTAACAAAGCTCACATTACACTGGTGGAAAAATAATATTTTACTAGTCCTCTTGAAATCTGAGAATCCTTGGTTATGTCAGTCGCTATGTTCAGTAGTAAAAAAAGAGTTTTTTGAAGTCCACGCCAGATGTGCCTAGTTTTTATATTGTATGGTTTTGTTTTGTCACTTGTGCTAATCAAACTTCACGAGATTTTGGCTAAAGTTTATTGTATGTGTCAAAATGTAGTGTCATGACTCATTACCCTATACTGACTTTCAATGCTCATACTTTTGGTGTGAATTAACAAGACCTCTCTTGAACTACGCTAACTCTTTACCGCTACAAGCTGGTAAGCTCCTAGTCCGAACCACGTACTTCAAATTTCATGAAAAAGAAATTGAATTTTGTCGTTAATTCATTATAATTTTAGGAGCTTAATGATAATATTTATAAGACACGTCCTCTGAAAACCAAACATAGGTTTTACACAAGTAACTGATATTTAGTAGGCCTGTGTGAGTACTCGGTACCCGACAATTACCCAATCGGGTATTGCGTCGGGTTTCCGACCTGAAACCCGAAACTTAATTTCTTAATATCCGAAAGTATTTGAATATTAAAATTTTCCCACTCATTACCTGATTGGAAGTTTTTCAACTACCCGTACCCGACCCGAAATACAAAAATCACTACCCGAACAGGCGTAGTATTTAGTTTATTATTTACTCTATTTTGTGCAACTTACAAAGAAATTAAATCTATTGAAAATGGCAATCAAGGATTTTAGTTTATATCCTTAATAGATACTCGACATTGGATTATGCAGTTCAATTTGGAATAGAACTTAACCCAAATTCGTTATGGCCGAAGAACAGCCGAGCCCCAACAAAAACAACGCGGTGAGGGAAGCCCAGGACATTAGTGCTTCGAGTTCGAGTGTCGACAAAGAACTTTCAAACACGAAAGGATTTCAAGCTAAAATTTTGGAAGCGCTAAAGATTATTAATCCTGAAATGCGAGAGAAGATATCAATCATGGAGAAGCGTAAACTACCGATGAGTAACCCTTTTGCAATGGATATTGAACGAACATCTGAAGAGACTTCCGATAATCCGATTGAGTTATTTTTAGAAACTAATATTAACGAGACTGATCTTCGTCTTAAAAATCTTCAAGATAAATTGAATTCATTACTGGCTCGAAAGAAAGGTAAATCCAAGAACTCCAAAGAAAAAGAAGAACTCAAGAAGGAAATTTCGATTCTACAATTAAGAAAAAATGCCGGGGAGAAAATACTTCACCGATTAAGGTATCTGGACAAGTCCAAGGAAAAAAACTGTGCACTTGCGAGTAAAACGTTAGAAGCCCTTTTGTCTCACTATACGTCGAAAGTAGAAGAAGCCTGTTCGAAAGATTCTGAAAACTTTACCAATATAACAACTGAAAATTATTGGAATTTGCATGATGCCATAGAATCGGGGATATTATTGCCAATCAAGGAAGGTGAAGTTGTTCGAAGTGGAGCTCAATCTGACTTAAAAGAAAATAGTGTTAAAGCCATCGATGAACCTAATATAATTAAAAATAATCCCGATGACATGACTAAGCTTAATTTAAATAAAACACTGAACACATTTAAGGCTGAAAATGGATCAAATTCTGAGCCTGATGTCACTCAAAGTCCCGATGAGAAAACTCAAGGTGGAGCCAGACCAAATTTATTTTTGAATGAAAATGTACATCCATCGTCTACCCGTGTTGACCTCGCCAAGCATCACAAGAATCGCCTTGTAGTCGAAACGAAAGATAAAATAGTCTCCATTGTGGACCGAATTTGCGTCAACATGTTCAATAATGCGTTAAAAGTGCTGAACGCATTACAGCCAGAGCAGTTGGAGTACGCGTTACTCGAAACTCTTACTATTGGTTGCAATATAAATACTATACGATATGTAGATATACGAGACGGTAATACCAAGCAATTTGATCTAGAAGCCTTGAACAAAACGTTTTTTCTAAGGTACTCGTACCTGGGTAATAAATACGAGGAATTGGTGAATAAATTTGAAAACTTGAAGGACCTTGGCGACGCTGATAAACAAATGATTGACGATATTAGGAACGAAATAAAATTACTTCTTCTGATTTGTAACCGTTACGAAGCTGAGAAGCGTGAATGGAAGGAAGAAAAGGATCAGATGGCACGAAAACTTCAAGCCGAATGGGAGAATAAAATTAAAACTGGTGTGACTCACGATGAAAACACTGCCAATCAAACATCAATGTCAAGCCGTGAGAGATCGTACGAAAGACAAGAAATTAAACGATTAAAAAGTGAAATCTTCCAATTGAAAAAGCAGTTAGATGCAAGAAATGAAGAACATGTTTTACATTGTAAAGAAAGGAAAAAGTTGGCGGATGATTATGAAAAATTATTAAACGAAAATGAAGTGGACTCGAACAAGTATCTTCGCTTAAAAAAAGATGCGATGGAAATGCGTGAAACACTTTCAGTAGTGACTGAAAAATTCGAAAAATCATTTCATATCAACAGAGACCTAGAACTCGAAAATCAAACCTTGGAAGCTGAAATTGGGAAACAAAATCAAAAAGAAACCGATGAGAAGACCGTGATGGTTAAGCTGCAAGACAATATAGAACCAAAAAAGTCTTTAAAAGAAGAGTTATCATCGAAAGACCCTGGCACTATGGAAGAATCAATGGCTGCGTGCGAGGATGTTAAGGGACATTCTCAAGAACAAACGGACGATGACTCAAAATCAACTTGTTCAAGAGAACAGAAAAACTGCAGCAATTGTCACGAACTGAACCGTCAACTCGTCGATGAGAGAGAGCTTTATGAAATGAACTTTAGAAGACAAGCACAACTGTATTCCGATCAGTGTAACACGGTGACTCAACACTTAATTGCGAAACTATGTGGCCACGTTGCTGCGTTGGATCGTGTAAAAGCAGATCATAAAAATTATCAACGTTTAGCGAAAGAACATATTGAGGAGATCGAAGCGGAAAAACTCAGCTTATGTAATGAAAAGGCCACATTCGACAATCGAATCCGGGAACTACAAGACCATCACAACTCGGCCATAGCTGAAATAACTAAACAATATGAAGACGCACGTGATCTTGCCGAAATAGATCCGATATATTTCCTAAAAATGAAAGGGCTCTTGATCGACATTGAAGTCTTTGTAAAACTGACTTTAAGAACGGATTTATCTTGCGGTATTTGTCAGGAAATAGTAGTTACCCCTGTCGTTAGTCGGTGCGGCCATATTTTCTGCATGGCTTGTCTTCATCGTTCGATGATAAGCGATCCTTCGTGTCCACTTTGCTCACAGATCATAGTTGAGAGCCCAGGTAGATCTCAATTGATAAATAAAATAGTCGTACATTTACTATTGTATCGTGATGAAATTCAAAATATCTTAAAGGGAATAGCTCGAAGTAATTGAAACTTAGCATATATTATTGATAGATAACCAAAGACTTTTAGATAATAAAAAATAAATTGAATTAAAATGAATAAAAAATACTTATAATTTTAAGAATAGCGGTAAAATATTTAGTTCATAAATATGTATAACGCCGATGATTTTATGCGGGTGAAAAAAAAACATTTCAAGTGATTTAGCTCTTAAAATGGCAATGTGCAATGAATGTACGTAATAGTACTTTATTTAAAATAAAAGAATTAGAAATTTTAAAAGTGCGATTTCTTTCATTTAGTATGACTAATCCAATCACAGGTATAATCTTACATTTTAGTGAATTTTTTTTATTATATTTATAATTGCGTAGTTCTAAATAATAACAGAAGTGAGATGAGACTAGAAGTGAAGGGCTCTAGCATTGGTAATAGATCCTGGCATTAGTGAACAAATTTGAGGATTTTACCCCGCTTCAATCGCGCCTACGCTAGAGAGAAAAAAATTGGTCGAGTTCCAAAAAAATTTCTTACCCCCTTACCCTCAACCTAAAGCGGCGAAACACGGACGCGGGTGCTTGAATCTAGTTCGGCCGTCTACCACCGCGAGCGTCTCACGTTTTGGAGGGGAAATTCTGAAACCGCCACTAGAGAATTTGGTTAGCTCAGTACTTCTAGTCTCATCCCACTTCTGATAATAAGTATAGCCGTTTAAGCCATATATTATATTTAAAACTTATTTATTGTGCAAGGTTTTAATTAATTATAGCTATTTATTATAATTCAGTTTACCCTATAATATTCGTTGACGAAACATTACAGAGGTGGTACATGGTCGTACTAAGGGATGTCGGTGACACAAGAGCCATAGTTGAGTTCGACAAATAAATTGCTACTTCTCTTCTAAAACAACGAATCCAAGGCCCTAACAAATTATGTTAGTTATGGAATACTGTAAAAGATTTTACTGACAAGAGATAGGAAATAGTTCAAAAAACGTTGCTGCTTCATTTTATGTGCAGAGTATTTCTGAAAGAAATAAAAGGGAGTGTTACTGTGTTCAAAATGAGCTAGGCTTGATAATTAAGAAGTAAGTACTATGATTTAAAATTACAGGGCCTTCAAAAAGTTGTCTCGAAAATAAGGAAATAATCTGGAATGTGAAACCCATATTGTTTCCTTGTCCAAATTGTTTATAGTTGACCTATTTGAATTAACACCATTCGGTTAAGAAAAGAGACATACCACTTTTTACCCATTTATAAGTTTAGATTACTGAACATTTATTTAATGATTATTTTACAAGTAATGACTATGACATTAATAATAATAATTCTATAAATTTCTTTGTCAATTGGAATTCATTTTTTCCGTCTTCGTTAAATTTCAGTTTCGAAGTCTTTAGCTTCTGGCTTTTGCCCTAAGAGGTTGGCGATTTGCATGCCGAAAACCGTTCCCAAGTTTTTGACAGCCATATCGGACGATACTGCATGCAAAATGTTAAATATGTATATTAATATTAATTTTAACAAAAATACAGTATAGGTGCAGGGTCGTTGATTTTGCTTAAACCACACAAAATATGTTATGTACAATGGGGACTCATTTATAGAGGTTATTTGACTATTTGTGAGACCTCTTAAGGCAACAATAAATTTCCTCAAAAACTTTATATGTACCTTTTAAAGCTAACGAAACAATTAAGAGTATCATCACGTATACCAGTTTCATACTTGCAATAAGAAGTTAAAAACCTTTCTGAGTTCAACACAATCGGAAGCTGTATGAGCTTGTATCACTTCCTGTTTTCGTAAACCTTGAGTGCGTTAACCTTCTGGTGTAGTCGTGCTTCAACGAACAGCTGAGTTTTGTACGAATAATTGAATCATAAATTCTACGAGATCGTATGTGAATGAAGGGCCCTCAATGAATTTACTAATGCCAGAACTCCATTAAATTAGCCTGGCTAATGCCCGTGAAGATGTATTCGCCAACATTATAAGTGGGATGCTTTTATAGCGGTTTATATTTCACTTATGTCCTTTATACAGACCTGAATCCTCAATGAGAAATATTAAGGGCTTTAAGAATTAGGTTTTAGACTATTACCTACATGCAGGCCAGAGTCAATTTCTGAAACACTTTTGGGGTTTTTGGATTTTTGACATCATTATCAGAGTTTCAGGAAATCCAACGAGGAATTTCAACTTTGCACCTCATCCGGAAGTAGGACAAAAATGTTAGGAAGAAAACTAGACTGATATCCGCCTTATAAATCTTATGTATCTAAAACCATTTGTATAAATTTGGTTATTTTCCTTATAAATTTTTTGAAGTCTTTAAACATTGAAAACACCGGAAGTTAAACCGGAATAGAAAATATCCACCTAAAAGTAAAATGTTTCAATTCAAGATTGTAAAACTGCAAGCTGAGAAAATACGCCCAACCTCTAGAGACAAAACACCCTAACCTTTGACCTAACACTAAGGGAAGGGTAACGCATGCTGGTCAAGGGGAAAGTTTGTACTGGTTTCATGGCTAAACGTCCTGATCTATATAAAACAACAGTGTAAAATACTTCAGATCGCTTCAAACCCTGACCCTAGAAAACAACACAAACCTCCATCCCTGCCTGACACAGAGTGAACCAACTTAACCTCAAGTATGAGTAAATAATTTTTTTGTTAGTTGTTGTAACTTTGCAGTTTTACTTAGAAATCAAGTACTCACGATTCCAACGAATTAGGAAGCAACCAACTTAGCACAGTTTAACCATAAACAGATAGACGGGAATCCGTAGTATTAAACAATTAAACAGCCCTGCAAGAAAAAAATTGCATATGTAAATTTATCTTCGCCTTATGTTGATTAAATTTTGAAATTTGTACTTGCTTAACTAGATGCGAGTTTCTATAGAAAATAGTGGTTGCAAGAGTCAGATTCGATTCCATCGCTCTGATTTGCACTTAGACATTTGAGTTATTGATAAACCCTTCAAAATATTATTGTTAATGTGTCATCTTTACTACATGCCCTTAACTTTCAGCTAACCATGCAGGTTTCGCTCAACAAGAGTTTTACGGCTTTAGACCACTTCGACGGAAACCAAGTACATCCTTATTCTCTGACCTGGTACAAAATTATTCGTGAATATTTTCCGGTAGTGAAGGTCAATCATCTTAATATATTTCTTCGCCTATAAATGGTTTTTTTTAGTTTTATAAATTAAACAGAATTAATCCAGAACTTAAAAGTTAGAAATTAAGAATGACATTGCATTTTATATACTTTTAACAACTTCATTTATTAACGATATAGTTAGGCTATAATTAATTTCTATAATTTCTAACAAAGCTAAATTTTACATAAATGTTAGTTTATTATGCTAATAATACTTTTTTCCAACATGTGTTTGCATTTAATTTTATGGATTGTCATTTTAATACTTATAGCAGGCGAAGTTTAAAGTTTTTCATGGCGTTAATTAAACCTTAGATTTAATTTAAAACGCGTTTTTGACCAACAACCCGAGACAGCTTTAATTCAAACCATAGAGAAAGGAATGTGTTACTGGAGTGGCCGAGTGGACGCTCCATGAGCAGCTTAAGTTTGGGTTGGTGCGTAATATAGTGCTGCCATCTGTGTACTAAAATTTGTACTAAAATATTTCAAAGATTCTTTGAATATTTTTAAATTATTTTCGCCATAGAAGACGCTATAGTCGTACGCACCAACCCTAACATGTAGCGCCTCTGGTGGGTTCTGTGCTACACATCGGTACAACATACGCCTGTTGTAGGCATTGTATCGGCCAATCCAGTAACACCTTCCTTTCTCTATGTTCAAACAATCTTAATTCACATCCTTGTTTTTAGAGAGCTATGCTTGTTAGAGAACTGTAATACAAGTTATTTGTATTTTATCAAAAACCCAAAAAAAAAGGTGACACGAAAGCAGTGAGAATAGATTAACAAAGAGTGCCAAGTGTGGCGTAGATATCGAGTTAGACCCAAGATTCATCCTCACACTTCATTTATCACTCTTACTTCATCTAGCAATGGAAAGAGTTTTGGATCAAATGATTTTGCACTCAAAAATTTTGAATTCAGAGACAAAATTATATTTGAAAAGCAATAAAGATATGTCTTTAGGAATAGATGATTGGTAAACTAATACAAAGTAAATTTTTACTGTTTCGTTCGGTAACTGTACTTAGTCGTCAAATCGTGTTTCCGGAAATTGAAGATCAACTTACTAAGGAAAGAGTACTTAGGAAGTGACCTTGACGATAACCACTACTTTTACATTACCAATCACACATGTACGCGCACGGAATGCTCCTGCGTGTCGTGAATCAAAAAATAAAACCAATGGAAAAACAAGCTGTGAAGTGCGCAAAACACTTTACGAATCATCTAGTAACACATAGTAGTTGATTTTGATTTGATTTTTCTGAGAATTAGAATTAAAGTCTTATAGCGACAGAAAACATTTACACGCCCATATAAAGCTCTATCAAAATGATTATCCTTTTCGGTGGGTCTTTGGTTGATTATAATTGGTTAAATATAGCTCGTGAACTGGCTCTTGTTTAAGATGATATGATTATCTATATATATAACATAAATTAATTTATTTTAGATCTATAAATAATGTATTATTCAATCGATTAATAAAGTAAACAAATAAATATAGTTCTTTGATCGTCGCAACACGTGGTTACGTTGAAAGGGAACATTCAAAGTAATGTGCGGTCATTTACGTTGGTTTTCTAAAATAGCCTTTATATATTTCTATTAAAACTGTTTTTTTTTTGTTACGGAAACATTTGTCCATGTCAAGTGACAGCACTATCATGTTCTAATTTTTTTTCGAATTTGACATCTCCAAAACCCATATCCTTAGGTTCCCATAAGTTCATACATTTTTCTCTACGTCCTTGTAAGCTTGCCAAATTGGCGGTAGGCAAATATAAGGGAACCCTTAATATTGGAAAGGAATTCTGATATCAGAGCAATATAGCCCATTTTTTTCCTTTAAACGTTCACAGCTCTAATTTCGGTTCTTTTGCATAATTCATATTACTGATTATTTAAATGAGAAGTGTTTTAAAATACTGCTATTTTTCATTACTGTAGGCACTGTTTTTTCGAAGCAAAGCACGTATTTAGGTTCAGAAAATCAAAGGGTCTTGAACGTTCAATTTGTAACAACAGTATCACATTCTCCAGTCAATGGTAATACGTAAATTTCGATTAAAGGGATAAACTACGTGTTATGTAGTGGGCATGCGCGGATTTCATTGCGTTATCAGTGCATCGGAAATCGGTACCGGAATTCTCGTTGAATATATCCGCGTAGTCGTTCCACTCTTACTACGTTTAAGCAGACCACAGACCGTCATGTGACATTGCCCAAAAAGTAACACTATTTCTTCAAAATATAGTTCTTGATTCGCCCTACATAACGCGTTGTAATTCCCTTTAACAGAGCGAAAGGTGTTTCCTTGGACACAACCTATTCTTAAATTAAATATTTTCTATTTTCTCTGTCGGTTTCAGAAGTTCCTTTTCTTGACTTTCTTCGTCACCAATATCGTCTTCGTCATCGTCGTACTCTTCTTCTTCCTCTTCAAGTTCGTCTAGGCTTCTCTTCTCCCAAAACTCCACCCATCGGGGGTTATTGTTCAGTCTCTCTGAGACGAAATTCTGCACTTTATCAACAAGACCAGGGAAAGCCAATCCCATGAACATTCCCACTGCGGCTATGACATAGCCAAAGACATCTAGTGTCTTGAAAAAGGATGGCAAAAGGTTTTATTTCATATTATCAGTACAATGTCTAACCAAGAAGCGATATCAAGTTTACTAGAGAGAAGATTTAAATTCGCCTCATTTCTAGCTTTATCTCCAGTCCAGACGTAGGTAGTTAATCCCCGTCTCTAAACTACAACCAGCATCTCATTGGTCCTTGAAAACTCACGTCAGCGCGACGCGAATGACTAAAATTACGTATTTTCAGACTGAGGAGAGGCGAAATAGCCCGGCCTCCTTTTACATCCCCCATTCAATTTTGAAAGGGGGTCTTGGACTAGGCGCGCGAATACTTAGACACCTTATACCTTCTCCCTAGTAAACTAGATATCGCTTCTTGGTCTAACCATTAATTACTCACCGACGTTTTGGGCCTATGCGTGTAATATGTGATGTTAGTTGGAGTCAGTTGAATAGTGACATTGACTTCGCTAAAATATTTATAAACAGAACAAGATAAACAGGAAATAGTTGGGTTCGAAAACTCCATGATTTCATTATTTTCAATGATAACTTATAGAAAATGTAACGACTCCAATAAGAAAAATTAGCCCTGGCACTTTTTATTGGTAACAATTATAGGTAATGAATTATTGGAATCTATATATGTGGTTCGGAGTACCATTTAAAATGGCCCTCGTGAATGAGTTCTGATTGGTTCCTGCCTTTCCAAAGGTAAAATTGGTGCGTAGCAGATTAGCCTGCATGGTAAAGGCGCTTTTAGGACGACTCATTTATACAACCCGACAGTGGCCGAATTATAGCTTAAAATCTTAAAATTGATACTTTTATTGCAAGTGCCTGAACATATGAAATCAACTGGATTTGAAACATTTCATTTTTTTCTTGGGAGAGATCTTATTGTAGCACTTACTATTTTCGCCAACTTAGCATGCTCTGAGGAAAACCAACATATAAAAATATATATTAACAACTCAAAGATGTCCAAGGCATAATTATTATGTGTGGGCAGGGATAGATTTAATTTTAGAAGTAGGAATGGAGAACGGTTAGTATAGCCCCTCTCTCCAACACGTAACGAAAAGTTTAAATTATCTTATTGGCTCACCTAAACTACATTTTGATGACGTTGCTGACGGAGACGACGAAAAATACGTAATTCCTTTTTTACCTCTGTCGCTATGATCTGCCTCTTTTTTCATACCGCCTCGTCCCGTGGATGGGGTCCAGGACTTTGACGCGCGCCCAAATTACTTTGTTCTCCATTCCTACTTCTAATATTAAATCTATCCCTGGTGTGAGTATTTTACCTTTTCCATCTCTTTTTTGATCTCATATTTATACCGGCTACATCAAATAAACATTAACGAGGTTAACAAAATTTCCTTCCCATATATATGTAGAACAGTTCTAAAAGCTTACTCGCAGTCTTCCTTGCATTTTTTCCAGCACTTGTTAATGGATTTTGTAGGAACATCGAATATCTCTTCTGCAATATATATCAGATTCAGTAAAACAATGTTTTTTTATTTTTTGCTTAGAATGCAATTAAATTACTTGAATTAGGGTTTTTCTTTTGGCATCTAGTCATTCCCTCGAAAACCGTCAAAGATGGTGCTATGCAGCCGTGTTTTGCTCGAGACTGTTTCCACATACATCGCACGTAGCATGTCTGCACAGTTAATACATTAAATAAATATTCTCGAAACTGTGAAAGCACGGTTGTCTTACGTTCTTGTTTCTTATTCGTGGAAATCGTACATCCGGTACTAGGTTGTCTTCGTAGTGAGTGCAGTCTCCTATTTGATTCACAATGTCCGAGGCCTGCAAAAGTTTCAAAACTATGAACAGTGTTACTCTACTAGTAAAGCCACTCTTAGACGTTCCCGTGAAAGTCGCAGGATAACTAGAAAGTACCACCAAGGCAGTGTTTTGGAACAGGAGGATACCAAAGTACATTTATTATTTACTTTCTTTAAAGGATACCAGGGATACATGTAATTTTAGAAGCAGGAATAGAGAACGGTTAGTCTTTACTTCAGTCCGACTCATAGCCCAGTATAGAGCCCCTCCCTACAACACGTAACGAAAACTTTAAATTATCTTATTGGCTCACTACGTTATGATGAAGTTGCTGACAAGACGGCGAAAAATACGTAGTTCCTTTTCATCTTTATCGCTATGATCCGCCTCTGGTACTTTAACGCGCGCCTAGATTACTCAGTTCTCCATTCCTGCTTTTAAAATTACACGGACTGCTGAGGATACGTTTTGAAATCTGTTCTTGTGTTGAGCCTCTTAAATCAGTCAAAATGTGTCTAAAACATCCAGACATAAACCTATTGTTTAAAACAAGGGCGCCCATCATCAATAAGCAGAAAGCTGATGCTTTCCCATTCCTTTTCCCAAAAATACGACTTTGACGTAGATTTTGGCTTAACTACGCTGCTCTGTCAATACAGGGTGTTTCTGAAATGTTCTTTGGGCGATTTCGAGTCGAAAATGTTCTAATGACATTTTGCCATCCGAGGCATCGTTTTCAACCCTTGCCAAAATCGCGGTTCGAATATCAAGACTTATTTAAGTACCGTAATAAGTCCCCACTAGGTACACCGGCAGTCCAAAAACGAGACTTATTTGAGTTTGGATTTCTAAATTTACAAGACTTGTAGCAGTACCCCTCGAGTTTCTTAATTGGACATTCCATTAAGTCTCTTTTTTGGACACTATAGTAAGATTCTTTCGAATCTCTATTTTGGATACTATTGTAAGTTTCCATCGGGTGTTCATATTTTGATACTAGAGTAATACTCCCTCGAGTCTCTTTTTGGACACTTTAGTAAGATTCCCTCGAGTCCCTTATTTGTACATTATAGTAAGACTCCCCGAGTCACATTTTCGGACACTATAGTAAGATTCCCAGGAGTGTCTTATTGGGATACTATAGTAAGATTCCCTCGAGTTTCTTTTTTTGACACTATAGTAAGATTTCCTCTAGTCTCTATTTCGAATACTGTAGTAAGACTTCCAGGAGTGTCGTATTTGAATGCTAATGTAAGATTTCCTGCAGTCTTTTTTTTGGACACTATTGTAAGATTTCATAGAGTCTTTCATTTGGACACTATAGCAAGATTCCCTCTAGTCTCTACTTCGGACACTGTAGTAAGACTCCCTGGAGTGTCGTATTTGGATGCTATTGTAAGATTTCCTCGCATCTCTTATTTGTATACTATTAGAAGATTCCCTGGAGTCTCTTGCTTGTATACTATTGTAAGATTCCCTCGAGTCTCTTCCTTGTATACTATTATAAAATTCCCTGGAGTCTCTTGCTTGTATACTATTGCAAGATTCCCTGGAGTCTCTTACTTGTATACTATTGCAAGATTCCCTGGAGTCTCTTACTTGTATACTATTGTAAGATTCCCTGGAGTCTCTTACTTGTATACTATTGTAAGATTCCCTGGAGTCTCTTACTTGTATACTATTGTAAGATTCCCTCGAGTCTCTTACTTGTATACTATTGCAAGATTCCCTCGAGTCTCTTACTTGTATACTATTGCAAGATTCCCTCGATTTTCTGTTGTTTAATTGCAAATTGCAAAAAGAACAAGGAAAAAACTATGCTGGTACACTCTAAGAATATGGGGTGTGCCTTAACACCTTTAAAAGTAGTTTATATGGGTCCAAATTTGACACCGTTACAGGTGTTCATTTACACCCCTAAAAGGGTTTAATAACACTTATTTGAGCAATTGGTGTCAAAGATAAGAATAAAATGGTGCAATAGAGGTGCAGTTTAACACCTTTTTAACTCTTATATCGAACTAAAAGTTAATTTTTTACTTTCATATGAGTGTCGCATAACACCTTTCAGAGTGTTTGATTTATTCGCGAATAGCGCTATATTCATAGCAAGGTTCCACCTTGAGAGAACTTAAGAGGACAGTTCTAACATGCAGAGCTATAACCCTTTAGGCAAGGGTAGTTCTCTCATGCAATGTGAAACTTCACAAAATCCAGCGTGAAACTGCATGATATGTTGGTCATTTTCACCGACTTAATAACTTCTGAAAAGGCAGAAAGTTTTAAATTAGTAAAAATACATCGGGTGTTAAATTGGTTTTGGAGGCTATAATATCCCAGCAGTAGATACAGACGAACTCGTTAAATTTAACAATCTCTTTTCACGAAGAGTTTTTCGAACACCAGAAACGCGTTTGACCGAATCTACTCTAAAATATTTAAAAAAAAAACCATTTTCTACTCTAATTTTACTCAAAATAAAGATAAGACATGTCACAAAAGCATGTGCCCCACATGTTGGCCTCTCAAGCTGGCGTCTATAGTCCATAACGGTGGAACGAATTCTACGCTACACTTTGGCCACAGGTCTCTTCAAGGCCTGAATATGTGGGTGCACAATATGCCTCTGACATTGGCGCAAGGATGTGAGCCTCCCTCTCCCCAATTGTAACCATAATAATAATAGTCGCCCTACTGTGAGGCCAGTACCTATCCTAGTCTCGTTTTTTTAGTGTCACACAATACTTTTAAGAGTATCGCGTAACACTTTCAAGAGTGCAATAGCGTTGCTAGTAGTCTGGAGGATAGCTGAAATAATCGTGCACTTTTTCAAGAAAGCATGAAACTTGGTATAAAGTTACTTTTAAGTATATTAAGTCAATTAAAGATTGGAGGCATTCCGTATCTCTGTTGTGACAGCCGTGACAAGCCGTCAAAGCGGCCGTGAAATTGTAAACTCACCTAACATCATTTTAGGTAGCACCCCTCGAGATACGCAGCCTTCGAGCTATAGAGAAAATGTAGGGGTCGTGTATAAAGCAAAAATCTTTCGGATTCGTAGGAGCTCAGTAAGGAATGAAAGAAATTTTCAATAGAAAATCAAACCACGCGCTACAAAATGAAAAAAATTACTTAATTCTTAACTGCACGGGAGTTGCGTATTATTGAACATTTTAAAATAACAATTTGGCAACATAATTAAAGGCATAATTTCGTATAAGCACAACTCCAAGTAACACCTGTTACTATTATTAATAAAAATATTTAACCATAAATATTATTAGAGTTGTAAACATTTTTTTAATCATTCATGTGTAAATGTGTATGGTTTAAATGTATTCCATTTTCATAGCAGTAAACACAATAGGAAAAAAGTTACTTCCAATAAAAGAAACCCTCCTTACACATGAAAGCCAACCGCTCTCTTAGAATTATTGAACATTTTAAAGTAATAACAGTTTCGCACCATAATTAGAGTCATAATTTCGCAACATAATTAGAGTCATAATTTCGCAACATAATTAGAGTTTTTAATCATTCATGTCTAAAATCCTCTATGGTTTAAATGTATTCCAAAATTTATAAACAAATTATGTTTAAAGATAGAGAAGTCTATGGCTCTTTAAATAATTAGCGCTTCACAACTCTAGGCACCCTCCACATTTACAAAGCGCAGTGCACGGTAGATTCGCTTTCTGATATTTACAATTACCTCGACAGCCTTTGACGCAACCGCACTTAATTATTTCTCTGCACACATCACCTGCTGGCGGCAAGGCCATCCAACAAACAAGGTTCATACTCAAATAACCCATTTTGGATTTATATTTTGTTCCATCCGACAAGTACCTGCCCCCAAATATGGCCCGCTTGGTAAGTCAGTTTTTCAGTGGTATTTTTTACATAAGAAGCAAATTTCCTAGTTTATCTTGGTTTCTTCGTTTCCTTTTAAATTTAGACCCAGGTAGCAAATTAACGTTGATTTAAAGTAGATTTTTGGTGCCAATGTTTTGAAAACGTTTCACGTGTACTTCACACGTAAGAAAAACGTTTATTTTTGGTACATAAGTTACCTCAAGATGTTTAGGATTTTCTTAACGTCAATAACACGTTTTTACAAAGTGATAATTAAAGCGTTTATTTCAAGTCTACATGTTTCGTTTGCAACACGTGTGGGAATGGTTTTCAATTGGCCGTTAGTTTAGCGTTATTACTGTATATGATTCGGAAACGTTGTTATCACGTTCATAGAAAGTGATAACTAAAGCGTCTATTTCAGGTCTTCATGTTACGTTTGCAACACCTTTCAGAATAGTGTTCAATTGGCTGTTAGTTTAGCGTTATTACTCTATGTTTCGACAACGTTGTTATCACGTTTATAGAAAGTGATAACTAAAGCGTTTATTTCCAGTCTACATGTTTCGTTTGCAACACGTTTGGGAATGGTGTTCAATTGACCGTTAGTTTAGCGTTATTACTGTATGTTTTGGCAACGTTGTTAAAACGTTTATACAAGAGCGTTTATTTCAGGACTATATATTACGTTCGTAACACGTTTGAGAATAGTGTTAAATTGACCGTTAGTTTAGCGTTATTACTGTATGTTTTGGCAACGGTGTTAAAACGTTTATACAAGAGCGTTTATTTCAGGACTATATGTTACGTTCGTAATACGTTTGAGAATAGTGTTCAATTGACCGTTAGTTTAGCGTTATTACTGTATGTTTTGGCAACGTTGTTAAAACGTTTATACAAGAGCGTTTATTTCAGGACTATATATTACGTTCGTAACACGTTTGAGAATAGTGTTCAATTGACCGTTAGTTTAGCGTTAATACTGTATGTTTTGGCAAACGGTGTTAAAACGTTTATACAAGAGCATTTATTTCAGGACTATATGTTACGTTCGTAATACGTTTGAGAATAGTGTTCAATTGACCGTTAGTTTAGCGTTATTACTGTATATTTGGGCAACGTTGTTAAAACGATTATACAAAGTGATAACTAATACGTTTATTTTAGGTTAAAATCACGTTTCGAAATGGTGATAAGTGGACTGTTAGTTTTGCGTTTTGATTTAAGTTTCGAGAAAGTTGTAAATACATTTATACAAAAGCTTTATTTTCAAGTCTTTATAAGAAGTTTGTTCACAACACGTGTGAAAATGGTTTTAAATGGCCCTTAATTTTGCATTATTACTGTACGTTTCGGAAACGTTGATATTTCGTACATGTCTTGCGTCACAAAAAGCTATAATCAATCGTTATCACCTCTCCGAGTTTCGATGACGTCACGGAGGTATTTTACTGGACGTGTCTCTGTCCTCGCGTTCGCAGGTTAAAAATACCACATACACATCAATCAGTTCTTATTGGCTTCAAACACCACCTTGAGCTGGTCTTTCGTCTATACCGCATAGACACCAATCTGCAACATTAGCTTGTCGTTAGGGTTAAAATGTACGAGGTGAGCGTCTATGGTTACGAGAAACGTCTAGCCCCCGATGGCAGGGCTTTCGCCAAAGGTTCACGCAATTGCATTTTTTCTTATCAGCCTATCTAGGAATCAATCTTCTTATATACCCTAAATTTACAAAAATTCTTAAAAAGGTGTTCACTAGAAGTCAAACATTAAAAATAGCTATGTTTAAAATGATTTTAGGAATAAAGTTTCTTAAATCGACTTAACTATAATTAAGGTAAAATAGTGACGATTAAAATAATTTATATCATTCATATAACCCTAATTATTTAAGAAAAACCTCTTTCATCGGAAAGACATCCGTCAAATATATATAGAACGAGTAATGAAGTTGGAACTGTACGCATTTCATAGTTAATATGAAGCGAGTAATTAAGACGTTTTCCCATTGAAATACTAATCATGGGAACTCTATTCAAAGTTAGTAAGGGACTTATGACATTGTTGAGAAGTCGGTTTAGGATAGAAACGGTTGGTTTTTCATTATCAACAACAAAAGCCCTAGTAGGAATTAGAGCTTATTTAAAAAACTGTTGACATGTAATGCATAGGCCTGAGCTATAAATTTTTATAATAAGAAGTTTTCAGTTTCTACTCCTCGGTTAATACTCCCTTATTGCTTTTTTCCCTTGTATTGGCGTGAATAGAACTCTTACAAAACTGTAATTTTTTTCGTTTTTGCTAAATATAAAATGAAAATATGGTAAATGTGTTTCGGAATTACGATTCTTTTAGTACTTGTATAGCTATAAAGCTATGTTTCGTTTCAAAACTCCAAGAAAATCGTTTAATTTTAATATTTCAATAGCCTTGTTATCTTTTGATTTAGCTATACTACATTTATACATAACAACTGAAAACTAGGCTTTGTATTAGTCCTGTCATTGCTGTGATATTGGTTCGGATTGCATCTATAAATGAAAATGCCGAAGCTAATACTGGCAATGTTTCGGTTCCACTTTGAGAACACGAGTTAAGTAATTACACACTTGCTATTAACTAGTTACCCACGTTCAACTAACTTATTACACACGTTCAACTAACTTATTGCACACGTTCAATTAACTTATTATAAACGTTTAATTAAACAAATTTACACGTTCAATTAACTTATTTCACACGTTCAATTATTGTCTTTAACATTTTTAATTAACGTGTTTATCACACGTAAAATTAAACTATTTCGCACGCTCAAATATCTGATTAGACGCCTCAGTTAACGAATTTGACATTTGAAATGGCTAATTAAACGCGTTCAATTTATTTAAAACACAGGTTCAATTAACTTATTAAACACGTGTAATTTACTTATTAAACTTGTGTAATTTTCTTATTAAACACGTGTAATTTTCTTATTAAACACGTGTAATTTACTTATTAAACACGTGTAATTTACTTATTAAACACGTGTAATTTACTTATTAAAAACGTGTAATTTACTTATTAAACACGTGTAATTTACTTATTAAACACGTGTAATTTACTTATTAAACAGTGTAATTTACTTATTAAACACGTGTAATTTACTTATTAAACACGTGTAATTTACTTATTAAACACGTGTAATTTACTTAATAAACACGTTAAACCAACGTTATACACAGGTTCAACTAACATATAAAACACATTAAACAAATTTTTGTGCACGTTCGATTAAGTTGTTACACTCGTTCAATTAACTTTTGAGACACGTTAGATTAACTTATTACACACGTTCAAATAACCTGAAAAATAAACCTAATTGGAACCGTTTAACGCACGATTTATCCACGTTAACCTACTTTATAATATACGTTTTTAAAACGAGAAATAGATGAGATTTCTCATGTATTTGCGACAAAATAAACACGTGTGTAAACACCGTGTTTCAAGGTGACATGATCACCGTTTTAAAAACGTTAATACACACGTTTATTCAATGGTACGTTTAAACGTTGTGTCAACGTGAATTTGCTACCTGGGGAGAATCGTCTTTCACTAACACGAACCTGTTCATAATTAAGCCGAAGTATAATTTAACTTGGATTTAACTACCGTAAGCAATCTTTATGACGGGAACTAAAATCTAATTTTATAAAAGAAAAATTCCGGTAACTTAACGTGAACCACGCTCTGCACTAAACAACTATGATATGAAGTCCTAATATTTTTTGTCATGCAAAAGATCACTAAAACCCAGTAAATAACCTAAAAAACCAGAAAAAATTCCATTCTATCACCACAATACTAAAATTTGCCATGAATTTTCAGATCTTTACAACTTAACAAGCATAAATTAGCAGTATTGGGATACCGAATTTCTGAATGCCTGTATCATAAAAATATTTTTCAATCTTTAAAGTGTGAAGAATAATTAAAATATTCTCAAATTATTACTTAAAAATGTTGACAGTTGTTTATTCTTAAATGGTGCGAAATTGTTACTTTAAAATGTTCAATAATTCTAAGAGAGCGGTAGCTCTCTTAGATAAGACTTCATATTGGCTTTCATGTATAAGGAGGGTTTCTTTTATTGGAAGTAACTTTTTTCCTATTGTGTTTACTGCTATGAAAATGGAATACATTTAAACCATAGAGGGTTTTACATATGAATGATTAAAAAAAGTTGTTTACAACTCTAATAATATTTATGGTTAAATATTTTTATTAATAATAGTAACAGATGTTACTTGGAGTTGTGCTTATACGAAATTATGCCTTTAATTATGTTGCCAAATTGTTATTTTAAAATGTTCAATAATAGCAGTTAAGAATTAAGTAATTTTTTTCATTTTGTAGCGCGTGGTTTGATTTTCTATTGAAAATTTCTTTCATTTTCTTACTGAGCTCCTACGAATCGGAGAGATTTTTGCTTTATACACGACCCCTACATTTTCTCTATAGCTCGAAGGCTGCGCATCTCGAGGGGTGCTACCTAAAATGATGTTAGGTGAGTTTACAATTTCACGGCCGCTTTGACGGCTTGTCACGGCTGTCACAACAGAGATACAGAATGCCTCCAATCTTTAATTGACTTAATATGCTTCAAACTAACTTTATACCAAGTTTCATGCTTTCTTGAAAAAGTGCATGATTTTATTAAAAATCGACAGTTATCCTCCAGACTATAGGGCTTGAAATTTGGGGGGCTTAATCTTATTATTCGTATATTAAAGATATAGAAACTTTTATGATAAAGAGTACGGAACCGAGTTATTGACTATGAGACAATTGTAGATGAAAGAATTTCGCTCGTCTTTTTTAAGTTTAGTTTTCGTTTGCTTTTAGTCCCCACTACTGTTTGATATTGAAATTCATCTCTACAAAGATGAACCTTAACGAACTTTTCATTATAATTTATATACACTATATAATTAAAGAATTTTAGGGAGCTACGAGCAATTTTTTGGTATAGTTTACGGATTATTTTGAGGGGGCTAACTTTTAAATTTGGGGGCGCTATAGCCCCCATAAAAGGCCTAGCGACGCCATTGCGAGAGTGTCGCATAACACTTTTAAGAGTGTCACCTAGCACGTTTAGCAGTGCTTTATGAATGTACAATACCGTTGGATTAAGAATTTCCTTGTTAATTTTATTTAATGGATAAAAATATATTCTTTCATGAATATCATCTTTAAAAAAACGTTTAAAAATTAAGGTTTTCAATAATTTTTTACTGTTCGGATTGACTTTATTATTAAAACATTAATGAAAATGAAAGACCTTTTTTAAAAACCCCGCAGTATACTATAATTTTACATGTTTAATTTCAAAACGGTGTTTTAATGGTGTTATTTTACACCGAATTTACACTTTAAATTGGCCCCTAAAAACTCAACATAATAAAACTCTCTTTTGGGTGTTTTTACGGTGTTTACACCATTTTAACACTTTTTTAACACTTCCATTTCTTAGAGTGTAGAAAGAATCGCTTTCCAATCTCAAAAACTAAGCCTTATTTGGTGAGATTAAAATGTGTCTTATAGGAGTCCTATAATAAGTCGCAGATTTGTGTTCTCAATCAAGTCTAGAAAGAATCGTTTTCCAATCTCAAAAACTAAGCCCTATTTAGTGAGATTAAATTGTGTCTCATAGGAGTCCTACAATAAGTCGCAGATTTGTGTTCTCAATCAAGTCTAGGAAGAATCGCTTTCCAATCTCAAAAACTAAGCCTTATTTGGTGAGATTAAAATGTGTCTCATAGGAGTCCTACAATAAGTCGCAGATTTGTGTTCTCAATCAAGTCTAGAAAGAATCGCTTTCCAATCTCAAAAACTAAGCCTTATTTGGTGAGATTAAAATGTGTCTTATAGGAGTCCTATAATAAGTCGCAGATTTGTGTTCTCAATCAAGTCTAGAAAGAATCGCTTTCCAATCTCAAAAACTAAGCCTTATTTGGTGAGATTAAAATGTGTCTTATAGGAGTCCTATAATAAGTCGCAGATTTGTGTTCTCAATCAAGTCTAGAAAGAATCGTTTTCCAATCTCAAAAACTAAGCCCTATTTAGTGAGATTAAAATATGTCTTATAGGAGTCCTATAATAAGTCACATATTTGTGTTCTCAATCAAGTTTAGAAAGAATCGCTTTCCAATCTCAAAAACTAAGCCTTATTTGGTGAGATTAAAATGTGTCTTA
Source organism: Phalangium opilio (assembly GCA_019434445.1). Taxonomy (NCBI): domain Eukaryota; kingdom Metazoa; phylum Arthropoda; class Arachnida; order Opiliones; family Phalangiidae; genus Phalangium; species Phalangium opilio. The sequence continues at coordinate 248,578 of JAEQBA010001031.1, read as the reverse complement.
TAGGAGTCCTATAATAAGTCGCAGATTTGTGTTCTCAATCAAGTCTAGAAAGAATCGTTTTCCAATCTCAAAAACTAAGCCCTATTTAGTGAAATTAAATTGTGTCTCATAGGAGTCCTACAATAAGTCGCAGATTTGTGTTCTCAATCAAGTCTAGAAAGAATCGCTTTCCAATCTCAAAAACTAAGCCTTATTTGGTGAGATTAAAATGTGTCTCATAGGAGTCCTACAATAAGTCGCAGATTTGTGTTCTCAATCAAGTCTAGAAAGAATCGCTTTCCAATCTCAAAAACTAAGCCTAATTTGGTGAGATTAAAATGTGTCTTATAGGAGTCCTATAATAAGTCACATATTTGTGTTCTCAATCAAGTGTAGAAAGAATCTCTTTCCAATCTCAAAAACTAAGCCTAATTTGGTGAGATTAAAATGTGTCTTATAGGAGTCCTATAATAAGTCGCAGATTTGTGTTCTCAATCAAGTCTAGAAGCAATCCTTTTACAGTCTCTAAAACTGAGCCCTTTTATGTAAGACTAAATTTAGTCTCAAAGGAGTCCAATATGAAACCATTATATTTTTTAACAATTTTTGAGACAAGTTTGGTACCCAAATATCCTTGATCCTTATTTTAGACTTACTTTATACTAAAATAAGACTCTCATTTTGGTAAGGGAAGTTATGTTTGGAGTGTATTAAGGATAACCCCTTAATTGTCTTTCAGTTTCTTAATAAAGTAGGAGTCATCAGTAAAATACTCAATGTCTTAACTTGAAAACAGTGGCCCGGACGGCAAAATTTCATAGAACGTTTTCGGCTCAAAATTGCCCAAAGAACATCCCGTTAATTTTTGATAGACATTTCAGAAACACCCACTATACAGGGTGGCTTCGGTATTTGTGGCCAATAGCTTCTATGGGATAGTATTATTCCACTGATAATAGTATGTTTCCTACCATATTGTGATGCAGGATTGATAACATGAATAATACTGTAGATATGTAATGCAATAGACTGCTGTAATCGAAATAATGTATAACGTATTGCCTACAGTTTAAAGGGAGGGTGAAGTAGAAAATCAAGTGATTTTTTATCGATTTTTCTACTAATTATAAGACCAGTCTGCATAGTCAAACATCCAGGAAATACTTCCGAATGATTTTAAAATTCAAATTAGGTTCAGATTTAAGGGATAATTTTAAAGAAGGTCCTCCGGCCAATCGCGTAACGTCCTGCCTTTTTATTAACAAAATTCTCGTGGCATGTTACGTGTTGAATTAAATTTATCACGAGATTTGATAAAATTCGCGCGCGACGTGATAATCATGGCGCGAGACATGGAGCGTGCCACGAGAAATTTGTTAATAAAAAGGCAAGGCATTACGCGATTGGTCGGAGGACCTTCTTTAAAATTACCCTTAAAATCTGAACCTAATTTGAATTTTAAAATCATTCGGAAGTATTTCCTGAATGTTTCACTATGCAGACTGGTCTTATAATTAGTAGAAAAATCGATAAAACATCACTTGATTTTCTACTTCACCCTCCCTTTAAACTGTGGGCAATACGTTAAACATTATTTCGATTACAGCAGTCTATTGCATTACATATCTATTATTCACGTTATCAATCCTGCAACACAATATGGTAGGAAACATACTATTTTCAGTGGAATAATACTATCCCATAGAAGCTATTGGCCACAAATACCGAAGCCACCCTGTATATTCTAACTGATGCTACTCAGTCTAGTTTAATGAGGCTAGTCTGACACTTAACGTGTTGTTCCCCAGTGTGTCCAAAACCACTTCGAAGTTACTTGTTATCTCATAGTCTTGATTTCTCGCATTTTAATTTTTCTTTCTGACAAAAGTCACAAAACGGTTGAGTGTGTTTAAAATTCTGAATTCACTCACGATAACTAAGACTAATTTCATTTGCATGTGCGGAAGGATACCTCGGGGTACGTCACGTGTAATTATCATTAATGGTACTAACTTTAGTGTACGTTATAGAATATTTGGCTCCTCTGAACGCAGTGAAATGAGCATCCTTTTCTTCAGGAATGTCTTCGGGCGAGTGAATGTAAATATCAAGACCGGCAGCAACATTAGGCTTAAAGTATTGTCGGTTGTCAGCTCCAAGAACCATGAGTAACTCTGAAAATTCAGTGTAGTAATTTGATGGTATTATCAACATGGAAAGATATTTACAAGGCAAAAGGGCCCACTTCTAATCTATTCTACATCACCTTGAAAACATAGCGCTTAGGCAGCAGTAAAAATACAATTCATGATATGGTTTCAAGGGACTAGTTAATTTTGAAGATCTTATGCTATTCACCCTGGCTTTTGCGTTGAAATATCGGTTATTTGTGTCTTCTTACTTGGGTTGTCAATACCAGTGAAGTCTTCTTGTTGATCCTTTTGAAAATTGATCATGAAACAAAGGTTTCCTTTGTGTAAAGCCCAAACTGCATTTCTGTAATTAAACATACAATGATAGCAACATTTAACGGACTGTTTGAATTCTAACGTAGTAACGTTCCTTTTGCAAGTACTATATAATCACCTGCAAACTGTAGTTCTGAGGAGCTTCTTTTTGCTTTTGATGTAGCATGCCTTGAGTACTTCCCCTTTATGATAGCTGAGTTCTTTTAAGGCTTTCAAGTCTAAGTCATCTGCTAGTTCTCGGATCAAAGAGTCCTATGAAATTTTCAGTATGTACAATCAGAAATTCCCAATTTTTCAATGTTATAGACCATTTCGGAAATTTCATACTGGCAAACCAACACACAGGGACGAGGCCACCATTGGGGTATCCTCCGTCTCGCCAAACACTTCTAGAGGCAGTACGAGTGTAGTGAACTAGGGCTCCATCTGGCGTTGATTCTTGGCGTGAGGAAAAATACCCCAATGACAACCTCGACGCCCCTGAGTGTTGGTTTTTAACTATGTAATTTCCAAAATGGTCTATTTTGGATACACCACGCAAAAGGAAATGGGGTTATATTATGAATGAGAATGTATGATATCCATCTAAGGTATCTAACAGGTTATACTTTTTAGCTGGATCGTCATCCACTTACTATAAATATTTTGGTAATGAATAAGTAAACCGGGAATAGAACCGGTGGAGGGACTTGATATTACGACACTAAACAAAAATTCTGCCTGTGTTTGTTCTGGGGTCCTATGGGTTCCTGCTAACATTCTTTAAAGAAAAAAGGGTACAGAGAATCTGATAGTGATTACCTCCTCGACTTTCGTCAATATCACATTGCGGTTTTCAACACCATAAGTTTTTAAGTATGTTCCATAAGATTGACACTGTTTTCTGAGTGCAGCCTGGTGAGGTGGTGACAAATTAGGAAGGTGGACTGCAAAACCATAGGCAGTCAATACTCACGTCGTTCTTGAATAATTTTTAGTTTTTTGGAATATTATATAGACCAATTTGGAAATACAAGCAGCGAAATCAACACACAGAGGCGAGACCGCCGTAAGGGTATTCTCCTTAGCACCAAGAAAACACGCCAGACAGAGCCCGAGATCACTACACGCGGGAGGCCAACCATCTCACTCTGCCTCTGGTGGAGATTCTTGGCGAGAGGCAGAAAAACCCAATGGCGATCTCGTCCCTATGTGTAGGTATCTCTGTTTGTAAGTAAGTGTCATACTTATGGAACATAAAAACTTATGCTTACACGTACAAAACAATGCGTTCCCTATTTCTCTTAGAGGTAGCATTGGAGGGGAGAGGGAGGCTTTGTAAGTGCTTAAATTTCAAGGTGATATAGATTTTTGTTTTGTGTGTGTCAGTGTGTTCATGATATTATTAATTCAAATTTTTGCAAAATATTCACTGGAAGTTTTGACTTCAGTAATTTATGGCAAAGTTCCCCAGAGTAGTGACACAATGAAGATTTCTTCAACCTGTTAAAAATATTATAGAGAAATTTAATTCCATTTGGTATTTAACAAAATAGGTTAATGAAGGTAATAGAAGAAGTAATTATTCAAAGCTTCTGAGCTATAAAATACTAGAGCTACGATTTTAACCACAGGGAACGAGACTGAAACTGGTCATATCTACTGAGATAAAACTTGTGGTTTAGTCAAGTCAGAAGTGAGATGAGACTAGAAGTACTGAACTAACCAAATTCTTCACTCGGCGAAAGTGAATATTCTTGATAACACACCAACGGTTGGCCCTCTGGTAGAGGTTTCTGAATTTTCCCTCCAAAACGTGAGAGGCTCGTGGCGGTAGACGGCCGAACTAGATTCAAGCACCCGCGTCCGTGTTTCGCCGCTTTAGGTTGAGGGGAAGGGGGTAAGAAATTTTTTTGGAACTCGACCATTTTTTTCTCTCTAGCGTAGGCGCGATTGAAGCGGCGTAAAATCCTCAAATTTGTTCACTAATGCCAGGATCTATTACCAATGCTAGAGCCCTTCACTTCTAGTCTCATCTCACTTCTGGTCAAGTGCACTCTACCACAGTTGTTATATAGCTCAAAAACAACATATTTTGCCATAGGAAATTCGAATTAGTTATTGGACCGATCAATAGACCCTCTTCAAAGGACGAAAGTAAAATAGCCTGGTGATTGACCACGTTGTTTTCTTAAGGCGGATATGGATCTAAAGACGTTAGATATGCCTTCTAAAAAGGACTTTGCTGGGCTGGTAACTTTGAAGCCTATCTAAAGTCCTTGGATGTTCCGTCTCAAGCAGACGATATTGCCCCAATTTCAAAAGGGTATATTCTGCCATTTTTTAAATATTCAGAAAATGTTTTCTTACAAGTTTTTCGAATTGCAGACTGTAATTCCAGGCATTTCCGGTTCAGGTGTTGGGTATTGAACATCAAGCACCCTTTTATTTGAACCATATTCCCGATAATATTCCTCGATAACGTAAGCGCATGGTACTGTGAATACGCAAAATAAAAAGAATCGGCAACAGTTCCACGTTAGGGTTGTGACTTTCGAACGTTTTGTTTTAACGTGCTTCTTGGTGTCCTCTGGTGATTCCTCGAAGGTGGAATCTGTTCTTAAGCCGAAATCTTGGGCGTGTTCCGCGCTGTATATTGTCGTGAAGTCGGTTTTTCGGTGCATGATTTTGCTATCCGAATGGATTTACCTGTGGTAATACTCCTGAACTTCAACACCTTATTATAATCAACATGAGAAAAGTTATAATAATAAATTCTAAAAATAAGAGTCGGTAAGGTTGAATTATACAATTCCGACATGATCATATGGGTTAAAAATATAGTTCACCGTATTAGGTTTTGAACCTTCACAGTGTGAACAAGTTGGGAAACCAAAAAATTATCACTCCGATACGAGAGGAAAACTCTTGGTTAGCTAAATATGCAACTACTGATATTTATTGATAAGCAACTGCAGGTTTTAAAATTAAAATACTGAATAATTCAAGCGTTATAAAAAGTTTTAGTTATAGCTGGGTTGCCATGTAAACACAATCCTTCCAACTTTATTCTTAGATTACCAGTTTGACCCCTAAATTATGTCAATACTGAAGCAGAAATATTTCAACCCGCACACAAAGATAGTGTGCACGAAATATTGCACGCTATTACCGAGCAGATACGACATGTCGTTACAGTCAAGACCTTGGTTCTATTAAAGGACCAAATTATCATTCGTATTTATCTTTTGGCTCACTCTGAGCCGTTAAAACCTTTTCATAGAGGACATGAACAGCGTATTCATCTAAGCTGAATCTTTGGGTGACTTTACTTCTCTGTTAAACGCGTTACATCCCTTTTACGGTCAAATGACAGAAGAAGCCTTCTATTATCGAAGGTACACCACACTTAGTAGTGAACTGGCATAATGTGGTCTAGAAACTAGCCATGATGAACACGAAATATTAATATAATTCTCCCTTTACTCTTTTATCTTCGTCTTTAAATATTATAAAACTAGCTTCAGTAAAGCTACCTTTAACGACCTACTCGCGACTCTTAGCACCTGCGTTTGGTTTGCCCTACATATCTTGCATCCGTCACAAGTACGGATGTTCACTCCTTGATGATGACCTCTTGGATATGGTTAGCCTGGTCAAAAACTGCAATTAAAATTCTCTATTATGAAGCCCACCGATCATCTACGCATGTTTTCCATCAAACGACGGTAGTGTACTTTGTTTATAAATTGTAAATTTGTTCTTTATAGTTCTCTAAAAAATATCGTCCCAATCCAAATTAAATCCCAAAATATCGACAAAACCGAATGATATGTAATTTTACATTATATCGTACGCAAAAAATACCTTACCAGTACAACTTAATATTCAACATGAATTAAGAGAAGACCAACAATACAAGAAATGGCGTATTGCAAAACCTGGTTGTTTTGTAGAGACAATATAGAAACATGTTTACTTATCCCTGTTTCACGGCAAACGTAAATTCGATATATAATGAAGGAGAAATATTGTATTTGGATCGGATCTATAATGCTGGTGGCAAAGCGTGACAATGTTGTTCTGCCAAGTTCCAACAGTGTAGTCATAGCAACAGGTTTTGTTGTGGATTCTACTCCGTCATAGTTACAATGCTTCAATGTCGAAGACTCTAGTCAATAATGTTCTTTACTCCCTTTTATAATACATTTCTCGTGTTTAACGGTACTTAAGGGTGACCCAGTAAAATATTTTCTGGGGGGGGGGGGTTTGGATAAATTCGCAAACTTCTTGAAGAAATCAATACACATTTAAAAAAATATCGATAGTTCCAAGGCACTTTCAGACGATACAACTAAATGAGTCAAAAAATTGTATCAACTTTCCCAACTTTTGAAGCGAAAACTTGAGTAAAGGCCTTTTCAGATGTTATAACGTTTTGACTCATTTAGGAGAGTTAACTTGAGTTCAGTGAACTGGTTGGGTCGTGTGAACAAAATTTGGCCAAATTGAATCATCAAATTAATAATTTATCACTAACCAATTTTTGCTGACTTAACTTTTTCATCCATCTAGTTGAGTCAAAAGTTGCATCGTCTGAAAGGGCCTTATGTCCTTTTTCAAACGACTAAATTTTTTACCACCAAATGGAACTTTTTAAGCGCCACCTTACGAAATAATAGGGGTTTTTTGTAATTGATTTTGATTGGCTGAAGACATGAAATCCAGAGGCAATATTTTTGGTGATTTAACTCTCCCAGGTTCTATTCGCAAAATCAAACTAGTTCATTCAACTCGAGTTGACCCATAAAGCTGAGTCAAAAAATTGGATCGTCTGAAAGAGCCTTTAATGGTACTTTCTTTATAACTGTTATCAAAAGTGGTTGAGAGGAAAAGTATGAAAATGGCCAAAAGTCGCGAGTCATCAGAGTTTCGCCGTAGTTGACTGTTTTATTGGCGTAGCTATACTGGGCCTGTTCACCCCCTTAAAATAGGTCTTGTGTTAATTCGCGGTTACGCGGTTACCGTCGTTTGCTATTGTGTATGCTAGAACTTCCTCGATTTGTGTTTGTAGTCAGGACAGAGTAGCTGGTAGTGTTATAAAAGGTATTTGAAGGTATAATATTTATTTAAATAAGTTTATCGAAGCAATAGAAAAGCACATAAAACTAGATACGTTTAAAACAAATCTCGGTAATTTAGCTATAGCGCGCACAGCTTGGTTTTGTACCTATACTCTACAGAAGGGTATGAAATGTGTAGAAGTATGCCTAAGTCAAGCCAATCCAAGTTTCATCGTGTTTGAAGACCTCCCAGCACCCATTACACTCTAACAATTTTTTAATTCATTGTTGATACCTGTCAAGTCTTTAACATCACATATTGCGCTCTTGTACGTTAATTAATTAGCTAAACACCATGAAACTTGGGATTGGCTTGACATAACCGTCGTAGACATACTTCTACACATTTCATACCCTTCTATTGAGTAAAGGTTAAAACGTTTCTAGATTGAAGGAAGGCTATTGAAATTGTCCGAAAGTTCTAAACAAGATGGTTACTCGGATTAAAGTCGTACTCTTCAATGTTGGATATTTTCCTGATTTAGGGGCCAATGCTAGGGGGGGGCATATCTCCGTAACCAAATGTTCTATGTTTATTTTCTATGGAAAAAAACTAAGACCGGACATCAAGGCGTAGCGTAAATATATGAAATCGATCGGAAAAACAACGCAGTTGCAACTATCTCTAACTTTTTTATATATTACCTATACCGTGACAAATAAAAATCTTTAGGAAACACATTAATATTTTGTCACTATTCATTCAGAACCTTTTATTGCTAGCAAACAATAAAACGATCTGAGTCAATACGTTTTTTTCCATAAAATTAAATTCTAAATATAAAAAGTCAATATAATTGCTTCGAAGAATTTATACCATTGTGTATAAGAATATAGAATTTCTTTCGAGATTGTTGATTTAGTGCACATAAAAAATGTAAGGACTACAGCTTTTCGTGTTGGAACTGAATGTCAATAAGAAGCATGAACAAGTCACGCAAATCAAGACTTTTCATGTTGGCTAGGTGTGGTGTTTCACACGTGTTAAGGTAGTACCAGAGAAGAAAGTAATTTGAGAAGCAGGAATGGAGAACAGAATAATCCAGGCGCGCGTTAAAGTCATGGAACCCCTTACCCGTGACCAGGGGTATGAAATAAAAGGCGGGTCTTAGCGACAGAGGTAAAAAGGAATTACGTATTTTTCGCCGTCCCTGTGAGCAACGTCATCAAAACCTAGTTTAAGTGAACCAATTAGAAAATTTAAAATTATCGTTACGTGTTGGAAGGAGGAGTTCTATACTGGGCTATGAATCGGATTGAAATAAATACTAACCGTACTCTATTCCTGCTTCAAAAATTGCATCTATACCTGGTAGTACCCATGTTTTCTAACTCGGTAAAGTAATATACGAGATGGCCCAACGGTTGCTGTACATACGTAAAGTTCTTTTACGTACGTGCTTACTCAAAGAATTATATTCAAAACTCAAGCACTCTTTGAAAACAGGCCTAAAAATCATGAGAGCAATGGATATTTTGGTTGCTCCTACGTGCTATAGAAAAAGTATTTCATAAAAGTCTGCAACCCCTGGCAATTGAAGACGTAAAATTTTCATTTTTATTCAATTTTCGAAGTGTAGTAAAATATGCAAAACCCTACATTTCCATCCTCAGGCTAAGATAGAAGAATATAAGTTTAGCCAGGAATATATAGATTTCTCAACTTGGAATCTTTAAGAGGCCATTTTATGGGCCCTCGTGCTTGACTGAAAGGGGAGGTGTAGAAACCGTCACCCCTGACGTCATGCATAATCTTAAAAATCACGTCACATTGACGCATATTTGCGACCTGCGCCGCGACTCCCGCGACCTATGCGCGGTGAACCCAAATGTAAACATGATACGTCGTCTGAACGAGTAGACCTAGGAATACGTTTCAATTGAAAAGGCGAAAATACTTGGAGACTTGCTTTCAGTTAAGAACTCGACATTACTATTCTCACAGGGTGGAGTAACAATTTAATTCCTTCCACTCTTCACCAAAGTTATACAAAAACAAAACATCAGTATCCCTGTGCAAAGGCTTGGGGTTTTCTCGAAATTATTATAGCATTCGTTTTCAATACTGAATTTCGAGCTACACTAACTTCTAAATAGTCGACTTTAGTTACAGTTAGAGAAATTTCCGCCTCAGAAACGTCGTTAACGTCAAACTGTTCCAAGTTCTCTCACTTCCCGACCATTTCGGAGCCGAAACTGATGCAGACGACAGCTTAAAAGGTCATGATCTCGATCTGTCCCACACATTCGCATAACCAATGAGACGCGAGGAAGGAGGAGCAGGTGGTTTAAAAGTTTTTAGCGCTTCCCCTCACAGTCAATCAGTTATTTGTGTGGGGTCTATGGCCTCTTAAAGATTCCAAGTATTAAATCTATGTATTCCTGGTTTAGCGAAAACAATTACATTTTTTGTATGTCAATCAATTGAGAAACACAGAGAGACGTAGAAAACAGTATCGCAAAAACTACGTATGGTCAGAAGTAGGATAAGGGACTAGAAGTAAAGAGCTCTAGTATTCTGGCACTAGTGAACAAATTTGAGGATTTCATGCCGCTTCCATCGTGCCTACACTAGAGAGAAAAAAGTTGGTCGAGTTCCAAAAAAAAAATTCCTACCCCTTCCCCTCAACCTAAAGCCGCGGAACACGGACGTGGGTGCTTGAATCTAGTTCGGCCGTCTACTGCCGCGAGCATCTCACGTTTTAGAGGGAAAATTCAGAAACCGCTACCAGAGGGCCAACCGTTGGTGTGTTATCAAGAATATTCAGTTTCGCCGAGTGAAGAATTTGGTAACCTCGATACTTCTAGTCCCTTATCCTACTTCTGGTATGGTACATAACCACAACTAGCCAAAAGAATAAGACATTTCGTGAAATAGAAGAATGGCGTAAATTCATGCTTTGCACGCACACTTTTAAGTTTCAGTAATAACACCCATCTGTCATCTTGTGTATCGACTATATCCTAAGAAACACCCAACGTAATGAGAATCGACCGTATTCTGTAAAAAAGGATATTCTTTCCACAGGACAAAGACAGAAATAAAATAATACCTTGTACAGCGATAGGAATGTACGGTAGATTTCGAATATTGGTGTTAAACGTGAGGAGGAGTACAAATATATCTGATTTCACTATGTGTGAACCACGGTGCATTTCGAAAAATTTTGCCATAAAAAGGTTCTTTAGATGGCTAAAATTTTTGGGCGCCATTAACGTTAGCGAAAATGTCAAATGGAGATTTACTTCTATTATAGCACTTTTTTTAATCAATGTAATTTCATTGGAATCTTTGCGAGTGGAAGTGTATTACTTGCGAAGTCATTACCAGGACGTTGGGTCATTTTCTTCGACCATTATCATGGCAAGAGCTATCATCGCAATGTTCTTGATCAACAAGTCCTTCATGAAACGTAGTTTACCGAATTGTTGTTGGAAGTCTCTCTTAGACATGGAAAAGGTATTTGAAACCAACGAAGAAAGCTTTTCATTGCGATTACTGAGTATCGTACAAGTTGTACTATTGCTTCTTTCAACATTGCAAACGACCTTATTGGGCTTCAAAAGGTTTCAAATCGTCGAAATTAAATTCAGTGTTGAAAATCACTACTTTGGATCAAAATTTCTTATGGATAACGTAGAGATAATGTATATAATTACCGGAATCAAGATGATAGTTCAAGTGATAAAATCTAGCTTTATAATTTCCTTGAAAGCAATTATTACGTTTACTGTTGAGATTCTGAGAAACAATGTTCTAAACTGGGGACGTTATTTGTCCAAATCCGAATGTAATGCCCAAAAATTGGCAATGGAATATACTGAAGTTTTAACCATAATTCAGGACCTAGATTCAACATTGACCATTTATGTTTTCCTATTTGTAGTGGAATGGGTTGCTGATTTCTGTTTTAATTTCACTAGTATGTTCGAGGGTGAGATTCCACCAGGTAACCCTGATTTTCCATCCGAAATTTGCAATATTGTTCAGTGTTTAACAGTAAGTGCGGTGGTTATATTTGTTTTAGCACTAACCTCAAACACTACGGAGTTTTTACTTCATTGTTATCACAAACGAAACACCCGCAAAGCAAATACTTCGAACTGGCGTATTGAACAACATAGTGAAGCTTGTTTGGAAAACCAAATTAGAGTTAGTCCATTACACTTTTCTTTTTTGGGCTGTGTAACTATTGACCGCAGTTTTATGTTATCCGTTTCTTTGGGGGCATTATCGTACTTCGCGTTTTTGATAACAATAGTTCCAACATCGGAAATTAGTCCAGAAGAAAGATTTATAAATTGCTCTAAATATTTACAAAAATGTTTGAAAAACTGTTCCGAATAATCAAGGGTAAATTATATTTTTCCATGAAGGCCCTTGTAGATATGACTTGACACCCTTACGTAATGTTGAAGAAAAAATCACATGCCTTTACTAAATTTCTCATAGAGATTAACATGGGGTTTTTCATGATCTTTCCCCTCTAATTACTTAAAAACTACAGCGAATTTACTTTTCGGAATACTCTTAAATTAACAAGTATTAACTATTCAAGGGTGTGCCTTTTGCAAGCTTCATCAAAAACAATTAGGTCTAAGTATGTTATTTTAATTAATAATCATTGATTCTAAAGTCGCATTGGCAATTATTTTCCTTAACGTTTAATAAAAAGAATGTTTCATTGAGACTATACAGTTACACTTAATATTATTCTGACACAAAAAACTATTGAAGTTGCCCAACGAAAATAATTTTAATTGAAAACGTATTACAGTACCCAAAAATATTAGAAGAACGACCAAAAATAGTCGTACATTTACTTTTTCTTTTGTTTTTTTTTAAACTATATTATTTGGGCTATTTAATTTGTTTTTGGGCAACTTAAATGTAAGCCTTAATATTTGTAAACATTGTAAACGCACTTTAATCTCTTGAACTTACAAATCGATGTATTTACTTAAATTTGACAATAAACACTTGTAATAATATGACTCAATGGCAATTCAAAACCCGATTTTAATTTGGTACTCCTGTAAAGGTGTATTCTATCAAAAGTTCTACTGGGGACGAAAATATAGTCCATGTTTCTTAAATAAAGTGGATTTACAATTAGAATTCTTATGGGATGAATTAACGTTATTTTTGTTAAACTGATTTATTACTGGAGCGTCCGCCTATTGTTGAAACCAGGAATGTATGGAGGGGCTGGAATGGCTAAGGGGGCTCTCGTTGTACCCTTGATCGTGGAAATATAAGGCGAGTCCTTTTTTATTTTGAGAAGTGTAGCTCCTCCCCCTACATCTGTTTAGCTGTCTACCGAAGACGAAAATGTCATGACTCGTTAAAAAAGGCATGGCAGAAGTGACCTTTTAGATTTTTTTAAAGTTAAATGCGCTGATTCGCCGCCGTTCGCGTTCATATTCGATTCTCTCAGTCTCAGCCTAGGCAGAGGACCTAGGGTAGAGGGTGGAGAATTATAGCAAACAAGTTTTTTTGGCAGCCAATGAATGAATGAAAATAATTTAAGTGGTAAATACGATTTTTACGTCAGGCTATGACGTCACTAGCGTAAATTAAGCCACACCAGTTGTTTCTAAGATCCTTTCACGCCGATTAGGATTTGACCTTAGCCATTCCAACCCCTCCATACATTCCTGTTGAAACTTAATATATTTGGTACTAGCTCTTACCCGCGACCTCGTTCGCGTGGAATTCGGGTTATTGTTTTATTAATTATCACAAAGCAAAGAACAAAAGCTTAATCAAAGCAAAACGATTTGAATGACAGTCAAAGAAACCTCTAACTATAGTAATGAAGCGTTGAAATTACCCCATGGAACCGTACAGAATGAATAAAAAGAAATATAAAATAATAATATTCCCAATCGTAAGGCAAACCACAAAATCAGAATAGCATAGTAAAACCTAACGAATATAACGGCAGTCCAAGAAACACGGATATTAACAGACGTAAACGTACAGTACGTTACCAGAAAAACCAGATTATAACAAGTTGGAAAACCAAAATTTCACCTCTCCGAGTCAAGAGGACGACTTTACTACAAACTTATAAACCTAGATATAGAATTATTTCTCTTTTTCCGAAGTAAAAATTTACTGAATTCGATTAGCCGTTACAAGTTTCAATCATTCAAACTCCCAAACTTTGACATTTATAATATTATTAGTAAGGACCTTTGGGAAGGAAACAAGTTGGGCTATAACAAACTAAAATTAGTTTCCTGTATCTCTTTTAAATAAAGATTAATAAACAAATTTTAAATATTACCTCTCCCCATACCTGATGAAGTTAAAAAAAATAATTAATTTATACTAAGAAAGAACCAGCTAAATCTGTTTTTCTGCCTTAACTTGCAAAATATTAGTAACGATCATATCTGTAGTGATAGTTAATTGTGATTTTCACAAAAGGCCAGGCAAAAATTCGCAATCCACAATATGAAGAGACGCTCATCAACAACGCCAGAGCACTACCTCCTATATAAGAATCAAGGCCCGAGTATGCTCCCTCGTCAGATGGGGATTTGAACTTGTATATAATTGTGCGGTTTCCCCGTGAGGTGGAGCTCGTATCAGGATTTCTTATTTCAAATCACGCCCGTTCGCATTAGCACAATGACTTTGACTATTTGGCCAACATTGGTTAATTAGAACTATTTTATGTTTATTAATATTAATAGACTTAATTCAATACCAGTTTCATACTTTTAATTTATAATTATAGGCAAGCTTAAAAAACAGGTGTTATTAAAGTTTAAAAATAAAATTATTTAAACTCAGTGCATCATTTTAAACTTTTAAATCTCATTTAAATGAGTGAACTTAAACATCAACTTATCTTGTTTAAATAATTATATTCAGGGAACCTTTTTGAACCTAAATTAAAAATACTGTTATGAAAGAATTGAAAATTTATTTCTACATTTCCTATTATGAAAATAGACCAAGGGTTAAATGCAACCTTCAAATTTTAATAATGCTTTTTAAGTCAATATTTAATACAAGCAAATCGATAATCAAATATTTAGTACTTCTTTAGTATTTTGAAAGAAAAAGTTAAAGAAATTACCTTAACCAAAAGTAATATAAGAAACCTTCCGTAGGGAGGTTTCTACGGAAGGTTTCTTATATTATTTCTGCCTTAACGCATAATTCACAAATGTGACGAACAAAAAGGTCTCGAGCAGTCCCTCCCAATCCGCCAAGACAACCACGAGAGCCTCTCGTCTGCTACAGACGTCACAAACACGTCATAGCTGTGACGTCAAAGTCTGGAAACGAGCGCCGCGCTGCGTCTAAATCCCGCGAATTAAAATTCCTCATTTCGAAGATAAAAAAATTCCCATACTCGGGCCTTGATTCTTATATAGGAGGTAGTGGCCAGAGGATTGTTACCGGTAACTAGAAAAGTTGTATATAGAAGGAGATCCAAAAAGGGTGGTAGTACCGAAGTATAGCGGGTTCTATGAGTGATCTTCAGCCGAAAATGTTCAAAGGCATTTTTTTGCTAAGGACCACCGGTTTCAAGTTAAGATTAGAGTATTTTCTGGATGACCCCTTAATTAAATTAGGGATTTCTTACTTAAATTAAAGGGGTTATCCGTAAAATTATTTAATCACTTTCCTAGTTCTCGCCGACTCAACCAATATTTTAGGGCAATTTTTACCTACTTGAAAGTGTGAAAAGTCTTAAGATATTTTATAGCAGCATAATGATGTCAGGGTCAGGTTTAATGCTTTCCTTACATATTTTCTGCAGAAAAATTACCCAATCGACTGTCTTTAAAGGGACATTATTGGCAGAAATTAAGTATTTTTATTCTGATTCCTTATAATAAAATATGCCGCTTTGAATTTTTTAAGATTTTTTGAAGAGCTATTTATAGTATTAAACAATAATTGTTGTATCCAAAACATGCATTTGAATTTTGGTAAACCGACCTACCGGCCAATCAGCGCGCGCGATTTGTAAGAGGCAATCCCCAAATATTTTCTCAGTCGAGCCTCATTTACGCCGTCTGCTATAGATTCGGAAATCTATATTCTACTTTTTAAGAACTCAAAAGAAAGGCGCGGGTTTGATCATTTAACGAATAGCGGATAAGGAACATTAATAATTAGCAGGTTTATGCTTTTACGTTTCACTTACACTCAAATTTTGCTCTTAAACTTACTATATTAAAATGCGGCGTGTCGTAATTTTGTTGTATATCTGAAAATCTGAGTGTCTAGTTATTAGTCTTAGGAATGGGAAGATCAGTGTTCTTTGTGAAGTTCGGGATTGAAAAAATTAAAAAAGCCATCTTTTAAACCTCAGCAGAGTCAATCTTCAACACAATTACTATCGTCCTCAAACTTTAGTAGACGACGGGTCTCGTGGAGTCAATGGTGACGAGGCCACTCTAAAAAATACTCATTTCACGCCCTTGGAAACTCAACTTTTCCTATTTGAAGCAGACAGCATACGACTAAATATTCTCTAAATTTCACGGGATTGGTTGATTTGTCTCTATCCCTAAAGAGGTTTTTATTGGCCGGTAGGTAAGTGTGCTAAAATCGAAACCCATTGCTAAGCCTAAAAAATTTTAAAAAATTTAATTTTCATTGAAAAAAATGTTTGAAAAATCAGAAAAAATTAGAGACTATATATTTCATTAAAACAAACCAGGAAAAAATAAAACACGGCACTAAAATTTTCAGCTATAGTATCCCTTTAAGCCTTTGGCTGCCACAATTACCCAAAGCACATTTGAAATTTAAAGCACTTTATTGGCTTCGTACATAGAAAAGTGAAGTACAAAAAAATTATATGGCATTTCTTTGGAAATTATATTGGTTTTTAAATTTTAAATCTAATACTTTATAACACCATTTTGATGAATGTGTTTTTCGTAATTAAACTAAACTCTATTCAAACTCGCCTGTGATTCACGATTAATGTAAAATACAGAGGAACAACACTTGTATAAGAGTGCAGGAGACTGTTTCCTTATAATGCCGTAATGTTAATTATATAAAAACGTCTTGGTTTGGACCAAGGCCGAAAAAACAAACGATATGTGTGAGGTTTATCAATTGACTGAAGTTTCAGATATTGAAATTTTTTTCTAGTTATTTTTATCCACTCAATCCTTAATCAATATTTAATTCAATCAACTGATTTTACTGTTAATCGATCTAATCCCTCTAAATTAATTGAAAAAGTTACATATCTACGCTTTTTCAAGAACAATTACATTTTCCGAAAACATTTTATCATGAAATTAATTATTTTGAATGGAGTACGTGTTGAGGGTACAGTATTGAATATTTGAAATGTTCTACTGGATGTCTAAAAAGAGCAAGCGAACTTTGGCATAACTCGAATGGAAAATGTAAATATTTAATCGTGGATGCCAAACAAGGGTGTTATGCGAATTTATACATTTAATTTCGTATATCGAAATGCTATATTTCTATTGTCGCCTCTATGATGGTAAAGTTGCACTGGAACTTCCATTTCCGTACTTAAGAATTTCTTGGTCATAACTCAGTCTATGGTAATATTGGCTGAGTGTGTTGCGACGGCTCAGATGACCCATACGCTGAAACCACTGGTGATTATAAAATGCCATATATTGGGAAATTAGAGGAAGGGAGGGGCTGTCGGAGTTAAATGTGATCTTCTTGGCATAACTAGTAATGAATGATGTGTTTAACCATATTATTTCCGGGGGAAATGAGTATAACAAGTACTGAGAAGTATTTCTGTTTATGTGATCTTTACCCTTTACCACACAGGATAAACTTTGTTGCTTTGTCTTAAGTAGACGACATTCACTGTAAACGACAGTCTTATCAACAACTTAAAACAGATATAAACTTCTTTTGGTGCAAACTTGAAAATTTGTCAAGCCAGCGATAATTAAAACTATGTCGGTCAAGGTGCTCGCAAGTTAGTGAGTATCGACACGAAATCCCTTCAAAATAATTAAATTCATGATAAAATGTTTTCGGAAAATGTAATTGTTCTTGAAAAAGCGTAGATATGTAATTTTTTCAATTAATTTAGAGGGACTAGATCGATTAACAGTAAAATCAGTTGATTGAATTAAATATTGATTAAGGATTGAGTGGATAAAAATAACTAGAAAAAATTTCAATATCTGAAACTTCAGTCAATTGATAAACCTCACACATATCGTTTGTTTTTTCGGCCTTGGTCCAAACCAAGACGTTTTTATATAATATCTGTCACTTCAGTCTTAATGTAATTAAATTTTGAATAATTATGTTTGCTTTACCGTCATACATTTGCACTCTAAAATATAATGGCGCATTCAAACACCATATATGCTGTTTTTTCCAGTGCCAAAAAAAAATCATTTAGGGTGCACTTTAACCCCATTTCTATGATCAATTCACGCCATTTACTAAGATTATTTGCAAGTATTAAGGAAATATTAGGCATTTAAGCACCATTTACAGTGGCTTTTAACATCTTTTTTAGACAATCTGTTGAACTTCTAATATTACTTAGTTTAATGGTTTTAAAAGTAGGGAAAAAGTATGCTACCTATGTCACATTATTAAACCAAGTGAAGTGGAATAATTGTTAAATATTTATTATAACCACTACACCACAGACACGTGGTAAGTCTAAGTTTTCAAAGAGATCTAGCTAATTATTATGTCCAATCACGATGGTTAAAACATGGGCTCGAACCTGGTACTTCCCCCGTGTGAAGCGGGCGTGATAACCACTACACCATAGATACGTGTCAGCACTGAGTTTTCCAAGAGATCTAGCTAATTCTCATGTCCAATCCCGATGGTCAATATATGTATCTACCAGGGCTCGAACCTGGGACCTTCCGCGTGTCAAGCGGGCGTGATAACCACTACACCATAGATGCGTGGAAGCACTGAGTTTTCCAAGAGATCTAGCTAATTTTTATGTCCAATCACGATGGTCAATACATGTATCTACCAGGGCTCGAACCTGTGACCTTCCGCGTGTGAAGCTGACGTGATAACCACCACACTACAGTTACGTAGTAACACTGAGTTTTCCAAGAGATCTAGCTAATTCTTATGTCCAATCCCGATGGTCAATACATGTATCTACCAGGGCTCGATCCTGGGACCTTCCGCGTGTGAAGCTGACGTGATAACCACCACACTACAGATACGTAGTAACACTGAGTTTTCCAAGAGATCTAGCTAATTCTTATGTCCAATCCCGATGGTCAATACATGTATCTACCAGGGCTCGATCCTGGGACCTTCCGCGTGTGAAGCGGACGTGATAACCACCACACTACAGATACGTAGTAACACTGAGTTTTCCAAGAGATCTAGCTAATTTTTATGTCCAATCCCGATGGTCAATACATGTATCTACCGTGATTTGCCGACGATCAGGGCTCGAACCTGGGACCTTTCGCGTGTGAAGCGGGCGTGATAACCACTACACCAGAGATACGTGGTAATTCTGAGTTTTCCAAGAGATCTAGCTAATTATTATGTCCCATCACGATGGTCAATACACGTATCTACCAGGGCTCGAACCGGGGACCTTCCGCGTGTGAAGCGGACGTGATAACCACCACACTACAGATACGTAGTAACACTGAGTTTTCCAAGAGATCTAGCTAATTATTATGTCCAATCACGATGGTCAATCCGTACTTCTGTAATTAAGTAAAATTAACATACTTAGACTTAATTGTTTTGATCAAGCTGGCCGATAGCACACCCTGAATACTTAATTGTTAATTTAAGATAATTCCGAAAAGTACCTTCGCTGTAGTTTTTAAGTTATCGGTGGGGAAAAATCACGAAAAACCCATGTTAATCTCCATAGGAAATTAGCAAAAGCGGGTGAATATTACTTTAACGTTACAAAACGGTATCAAGTCATATCTACAAGGGCCTACCGGCCCTGTAGAATTTCTCTCTTTTGGGCTTTTTAAGTATTCAGGAATTTTTAAAGTAAGTTTCAATTTGTTTTGAATATTTTTCTCGAATTTAATTCTATTAGTCGAATATTTTTAGCGAACATAGTTTTTGCGAATATTTTACAAACATATTCTATTGGATCGAAAAAAATAGCGAAAATATTCTATTCGAAAGAATATTTTTAAAAATAGTTCTATTCGATCGAATATTTTTAGCGAAAATAGTTCTATTCGATCGAATATTTTTAGCGAAAATAGTTCTATTCGATAGAATATTTTTAGCGAAATAGTTCTATTCGATAGAATATTTTTAGCGAAAATAATTCTATTCGATCGAATATTTTTAGCGAAAATAGTTCTATTCGATCGAATATTTTTAGCGAAAATAGTTCTATTTGATCGAATATTTTAGCGAAAATAATTCTATTCGATCGAAATTTTTAGCCGAAAATAATTCTATTCGATCGAATATTTTTAGCGAAAATAATTCTATTCGATCGAATATTTTTAGCGAAAAAATTCTATTCGATCGAATATTTTTAGCGAAAATAATTCTATTCGATCGAATATTTTTAGCGAAAATAATTCTATTCGATCGAATATTTTTAGCGAAAATAATTCTATTCGATCGAATATTTTTAGCGAAAATAATTCTATTCGATCGAATATTTTTAGCGAAAATAATTCTATTCGATCGAATATTTTTAGCGAAAATAATTCTATTCGATCGAATATTTTTAGCGAAAAATAATTCTATTCGATCGAATATTTTTAGCGAAAATAATTCTATTCGATCGAATTTTTTAGCGAAAATAATTGTATTAATCCATATTTTTGAATATACTTACTGAAAACCATATTAAACTGAAACCAATTAGCATTAGAGTAAGTATGGCTGATACAAGAAATCCAAATTCTCGTAACTTAAGAACCGCTACTTCGTGACCCAATGTTGAATCGAAGACTTTGCCTTCGTAGATCAACCTCAGTCCCAAAAGGGGTAGCAAATACAAACGCGTGATGAACCTACCAATTAATAATTTTATAATTAAAAACTGACCTGTTAGGATTGAGTTTTTGAAAGTAAAAATTGATTACCAGGTGATCGTAATGAAATGAATTATGCCTGACACCGACTTCCTAATCCAAGGTACTTCGCGGCCATTTTGGATTTTAAAGTATAACACTATTTTCCCAAAACAAAGTAGTAAGTCGTCAAACTGGAATAAAACTAGTTCCAAAAGGCAGCATAATTCGTACCTATTGAATAAAACATAACAAAAAATTAAAAGATATGTTGAAAGTTTGTGCAAATACAACCTAAATGATGAAATACAATATAAAGGAACCTCCAAATACAGAGCTAAAAAACTAAAAAACATTTACATTGAAAGTGATTAGAATATCTAAACCCATCCATACACGTGTAGCTTAATATGGTTTTAAACGAGGGGCCCACCACTTGCCGTAAACGGTGTATACCATATACATATGTAATTCTACTCAATGATTACGTAAGCAGTGTCCAAGCAAAATTCCTACTGGTTATCCCCTCGGTTTAAAAAAATTGTAAATTCTCACCAGGGATATATTTAATTTTAGAAGTAGGAATGGAGAACTGTTAGTATTTACTCATAGCTCAGTATAGAGCCCCTCCCTCCAAGGCGTAACGAAAAGTTTAAGTTATTTTATTGGCTCACTTAAACTACGTTTTGATGACGTTGCTGATGGGCACGGCCAAAAATACGTAATTCCTTTTTACCTCTGTCGCTATGACCCTCCTCTTCTTTCAAACCCCTCCGTCCCGTGAAAGGGGATTCGGGACTTTGACGCGCGCCCAGATTACTCTGTTCTCCATTCCTACTTCTAAAATTAAATCTATCCCTGGTCTCACAAAAGGAATCAACTTATCGCCCGGCTTTGAAACTAGGATTCCTTCTCATATGCTTAAAAGAATACTTATTTAGCAAATTTACCTCCAAGTGTATGCTACAAAAATTCCTAGCATAGTTAAACCATGATGTACTATTAACAGTACAGTATCCTTCTTCCTGGGTTCTACAAAAATTTGTCTGTAGATTTCTTGAATGTAGTACGCAAATTCGAGCTGAAGGACAATTCTTATATCCCAAGGAAATGGTCGGATGAATCTGTTCTCTGAAAAAAATATTAGAAAATTATTTATTCAATAAAATTTAATCTATCCGACTATGAAAAACAGAAGCAGTTTTTCCAATTGTATCGTGAATATTATCTTCAGGAAGGCTCTAGATTATATCCCTGGCTAGTACTATGTCCTTGGCAATAGCACCGTTTTTTAGTCAGAAATAGTTCCTAGCATATGAGCGAGGTGTGTTATATATTTTTAGAGCTGCCTTGGCTTACTTGCATGTGATATGATAGGCAAGTCCCAAGTGCAATTTCATAAACATTTAAACTAACGCTGTAAGATACTCGTCTACTTTTGTACTATGACGTCGCTAACATAAAATAAGCCCTGCCAGATGTTCCCAAGATCATTTCACGCCTATTATGATTTGACCTTTGCCATTCCCTTCGTAGACAAAAGCTCAGATAATTATTATTCCAACTCCCCTCCATTCATTCCTGGTATGGCAAGTGCTGACATTGTCTTTGAATTTTAATTGAGCTCACCTCCTACAACTACGACACCTTCGACGTTATCAAAGATTTTATGACCGAAGTAGCATCTTTGGAACATGTATGGCCAGAGGAACATTCGATAAACTAGTTTGAATCCATTTTGGGAGACCCTGTTTTTTGAAATTTCAGGAATGGAATACTTTCTGCAAATACCCTGAAAAAAAAAAACAAACAAATATTTATCTTTAATTATAAACTTAAAAAACCACAACTTCACGCGAGTTAAAACTCCGTCATTGGTTATAGCAGAAGTAAGATGAGACTAGAAGTATCGAGGTAACCAAATTATTCACTTGGCGAAAGTGAATATTCTTAATAACACACCAACGGTTGGCCCTCTGGTAGCGGTTTCTGAATTTCCCCTCCTAAACGTGAGACGCTCGTGGCGGTAAACGGCCGAACTAAATTTAAGCACCCGCGCCCGTGTTCCGCGGCTTTAGGTTGAGGGGAAGGGGGGTAGGAAATTTTTTTGGAACTCGAGCAATTGTTTTTCTCTCTAGTGTAGGCGCGATGGAAGCGAAATAAATTCCTCAATTTTGTTCACTAGTGCCAGGATCTACTACCAATGCTAGAGCTCTTTAATTCTTCTCATCTTACTTCTGGTCGGGAAAATTTAGTGGCTTTCTTTATCAACAATTATTCCTCAATGTTGAATAAAGCTTAGATCCTGGCTTTCAAAAAAATTAACATTTTGTTTGCAAATTGAATTATACTTGATCAATAAGTATGGATCACTATTGTACCAATAACAAAGAGCTTCATCATTAACTATTCCAAGTATGTTTGAACGAGTTGCGTTGATTCATATGGCTAAATATAGCATCAATAGAGGAACTTCAACAGTAAGAGCTATCGTTGTCTCTTTAGAAAATACAGTTATTTATTCAATTGAGCCTTAAATTCTTGGTATTATTCAATCGGTCTATTGAACTGATGACAAGGAAAAAATGGTGACAGACAGGCGGGCCCCGCACTCTTAATGTTATTGAAGAAATGAAAAGGGTACAATCCTAAGAAGAACGTTGAATAACCTTTTGTACAATTTAGGTACCATTGCGCTTTTAAGGAAAAGCTTAGGTAACTGAAGAAAACATATTTTTAGACTCATTTTTCTAACATCATGAGTGAATCATATACTCTCCTAGTATATGATTCACTCATGCTAACATAGATTAGCCCTTTTAAACGTAAATATTATGTATTGATTAAAACTGAAGGCTATTAGCTATCAATTTGTTGATTGTTAATATATTCAGAACAAAAATGGGAAATTGTATACAAACAAATGTCTCAATTCCGAGAATGGTTGAGGAGCGCGAATTTGTTAATCTCTGATAGTTTTACCGGTAACAATGGTAAGACCTTCCCCACCCATAGAGAAATGCGCCTAATCAACCGTCCAACTTTACCTAATACGCCTGTCATTGTTTCCTTGTTTGAACAAAAATTATGGTCGCAACATTTGGTGAACCTATTTGTCTGTGTTAACGGTTAATGCCCCGTTATTGTAACAAATATTACCATACAAATGAGCCACAATTAGATAGCTTTTAGTTCATCTGCTTCCTAAATTTCCCTAATGTTTTATAAAACGTTTTTAATGAAGTTTTATTCAACCAAGTACAGTACTTCATAAACATTCTAGGTGCAATGAAAAATGTACATTATAGTTGCGATTAAAACCGTCCAGTACATGATGATTGGAAATTACTATTCAAATTGCACGTAAAACCGAGCGTGACGGTTCTACCTGCATTCCACTTGGTGATTTTCCCTAATATGGTTCTGTGTCCCACAAACCATGCTAGATTAAATGTAAATGCAACAAGAGCCTTTACAAGAAATCTAGGACCAGGCGAAATGAAACCCTGCAAATCAGTTGTAGAAGAAATGAGGACGGACAACGTCAGGCCCGATTTTCTTCATAAATTTAGTTTTAAACCTAACTTCTTATTCAAAAGAAGGTTTCTGGTCACGGGACGTACTAATATGCAGACTATTTTTTTCTGACCAATGTTTTGCGGTTAATGTACGATTTGTCTTTGCTTGCCTCTTTTTAAGACCATTTATTATTTAACTTGCAAATAGTCAGAAGCAAAATCATTTGGTAAACACGTGAAATACCTTTTATCAGGGATAGATTTAATTTTAGAAGTAGGAATGGAGAGCAGATTAATGTGGGCGCGCATCAAAGTCTCCGGGACGAGGGTTGGTGGTATTAAAGAAGAGGCGGGCCATAGCGACAACGGTAAAAAGGAATCTCCATTCCTGCTTCTTAAATTAAATCTATCCCTGCTTTTATACAAGCAATTATATCAAACTTACAACGAAAACCGTTTCGAGATATCTCCTAATGTTGGTTAATTGAATCGTGAAGAATAAAACGACCAATGCGTCATTAATGTCTATGTAGTAGGTGTTATTCCACTTGTAGAATCGAGAACCGTAGTAATAAGAATCGTTTAAGAAATTGAAAACTTCTGGCCATACTTCGCCGTAAGTAAATGATTTGTTCGATTTCATCTTTAGTTCAGAACCGTACGTCTTAAACTAAGAGATTTATTTTTTTCGAGAAGTGAATTCCTTAAGCCTGGATTGTTCTAGTCGTTACTCTGAAATGAATTAAGAAAATTCATGTTAATATTTAAGGTTATTCAGAATGCAGGGTGTTTCTAGTAAGTCTACCAAAAATTAAGGGGGGGGGTGTTTTTTTGTTTTGTTTTTTTGGCCGATTTTGAGTCGAAAATGTTTTATGAGATTTTTATCGTCCGGGTCACTGTTTTCAAGTTAAGATTGGAGGATTTTACGGATGACCCCTTAAATTTAATTAAGAAATTAAAGACATTACTAATTTAAATAACAAACTAAAAGACATTACTAATTTAAATAACAAACTAAAAGACATTACTAATTTAAATAACAAACTAAAAGACAGTGCTAATTTAATTAAGAGACTGAAAGACATTGCTAATTTAATTTTTAAACTGAAAGACAAAACTAATTTAATTAAAAAACTAAAAGACAATGCTAATTAAATTAAGAAGCTAAAAGACAATGCTAATTAAATTAAGAAGCTAAAAGACAATGCTAATTTAATTAAGAAGCTAAAAGACAATGCTAATTTAATTAAGAAGCTAAAAGACAATGCTAATTTAATTAAGAAGCTAAAAGACCCTGCTAATTTAATTTAGAAAATAAAAGACAATGCTAATTTAAATAACAAACTAAAAGACAATGATAATTAAATTAAGAAGCTAAAAGACAATGCTAATTAAATTAAGAAGCTAAAAGACAATGCTAATTTAATTAAGAAGCTAAAAGACCATTCTAATTTAATTAAGAAGCTAAAAGACCATGCTAATTTAATTTAGAAAATAAAAGACAATGCTAATTTAATTAAGAAAATAAAAGACAATGCTAATTTAATTAAGAAAATAAAAGACAATGCTAATGTAATTAAGAACTAAAAGACAAAACTAATTTAATTAAAAAATTAAAAGTAAAAACTTTGCAAACGGTATGGGTGGAACTGATGTCCTTGAAGGTTTTTCCGGACGAGTACATGGTTAACGCCCAATTGCCGCCCGACGTTCCTGGTACTAATTGTTGGATAATCTTCGAAAATTGTCAAAACGGTGTCCTCTACATCCTCAGGAACAATCGCCGCACGAGGTTCAGGTCCCGACGGTTGAAGTTTCCCGGTTTCTCTCAAGCGTCTGTCGACTGCCGTAAATGTTTGTCGATTGGGAACTTGTCGTTGAGGAAAGTGCTCCTGGTACAAGCGCCGAGCTTCCACCGCATTTCCCCGAGCCAGTCCATACATAAGATGGATATCTGAGTACTTTGCATTCGTGAAGTAGACCATGATTAGTTCCAGATAATCTTCCAAATGTGCACGTACGCCATGAAGCACGTTAAGGTACACACATTTAAGCCGTCTGTAAAAAACCTAAAACTTCTGACGTTGAAAACTACCCTCATGTTTAGACCAATACAGCATAATTTGTTTTTAACGTTTGCTTACACGTTGATGGTGCCCATTTTGAACAATTTTTGTAGAACAATGTAATTGGGTTTCATTCGAATTATTGTAAAAGTAATGGGGTTCATTAGAATTATTGTAAAAGTAATGGGGTTCGATTCGAATTATTGTTACGACGTTGATTGGTGCCCATTTTGAACAATTTTTGTAGAACAATGTAATTGGGTTTCATTCGAATTATTGTAAAAGTAATGGGGTTCATTAGAATTATTGTAAAAGTAATGGGGTTCGATTCGAATTATTGTAAATGAAATGGGTTCGATTCAAATTATTGTAAAATTAATGGAATCGATTCGATTTATTGTAAAATTTAAGGGGTTCATTCGATTTATTGTAAAATTTAAGGGGTTCATTCGATTTATTGTAAAATTTAAAAGGTTCATTCGATTTATTGTAAAATTTAAGGGGTTCATTCGATTTATTGTAAAATTTAAGGGGTTCTTTCGATTTATTGTAAATGTAATGCGGTTCGATTCGAATTATTGTAAAATTAATGGGTTCGATTCAAATTATTTTAAAATTAATGGGTTCGATTCGATATTTTGTAAAATTTAAGGGGTTCATTCGAATTATTGTAAAACTTAAGGGGTTCATTCGAATTATTGTAAAGGTTAAGGGGTTCATTCGAAATAATTGTAAAAGAAATGGGGTTCATTCGAAATAATTGTAAAAGAAATGGGGTTCATTCGAAATAATTGTAAAAGAAATGGGGTTCATTCGAATTATTGTAAAAGTAATGTGTCTAATTGAAAAAAAGAATAAAAGACTGGTCAGTTACCAGTACATCTGAACAAACAAGTAGCCGATATCTGAGCTACTTTCCTTACCTTTAATTACAATCATTAATAAAAACAAAGGGATTAACGGTTTTGGCCGTTTAACACGTTCACGGTCTTCCACTAGGTTTGAACTTATTTCGATCATTGCCTTATGCTCAATAATCGAAAACAATTGGGTCAAAACTAGCACCTACTAGTGCTATAATTCTGCAAAATCTCCTTGTTTTTCGGCCTACTTTTGAGAGCCCATAACGTCGCAACGGAGCGCTTTAGCCCAAAACGTCATAGGACTTTTCGGACTCCTTTTGACACAAAGAACATGCCTGTTAATTTGTGCCAGACTTTCCAGAAACACCCTGTATACTTAATGTAATAGAGATTTCCCTCCCTATCAATCACAGTTTGGTGGGAATTTATCCAGGGGCTGGGAGGAATTTGACGTGGGGCCGCGGGGGGAAATTGTCCGGGGGATTTTTTCGCCTACGAGAGGTGATTTTGTCCATTTTTAGCCATATCGTAGTAAACGATAGGCTCTTAGTTTGACCCGAGCCGTCCGTAATAGTAGTGGCCGGGGTTGTCGCTTCGTTATCGTCAGATTTTAGCTTAAAAGGAACTTTATGTTACCACAACCCACCCATAGGGGTAACTGGGCTCGGTTAGAGATTTAATTTTAATTAAAATTTTTTCAGGTCAGACCCGGGAATCGAACCCGAGTCGCTGGCGTAGTAGACAAACACTCTAACCACCGAACCATAGAGACTCGATAGACACTCCGAGTTTTTTATCATTTATTTTTGTCTCTAAAATGTCGGGGTGATGTGGGGTGGGGTACCTCTTAATCTGTGGGGTCAGATACTTTTGAATTTTTATCTGTGGGGTCGGATACTTATGAATTTGTATGTTTGGGGTTTTTATATTTATTTTCTTTTTATGTATGTGCTAATTATATAGATAACGATTTTCCCCGTTTCCTACCGCGCTCCTCATGTGTTTCGTTCTCGTTCGGTAGCTATCGTCATCTATGTTATGTTTGACTGGAACGTTTTGGCGGTTAATTCAAATGTGGGTTTAGATAGAGCTAACATAGTGTTAAATGAGCGTTATGCGTTTGATCATTTTAGCATTGCTAAAGGTAATTCGAGGGGATAATCACTAAAATGCGTAATCACTATAACTGAACTTTCTCTTTCAAAAGTTTCTGGGCATAAGTCCTTGTTAGAAATTTATAAGATGCGATAAGTGTGCATCGGCATAAGTCAATGTTGTAAACTCATCGAGGGGATTATCACTAAAAACTATCTGTTCTTCGATTCGCCGGAATATTAGAATTACAGCATAAGTAAATTTATACGGTTATAATTTAATCACTGTTTAGAGTAGGGAATCGAGGGGCTATTAACTCTGATTTTATGCACGGTAAATCAATTAAGCATAGAAAAAGATAGCGCTATTCACTCATTAGGGTAAGGTAAAGAGGGGTTATCCACTCATTAGGGTAGGGTATAGAGGGGCTATTCACTCGTACGATATGGCTACTATTACGAGCCCTTGGGCCGTCTTGTTTTCTCTGATGGGGGATTAGCTCTGAAGTAGCTTTCGACGGTCTTTAAGCTATGATTTCAAAAGGTTCTCGAAACAGTCTAGACCTTAATGGCGGGCTGCATTATAGTTTGAGGATTACTCGACCAATGCTTTGATTATGTTATAATAACGATGCTATCTTCATCGCATGTGCATTCAATTTGGTAGTTTTGGAATCTTTACTACTTTATATTAGGTTTCCTTGTAAAGGTATTTAGCTGTTATTAATTTCGGTAAAAACGTATTTAGCGTTTAAAGATTTCGAGGTAATTGTAATTCGCTAACTTTGCTATCGCTTTAAAGATATTTCGCTATTATTGCATTTCGCTGTTGTTGTTTTCGCTATTTTGACCGTCGATATTTTGCCTTCAACATTTTGGATTTGGCTATTTTGACCTACAAGCCATTAGGAAACGCATTAATCATATTTTGTCACTATTCGTTCAGAACCTTTTATTGCTAGCAAAAAATAAGACGATCTGAGTCAATAAGTTTTTTCCGTAAAATTAAATTCTAAATATAAAAATTCAATATAATTGCTTCGAAGAATTTATACCATTGTGTAAGAATATAGAATTTCTTTCGAGATTGTTGATATAGTGCACATAAAAAATGATTTCGTGTTGGAACTGTATGTCAATAAGAAGCATGAACAAGTCACGCAAATCAAGATTTTTCATATTAGCTAGGTGTGGAGTTTCACATGTGTTAACGTAGTACCAGGGATAGATGTAATTTTAGAAGCAGGGATGGAGAACAGAGTAATCTGGGACGGGGATATGAAAGAAAAGGCGGGTCATAGGGACAGAGGTAAACAGGAATTACGTATTTTTCGCCGTCCCCGTCAGCAACGTCACCAAAACGTAGTTTCAGTGAGCCAATAAGATAATTTAAAAATTTCGTTACGTGTTGGGGGAGGGGCTCTATACTGGGTGCTTGAATCTAGTTCGGCCGTCGACTGCCGAGAGCATCTCACGGTTTGGAGGGAAAATTCAGAAACCGCTACCAGAGGGCCAACCGTTGATGTGTTATCAAGAATATTCAGTTTCGCTGAGTGAAGAATTTGGTTACCTCGATACTTCTAGTCCCTTATCCTACTTCTGGTATGGTACATAACCACAACTAGCCAAAAGAATAAGACATTTCGTGAAATAGAAGAATGGCATAAATTCATGCTTTGCACGCACACTGTTAAGTTTCAGTAATAACACCCATCTGTCATCTTGTGTATATCGACTATATCCCAAGAAACACCCAACGTAATGAGAATCGAATGTATTCTGTTAAAAAGGATATTCTTTCCACAGGACAAAGACAGAAATAAAATAATACCTTGTACAGCGATAGGAAATGTACGGTAGATTTCGAATATTGGTGTTAAGCGTGAAGAGGAGTACAAATATATCTGATTTCACTATGTGTGATCCACGGTGCATTTCGAAAAATTTTGCCATAAAATGCTTTTTCAAATGGCTAAAATTTTTGGGCGCCATTAACGTTAGCGAGAATATCAAATGGAGATTTACTTCTATTATAGCACTTTTTTTAATCAATGTAATTTCATTGGAATCTTTGCGAGTGGAAGTGTATTACTTGCGAAGTCATTACCAGGACGTTGGGTCATTTTCTTCGACCATTATCATGGCAAGAGCCATCATCGCAATGTTCTTGATCAACAAGTCCTTCATGAAACGTAGTTTACCGAATTGTTGTTGGAAGTCCCTTTTAGACATGGAAAAGGTATTTGAAACCAACGAAGAAAGCTTTTCATTGCGATTACTGAGTATCGTACAAGTTGTACTATTGCTTCTTTCAACATTGCAAACGACCTTATTGGGCTTCAAAAGGTTTCAAATCGTCGAAATTAAATTCAGTGTTGAAAATCACTACTTTGGATCAAAATTTCTAATGGATAACGTAGAGATAATGTATATAATTACCGGAATCAAGATGATAGTTCAAGTGATAAAATCTAGCTTTATAATTTCCTTGAAAGCAATTATTACGTTTACTGTTGAGATTCTGAGAAACAATGTTCTAAACTGGGGACGTTATTTGTCCAAATCCGAATGCAATGCCCAAAAATTGGCAATGGAATATACTGAAGTTTTAACCATAATTCAGGACCTCGATTCAACATTGACCATTTATGTTTTCCTATTTGTAGTGGAATGGGTTGCTGATTTCTGTTTTAATTTCACTAGTATGTTCGAGGGTGAGATTCCACCAAGTAACCCTGATTTTCCATCCGAAATTTGCAATATTGTTCAGTGTTTAACAGTAAGTGCGGTGGTTATATTTGTTTTAGCACTAACCTCAAACACTACGGAGTTTTTACTTCATTGTTATCACAAACGAAACACCCGCAAAGCAAATACTTCGAACTGGCGTATTGAACAACATAGTGAAGCTTGTTTGGAAAACCAAATTAGAGTTAGTCCATTACACTTTTCTTTTTTGGGCTGTGTAACTATTGACCGCAGTTTTATGTTATCCGTTTCTTTGGGGGCATTATCGTACTTCGCGTTTTTGATAACAATAGTTCCAACATCGGAAATTAGTCCAGAAGAAAAATTTATAAATTGCTCTAAATATTTACAAAAATGTTTGAAAAACTGTTCCGAATAATCAAGGGGAAATTATACTTTTCCATGAAGGCCCTTGTAGATATGACTTGACACCCTTACGTAATGTTGAAGAAAAAATCACATGCCTGCCTTTACTAAATTTCCCATAGAGGTAAACCAGGGGTTTTTCATGATCTTTCCCCTCTAATTACTTAAAAACTACAGCGAATTTACTTTTCGGAATACTCCTAAATTAACAAGTATTAACTATTCAGGGTGTGCCAGGGGTAAATAACGAAAGGAGTTAGAGACGTTAGCTTCCGTAGTGTAGAATACAGTGGGACCTTGAAACGTCATGGAATTTGTAACTAACGTAGTGCCATCTTTGGAACTGTATTGTAAATAAGACCAGAACCTTAAAAGTTTTGCCTTAAAATCTCGCGCCGCAAGGTATTCTGGGTAAAGTAAAATGGCGGGTGTCGATGTTGAGAAGTCATCTCATAAATCAACCCAATATAATTATTATATTCAATCGCGAGTAAACAGCGATTTAAAGAAGAAAGATAAGTCAACAATTTGCAATTTGAAGCCGGGAAATCCTCAAAATGTGTTCAAACTTGTTATGCCGTAAGTGCGCGGTTACAGAGTCGGCCCAGTGAGCCAAGGCTTAGTGATTTTTCCGAGTCAGTGCCAGTGGAACTGTGGGATCAGGATCATCGACTGTATCTGTGACTAAAGAAATTAAAATAACTAAAACTGTATTGAAGGATGCAAAAACGACATTTAATTCCATTTCATTATCGAAAAAGGAATTTACCAACTTTAAGATTGCATGTTTCTAATTCAAGTGCACCTTAATGAATAAACTTTACTCTAAGCCTAATTGTCACTGAGTCGTAAGCAGACGAACACTAGCAGACGAAAACTAGCAGACAAAAATTAGCAGACAGGAGAAAATCGATATCCCAGCATGACTTTCGAAAATTGCTGCCACGCTATTGGTTGGAAAATATCATACTTATTTTGAATTATAGACGGCGCGACCGAGGCGTTTTCTCTTTTCTGTGTCTACGTTTGAAAGTACCACTGTATTCTACACTACGGAAGCTAGCGTCTCTAACTCCTTTCGTTATTTACCCCTGTTAATATTCAATGATTCGGCGGTAAAGTGGCATTATCAATGATTTTCCTTTATGTTTAATAAAAAGCATGTTTTATTGACACTATGCACCATAATAATAAGCAGTTTCAAGATACAAGTTACGCTTAATATTATTCTGCCACAAAAACAATTGAAGATGCCCAACGAAAATAATTTTGATTGAAACTGTATTACAGTACCCAAAAATATTAGAAGAACGACCAAAAATAGTCGTACTTTTACTTTTTCTTTTGGGTTTTAAACCATTTTAATTTTAAACTATTTTATTTGGGCTACTTAATTTGTTTTTGGGCAACTTAAATGTAAGCCCTTAATATTTGTAAACATTGTAAACGCACTTTAATCTTTTGAACTTACAAATCGATGTATTTACTTAAATTTGACAATAAACACTGATAATAATATGGCTCAATGGCAATTCCAAAACCGATTTTAATTTGGTACTCCTGTAAAGGTGTACTCTATCAAACGTTCTATCCATCGTCCATGTTTCTTAAATAAAGTGTTTTTATAATTAGGATTCTTAAAGGGTGAGTTAACGTCATAAAACTTGATTGATCGTCCGCCTATTGTTGAAACTTAATATATTTTACCCGCAACCTCGTTTGCGTGGAATTCGGGTTATTTTTTTAATTAATTATCAAATAGCAAAGAACAAAAGTTTTATCAAAGCAAAACGATTAGAATGACAGTCAAAGAAACCTCTAACTATAATAATGAAGCGTTGAAATTACCCCATGGAACCGTACAGAATGAATGAAAAGAAATATAAATTGCTAATATCCCCAATCTTAAGGCAAACAACAAAATCAGAATAGCATAGTAAAGCAAAAGAATATAACGGCAGTCCAAGAAACACGGATATTAACAGACGGAATCGGAAACGTACGTACTACAGGAAATATCACAAAACTTTCGAAATTAACAAACGGAAACATACTACCGGGATAAAAGTATTCCATGAGTTAATCCAGATCATACTCTATCTGCAAGCCAAAATTTATCAAAATTCGATTAGCCGTTACAAGTATCAAACATTCAAACTCCCAAACATTTATAATATTATTCTAGAGGGCCGGTAGGCCCTTCTAGATAAGATCCCACACCCTCCCGTAATGTTAAATGAAAATTCACAGATTTTCGCCGATTTTCCCATAGGAATAACATGGGGTTTTTGGTGCTCCTGTACATCGAATCATTTAAAAACTAAAGCGAAGTTACGTTTCGGAATACTTTCAAATTAACAAGTAACTATTCAAGGTGTGCCTTTTTCAAGTTTCATGAAAATTAATTAAGTCTAAGTATGTTAATTTAATTAAAAATGTAAGTACCTCAAAAGATTATTCTACAGCAGACGACGCTAATTGTTCATTACTCTACAGTAGACGACGCTAATTTGCCATTTCACCGCCTTGAAACTTTAACTTGATATTTTTCAATAAATATAACACTATATTTATTAAAAATTTCTCTGGCGGGTCTATTTTTCGTTTAATTATGTGTCTCGGTTGAAATTCTATACTTAAGATACCTTTTTAATTTATATTTTAGATGTTAGTTTCGACCAAGGCTTAAGTTACCTTACTTAGGCCATGGATTTATAATGGAAGCTTACGCTTCATGGATATTTCACTGTAGCCTTCAGTAAGGCATAAGGATAGATGGATCAGTGTTGGAAATAAGTATTTTTTTAAAACTGGACCTGTGGCCTAGGTATTTTAATTAAAATAACTGGCCACGGTGCCACTCACTGTAAACGTACAAGGGCAGTGAACGCAATGTCATGGATAATTGTAATCGTAGAGTGGACTGTAAAAGATACGGATTTGATAGTTTAAAAATCGTGGCAGGATGTTGGTTTTGAAGTTGACTATTAAGCTCGGGTTCTAAAACGAATTGTGAGCCGTATCTTATAAGAATTAGTAGAAGTGAAAAATTTCGCATTTCAGGCAAAAAATTGTTTTATAATAGATTAATACAAATGCAGACTGAAGGAACAGATATTATATAAAAAAGGACTTGGTTTGCCCAAGCCTAAAAAGCAAAACGATAAGAGTTTTTTCCAGTTGACTGAAGCGCGGATATTTTATTTTTCTATATAATTTTAAAGACAATCCGTATTGTACTACTCTTTAGAATTTAATTCAATCTCCTGATTTTACTGCTAATGGATTTATTTCCTATAAATTAATTGAAATAAAATATTACTTATCTCAGATTTTTCAACAATTCCATTTTCGTAAAATTTTATCATTTAAATTAAAGGGGTTATCCGTAAAATTATTTAATCACTTTCCTAGTTCTCGCCGACTCTACCAATAATTTAGGGCAATTTAAGTTGGTTTACCTACTTGAAAGTGTGAAAAGTCTTAAGATATTTTATAGCAGCATAATGATGTCAGGGTTAGGTTTAATGCTTTCCTTACATATTTTCTGCAGAAAAATTACCCAATCGACTGTCTTTAAAGGGACATTATTGGCAGAAATTAAGTATTTTTATTCTGATTCCTTATGTTAAAATATGCCGCCTTGAATTTTGTAAGATTATTTGAAGAGCTATTTATAGTATTAAACAATAATTGAAGTTTTGTATCCAAAACATGCATTTGAATTTTGGTAAACCGACCTACCGGCCAATCAGCGCCCGCGATTTATAAGAGACAATCCCCAAAGATTTTCTCAGTCGAGTCTCATTTACACCGTCTGCATTAGGTTCGGAAATCTATATTCTACTTTTAAGAACTCAAAAGAAAGGCGCGGGTTCGATCATTTAACGACTAGCGGATAAGGAACATTAATAATTAGCAGGTTTATGCTTTTACGTTTCACTTACACTCAAATTTTGCTCTTAAACTTACTATATTAAAATGCGGTGTGTCGTAATTTTTGTTGTATATCTGATAATCTGAGTGTCTAGTTATTAGTCTTAGGAATGGGAAGATCAGTGTTCTTTGACCCGTTCGGGATTGAAAAAATTAAAAAAGCCATTTTTTAAACCTCAGCAGAGTCAATCTTCAACACAATTACTATCGTCCTCAAACTTTAGTAGACGACGGGTCTCGGGGAGTCAATGGTGACGAGGCCACTCTAAAAAAATACTCATTTCCCGCCCTTGGAAACTCAGCTTTTCCTATTTGAAGCATACAGCATACGACTAAATATTCTCTAAATTTACCGGGATTGGTTGATTTGCCTCTATCCCTAAAGAGGTTTTTATTGGCCGGTAGGTAAGTGTGCTAAAATCGAAACCCATTGCTAAGCCTAACAAATTTTAAAAAATTTAATTTTCATTGAAAAAAATGTTTGAAAAATCAGAAAAAATTAGAGACTATATATTTAATTAAAACAAACCAGGAAAAATAAAACACGGGACTAAAATTTTCAGCTATTGTATCCCTTTAAGCCTTTGGCTGCCACAATTACCCAAAGCACATTTGAAATTTAAAGCACTTTATTGGCTTCGTACATAGAAAAGTGAAGTACAAAAAAATTATATGGCATTTCTTTGGAAATTATATTGGTTTTTAAATTTTAAATCTAATACTTTATAACACCATTTTGATGAATGTGTTTTTCGTAATTAAACTAAACTCTATTCAAACTCGGCTGTGATTCACGATTAATGTAAAATACAGAGGAAAAACACTTGTATAAGAGTGCAGGAGACTGTTTCCTTATAATGCCGTAATGTCTATTTCTCTCTTTTGGGCTTTTTAAGTATTCAGGAATTTTTAAAGTAAGTTTCAATTTGTTTTGCCATTTTTCTCGACGTGATGTATTTCAGTCTCATCTCGTAGCTCGGCGTTTTTGCAGAATATATTTACAAAGGACATTCTTACAAGAACCTGAAAAAAAAAATCAAATTAATTAATGCGTCATAGCTAAAAACACTGCTATAGGAAAAAGACGATTGATTATCGGAAATTGTTTTATTTGATCGAATGTTTTTGGAGAAAATAGTTCCATTTGATCGAATATTTTTGGCGAAAATATTTCTATTCGATCGAATATTTTTAGCGAAAATAGTTCTATTCGATCCAATATGTTTAGCGAAAATAGTTCTATTCGATCGAATATTTTTAGCGAACATAGTTCTATTGGATCGAATATTTTTAGCGAACATAGTTCTATTGGATCGAATATTTTTAGCGAAAATAGTTCTATTGGATCGAATATTTTTAGCGAACATAGTTCTATTCGATCGAATATTTTTAGCGAACATAGTTCTATTGGATCGAATATTTTTAGCGAACATAGTTCTATTCGATCGAATATTTTTAGCCAAAATAATTCTATTGGATCGAATATTTTTAGCGAACATAGTTCTATTGGATCGAATATTTTTAGCAAAAATAATTCTATTGGATCGAATATTTTTAGCAAAAATAATTCTATTGGATCGAATATTTTTAGCGAACATAGTTCTATTGGATCGAATATTTTTAGCAAAAATAATTCTATTGGATCGAATATTTTTAGCGACCATAGTTCTATTCGATCGAATATTTTTAGCCAAAATAATTCTATTCAATCGAATATTTTTAGCCAAAATAATTCTATTCGATCGATTTTTAGCGAAAATAATTCTATTCGATCGATTTTTAGCGAAAATAATTCTATTCGATCGAATATTTTTAGCGAAAATAATTCTATTCGATCGAATATTTTTAGCGAAAATAATTCTATTCCATCGAATATTTTTAGCGAAAATAATTCTATTCGATCGAATATTTTTAGCGAAAATAATTCTATTCGATCGAATATTTTTAGCGAAAATAATTCTATTCGATCGAATATTTTTAGCGAAAATAATTCTATTCGATCGAATATTTTTAGCGAAAATAATTCTATTCGATCGAATATTTTTAGCGAAAATAATTCTATTCGATCGAATATTTTTAGCGAAAATAATTCTATTCGATCGAATATTTTTTAGCGAAAATAATTCTATTCGATCGAATATTTTTAGCGAAAATAATTCCTTTCGATCGAATATTTTTAGCGAAAGTAATTCTATTCGATCGAATATTTTTAGCGAAAATAATTCTATTCGATCGAATATTTTTAGCGAAAATAATTCTATTCGATCGAATATTTTTAGCGAAAATAATTCTATTCGATCGAATATTTTTAGCGAAAATAATTCTATTCGATCGAATATTTTTAGCGAAAATAATTCTATTCGATCGAATATTTTTAGCGAAAATAATTCTATTCGATCGAATATTTTTTAGCGAAAATAATTCTATTCGATCGAATATTTTTAGCGAAAATAATTCTATTCGATCGAATATTTTTAGCGAAAGTAATTCTATTCGATCGAATATTTTTAGCGAAAGTAATTCTATTCGATCGAATATTTTTAGCGAAAATAATTCTATTCGATCGAATATTTTTAGCGAAAATAATTCTATTCGATCGAATTTTTTTAGCGAAAATAATTGTAATAATCCATATTTTTGAATATACTTACTGAAAACCATATTAAACTGAAACCAATTAGCATTAGAGTAAGTATGGCTGATACAAGAAATCCAAATTCTCGTAACTTAAGAACCGCTACTTCGTGACCCAATGTTGAATCGAAGACTTTGCCTTCGTAGATCAACCTCAGTCCCAAAAGGGGTAGCAAATACAAACGCGTGATGAACCTACCAATTAATAATTTTATAATTAAAAACTGACCTGTTAGGATTGAGTTTTTGAAAGTAAAAAATTGATTACCAGGTGATCGTAATGAAATGAATTATGCCTGACACCGACTTCCTAATCCAAGGTACTTCGCGGCCATTTTGGATTTTAAAGTATAATACTATTTTCCCAAAACAAAGTAGTAAGTCGTCAAACTGGAATAAAACTAATTCCAAAAGGCAGCATAATTCGTACCTATTGAATAAAACAAAAAATTAAAAGATATGTTGAAAATTTCTGCAAATACAACCTAAATGATGAAATACAATATAAAGGGACCTCCAAATACAGAGCTTAAAAACTAAAAAAACATTTACAATGAAAGTGATTAGAATATCTAAACCCATCCATACACGTGTAACTTAATGTGGTTTTAAACGAGGGGCCCACCACTTGCCGTAATCGGTGTATACCATATATGTAACTTTACTCAATTATTACGCAAGCAGTGTCCAAGCAAAATTCCTACTGGTTATCCCTTCGGTTTAAAAAAAATTGTAAAGTCTCACCAGGGATATATTTAATTTTAGAAGTAGGAATGGAGAACGGTTAGTAATAACTTCAGTCAGAGTCATAGCCCAGCATAGAGCCCCTTTCTCCAAGACGTAACGAAAATTTAAGTTATTTTATTGGCTCACTTGAACTACGTTTTAATGACGTTGCTGATGGGCACGGCGAAAAATACGTAATTCCTTTTTACCTCTGTCGCTATGACCCTCCTCTTCTTTCAAACCCCTCCGTTCCGTGAAAGGGGGTTCGGGACTTTGACGCGCGCTCAGATTACTCTGTTCTCCATTCCCACTTCAAAAATTAAATCTATCCCTGGTCTCACACAAGGAATCAACTTATCGCCCGGCTTTGAAACTAGTATTCCTTCTCATTTGCTTAAAAGAATACTTATTTAGCAAATTTACCTCCAAGTGTATGCTACAAAAATTCCTAGCATAGTTAAACCATGATGTACTATTAACAGTACAGTATCCTTCTTCCTGGGTTCTACAAAAATTTGTCTGTAGATTTCTTGAATGTAGTACGCAAATTCGAGCTGAAGGACAATTCTTATATCCCAAGGAAATGGTCGGATGAATCTGTTCTCTGAAAAAAATATTAGAAAATTATTTATTCAATAAAATTTAATCTATCCGACTATGAAAAACAGAAGCAGTTTTTCCAATTGTATCGTGAATATTATCTTCAGGAAGGCTCTAGATTATATCCCTGGCTAGTACTATGTCCTTGGCAATAGCACCGTTTTTTAGTCAGAAATAGTTCCTAGCATATGAGCGAGGTGTGTTATATATTTTTAGAGCTGCCTTGGCTTACTTGCATGTGATATGATAGGCAAGTCCCAAGTGCAATTTCATAAACATTTAAACTAACGCTGTAAGATACTCGTCTACTTTTGTACTACGAAATGTTTTTTGCCTCCCCCCCCCGACTAGATTTTCCATCTTAGGGACTGGGGTTGGGGTCGGGGTCACAGTACGAACACTAGTCAAAGGTTTCATAAGAAGAAACGC
This sequence comes from Phalangium opilio, assembly GCA_019434445.1. Taxonomy (NCBI): domain Eukaryota; kingdom Metazoa; phylum Arthropoda; class Arachnida; order Opiliones; family Phalangiidae; genus Phalangium; species Phalangium opilio. The sequence continues at coordinate 209,059 of JAEQBA010001031.1, read as the reverse complement.
ACAAAGCGTGTATTATAAACTAGGAAGGTAATATGTATGACCAGGAATGTATGGAGGGGGGTTGGAATGGCTAAATGGGCTCCCGGCATTCCCTTGATGGTGGAAACATATGGTGAGGCCTTATTTATTTAAATGTCTAGTCGTTTCAAACTAGGGACCGAGCGGATAGAGGGTGGAGTTAGCATAAGAATTTTCACTTTTTTGGCAGCCAATGAAAATATTTAAGAGGGAAATAATCGTATTTCGTCAGTCTATGACGTCGCTAACATAAAATAAGCCCTGCCAGATGTTCCCAAGATCATTTCACGCCTATTATGATTTGACCTTTGCCATTCCCTTCGTAGACAAAAGCTCAGATAATTATTATTCCAACTCCCCTCCATTCATTCCTGGTATGGCAAGTGCTGACATTGTCTTTGAATTTTAATTGAGCTCACCTCCTACAACTACGACACCTTCGACGTTATCAAAGATTTTATGACCGAAGTAGCATCTTTGGAACATGTATGGCCAGAGGAACATTCGATAAACTAGTTTGAATCCATTTTGGGAGACCCTGTTATTTGAAATTTCAGGAATGGAATACTTTCTGCAAATACCCTGAAAAAAAAAACAAACAAATATTTATCTTTAATTATAAACTTAAAAAACCACAACTTCACGCGAGTTAAAACTCCGTCATTGGTTATAGCAGAAGTAAGATGAGACTAGAAGTATCGAGGTAACCAAATTATTCACTTGGCGAAAGTGAATATTCTTAATAACACACCAACGGTTGGCCCTCTGGTAGCGGTTTCTGAATTTCCCCTCCTAAACGTGAGACGCTCGTGGCGGTAAACGGCCGAACTAAATTTAAGCACCCGCGCCCGTGTTCCGCGGCTTTAGGTTGAGGGGAAGGGGGGTAGGAAATTTTTTTGGAACTCGAGCAATTGTTTTTCTCTCTAGTGTAGGCGCGATGGAAGCGAAATAAATTCCTCAATTTTGTTCACTAGTGCCAGGATCTACTACCAATGCTAGAGCTCTTTAATTCTTCTCATCTTACTTCTGGTCGGGAAAATTTAGTGGCTTTCTTTATCAACAATTATTCCTCAATGTTGAATAAAGCTTAGATCCTGGCTTTCAAAAAAATTAACATTTTGTTTGCAAATTGAATTATACTTGATCAATAAGTATGGATCACTATTGTACCAATAACAAAGAGCTTCATCATTAACTATTCCAAGTATGTTTGAACGAGTTGCGTTGATTCATATGGCTAAATATAGCATCAATAGAGGAACTTCAACAGTAAGAGCTATCGTTGTCTCTTTAGAAAATACAGTTATTTATTCAATTGAGCCTTAAATTCTTGGTATTATTCAATCGGTCTATTGAACTGATGACAAGGAAAAAATGGTGACAGACAGGCGGGCCCCGCACTCTTAATGTTATTGAAGAAATGAAAAGGGTACAATCCTAAGAAGAACGTTGAATAACCTTTTGTACAATTTAGGTACCATTGCGCTTTTAAGGAAAAGCTTAGGTAACTGAAGAAAACATATTTTTAGACTCATTTTTCTAACATCATGAGTGAATCATATACTCTCCTAGTATATGATTCACTCATGCTAACATAGATTAGCCCTTTTAAACGTAAATATTATGTATTGATTAAAACTGAAGGCTATTAGCTATCAATTTGTTGATTGTTAATATATTCAGAACAAAAATGGGAAATTGTATACAAACAAATGTCTCAATTCCGAGAATGGTTGAGGAGCGCGAATTTGTTAATCTCTGATAGTTTTACCGGTAACAATGGTAAGACCTTCCCCACCCATAGAGAAATGCGCCTAATCAACCGTCCAACTTTACCTAATACGCCTGTCATTGTTTCCTTGTTTGAACAAAAATTATGGTCGCAACATTTGGTGAACCTATTTGTCTGTGTTAACGGTTAATGCCCCGTTATTGTAACAAATATTACCATACAAATGAGCCACAATTAGATAGCTTTTAGTTCATCTGCTTCCTAAATTTCCCTAATGTTTTATAAAACGTTTTTAATGAAGTTTTATTCAACCAAGTACAGTACTTCATAAACATTCTAGGTGCAATGAAAAATGTACATTATAGTTGCGATTAAAACCGTCCAGTACATGATGATTGGAAATTACTATTCAAATTGCACGTAAAACCGAGCGTGACGGTTCTACCTGCATTCCACTTGGTGATTTTCCCTAATATGGTTCTGTGTCCCACAAACCATGCTAGATTAAATGTAAATGCAACAAGAGCCTTTACAAGAAATCTAGGACCAGGCGAAATGAAACCCTGCAAATCAGTTGTAGAAGAAATGAGGACGGACAACGTCAGGCCCGATTTTCTTCATAAATTTAGTTTTAAACCTAACTTCTTATTCAAAAGAAGGTTTCTGGTCACGGGACGTACTAATATGCAGACTATTTTTTTCTGACCAATGTTTTGCGGTTAATGTACGATTTGTCTTTGCTTGCCTCTTTTTAAGACCATTTATTATTTAACTTGCAAATAGTCAGAAGCAAAATCATTTGGTAAACACGTGAAATACCTTTTATCAGGGATAGATTTAATTTTAGAAGTAGGAATGGAGAGCAGATTAATGTGGGCGCGCATCAAAGTCTCCGGGACGAGGGTTGGTGGTATTAAAGAAGAGGCGGGCCATAGCGACAACGGTAAAAAGGAATCTCCATTCCTGCTTCTTAAATTAAATCTATCCCTGCTTTTATACAAGCAATTATATCAAACTTACAACGAAAACCGTTTCGAGATATCTCCTAATGTTGGTTAATTGAATCGTGAAGAATAAAACGACCAATGCGTCATTAATGTCTATGTAGTAGGTGTTATTCCACTTGTAGAATCGAGAACCGTAGTAATAAGAATCGTTTAAGAAATTGAAAACTTCTGGCCATACTTCGCCGTAAGTAAATGATTTGTTCGATTTCATCTTTAGTTCAGAACCGTACGTCTTAAACTAAGAGATTTATTTTTTTCGAGAAGTGAATTCCTTAAGCCTGGATTGTTCTAGTCGTTACTCTGAAATGAATTAAGAAAATTCATGTTAATATTTAAGGTTATTCAGAATGCAGGGTGTTTCTAGTAAGTCTACCAAAAATTAAGGGGGGGGGTGTTTTTTTGTTTTGTTTTTTTGGCCGATTTTGAGTCGAAAATGTTTTATGAGATTTTTATCGTCCGGGTCACTGTTTTCAAGTTAAGATTGGAGGATTTTACGGATGACCCCTTAAATTTAATTAAGAAATTAAAGACATTACTAATTTAAATAACAAACTAAAAGACATTACTAATTTAAATAACAAACTAAAAGACATTACTAATTTAAATAACAAACTAAAAGACAGTGCTAATTTAATTAAGAGACTGAAAGACATTGCTAATTTAATTTTTAAACTGAAAGACAAAACTAATTTAATTAAAAAACTAAAAGACAATGCTAATTAAATTAAGAAGCTAAAAGACAATGCTAATTAAATTAAGAAGCTAAAAGACAATGCTAATTTAATTAAGAAGCTAAAAGACAATGCTAATTTAATTAAGAAGCTAAAAGACAATGCTAATTTAATTAAGAAGCTAAAAGACCCTGCTAATTTAATTTAGAAAATAAAAGACAATGCTAATTTAAATAACAAACTAAAAGACAATGATAATTAAATTAAGAAGCTAAAAGACAATGCTAATTTAATTAAGAAGCTAAAAGACCATTCTAATTTAATTAAGAAGCTAAAAGACCATGCTAATTTAATTTAGAAAATAAAAGACAATGCTAATTTAATTAAGAAAATAAAAGACAATGCTAATTTAATTAAGAAAATAAAAGACAATGCTAATGTAATTAAGAACTAAAAGACAAAACTAATTTAATTAAAAAATTAAAAGTAAAAACTAATTAAATTAAGAAGCTAAAAGACAAAACTAATTTAATTAAAAAACTAAAAGACAAAACTAATTTAATTAAAAAACTAAAAGACAAAACTAATTTAATTAAAAAACTATAAGACAAAACTAATTTAATTAAAAAACTAAAAGACAAAACTAATTTAATTGAAAAACTAAAAGACAAATTAATTTAATTAAAAAACTAAAAGACAAAACTAATTTAATTAAAAAACTAAAAGACAAAACTAATTTAATTAAAAAACTAAAAGACAAATTAATTTAATTGAAAAACTAAAAGACAAATTAATTTAACTAAAAAACTAAAAGACAAAACTAATTTGATTAAAAAACTAAAAGACAAAACTAATTTAATTAAAAAACTAAAAGACAAAGCCTGTGCTAATTTAATTGGGAAACTAAAAGCCTGTGCTAATTTAATTAGGAAACTAAAAGCATGTGCTAATTTTAATTAGGAAACTAAAAGCCTGTGCTAATTTTAATTAGAAAACTGAAAGCCTGTGCTAATTTAATTAGGAAACTAAAAGACAAAGCCTGTGCTAATTTAATTGGGAAACTAAAAAACTGGTAATTTAATTAGGAAACTAAAAGCCTGTGCTAATTTAATTAGGAAACTAAAAGCCTGTGCTAATTTTATTAAGTGTTCATCCCTAAAACACTCCGATAATAACTCGAAAACAGTGGTCTGAACATCTTCGACTCTTATTTCCCTTAAGTTTTGGTAAATTTATCAAAAACACCCTGTATATTGGCCGTTGCGAACAGTTATTATTGTCTAAGTATGACGTTATGAAACACAAGTCCCCTCCCAGATATTGACGGAGGCCTTCCCAAGCACAACTATTTATCCGATAGAGGAAAAGCTAACGTTTCATAAGGTATAGCTCTAATTAGTCGGCCAAATAACCTTGAGAGAAAGAGAGACTTAGCTTTGAAAACATTATACTGGTCACTACAAAATACTTTTGTGTTATTATATTTGCCTTTGGTCAAATCAAGCGCCACTGGCCGTTAAAAAAAAACAACTTCGTGATCAAGTTCATTTGCACTTGAGGGAATAGTTAAACTTTAGCTTTTGAATACGTAATGTTAAGGGAAAATTGCATATACATTTATCTCGACTTCATTCAAGAGATTATTAAAACGCTAACCATGTATTCAACTTCTACATATTTGAGAAAAAGGTTCGTCTGTACGTTTGTTCTTTATGCACAGTTACAATTCGTTAATTTGACCAAACTGCATGGTTGATATCTGTCAAACTATAGAAAAGTGGTTTGCTTGAGTTTCTCTAGTTTTGGTCTTCGATTTCTTAACCATTTATTTGTAAAGAACGTCCCACTCTTGATCCGTAACGATTTAGCTTTGTAATTAAACCCCAATTAAGCATCCTTTAATAATACTCCAAAAAGCAAAAAATGGTTAGTTCCATAAAAACCCTTTATCACGCAGATATTTTATAGGAGTGGGCCCAAGAAGTTAAACCGTGTTTAGTGTCTAAACCTCTGCAATGACGATGAGAGGGGGCTAAAAAATTCTATTGAAGTACCACTGAATCCTTTTCCTATCAAGGCCCCTTCATGGTATTTTCTTCGGTTCTCAAAGGTGACATTTAATTTGCAACTGTTTACAACAGGGTTGTTGATTTTTTTTTATTTAAATCGGGTTTTTTATTTTTATTGATTAATATGGTTTTTATAGCACTACTAGTTAGTAAATTACCAACATGAAAACTTTTGAGTCAAAATTAACCAAAAGCAAAATAATCATGACATTTAAGCAGCTATTCTAAGGGAGCGGTAGCTCCCTTAGATAAGGCCTGATGACGGCTTTAATGTATAAGGAAGGTTTTTGGATTGGTTTTAACTTTTTTCGTATTAAGTTTATTGTTTCGAAATTTTTCTACTGAACTAAAATCCGGGCCCTTAGTATGTGGTAAAAATTTCAAGATGATCCACCTAATAGTTTATTTTATAAAGCATAAAGTTGCTAAGGGTGGTTTTCATTTCCATAAAATTAATCACAGATTTTGGCGAAAAACTAGAGAATCTCCATAGAAATAACATGGGAAATTTTCCAAACTTACCCATTTTGTAACTACCCTTACAAAAATAACTATACGTTTGATAGATTTGAAAACGGTCTTAAATGAAAGCCCCATTTTTAAAGTGGGCGCCAATTTTTGTTTCATTACGAAAAACAAAGTTTAAGTATTGTTTTTAATAGTTTTAAGTACCTGCTCCGAATTACGTGGTTTACCTTTAAACTGTGGAACTTAAGACTTTTTTGCTTGGGTTAAGTAATAAAGAAAGTCATTCTAGGACTTACGTCGTTTTACTGCGGATAATCAAATTGGTAGGGCAATTAGCTAGCTTAATTGTCATTATAACTATTGCGCGTCCAACTAGTTTAGTTGCGAAGTACGGATTAAACTTAATTAAACAAAATAAGCAATTAAAGATAATTAAACAAAATAAGCAATTAAAGATAATTAAACAAAATAAGCAATTAAAGATAATTAAACAAAATAAGCAATTAAAGATAATTACCAATTATAGGTAATTAAATTTTTACACGAGTCTAAACTATAACATCTGTTTGTGTACAAGTCTACGGAATCTGTTTAAGCGCAGACCTACAGAATATTTTTGTGCAAAGGAGTATAAAATCTCTTTGTGCAGAGGCCTATGCAATCATTTCGTGCACAGGCCTATGGAATATTGTTTTACACAGGCCTCTGGAATATTGTTTTACACAGGCCTATGGAATATTGTTTTACACAGGTCTACGGAATGTTTTTGTGCAAATCTGCATGGAATCCTTTTGAGTATAGGAGTATGGAATCTTCTGTGCACAGGTCTATGGAATTTTTTGTTCATGGGTCTATGGTATATTTATGTGCACAAGTTTGAAGAATCTTTATTTGCACAAGTTTGAAGAATCTTTATGTGCACACTAGTCTGAAGAATCTTTATGTGCACACAAGTCTGAAGAATCTTTATGTGCACACAAGTCTGAAGAATCATTATGTGCACACAGTCTGAAGAATCTTTAGTTGCACACAAGTCTGAAGAATCAATATGTGCACACAAGTCTGAAGAATCTTTATGTGCACACAAGTCTGAAGAATCTTTATGTGCACATAAGTCTGAAGAATCTTTATGTGCACACAAGTCTGAAGAATCATTATGTGCACACAAAAGTCTGAAGAATTTTTATTTGTCCAAGTGAAAAATCTTTATTTGCACAGGTCTACAACTTCTGTTTGTGCACAGGTCTACGACTTCTGTTTGTTCTCAGGTCTACGACCTCTGTTTGTTCTCAGGTCTACGACCTCTGTTTGTGCACAGGTCTATGGAATCTGATTTGCTCATTTCTATGACATCTGATTTGCTCATTTCTATGACATCTCTTTTTGCGCAAATCAATAACATTTGTTTATGCTCAAGTCTAAAACATCTGTTTGTACACAAGCCTAAAACATCTGTTTGTGCACAAGTCTAAAACATCTGTTTGTACACAAGACTAAAACATCTGTTTGTACACAAGACTAAAACATCTGTTTGTGCACAAGACTAAAACATCTGTTTGTGCACAAGTCTAAAGCATCTGTTTGTGCACAAGTCTAAATCATCTGTTTGTGAACAAGTCTATAACACCTGTTTGTGATCAATTCTATAACACCTGCTTGTGATCAATTCTATAACACCTGCTTGTGAACAAGTCTATAACATCTCTTTGTGCACAAGTCTATGACATCTGTTTGTGCACACGCGAGTGACTTCTGTCTGAGCAAAGGTCAACGGAATATTTTTGAGCACGGGTCTACGTATCATTTTTGTGCAAATGGGTATGGAATCTTTTTGAGCATAAGGGTTTGAAATCTGTTTGAGCATCGGGGCATTGAAAATGTTTGTGCATAACTCTATGGAATCTGATGTGCACATGTCTATAACATCTCTTTTTGCGCGAGTCTCCGACATTTCTTTGTGCACAAGCCTGTGATTCTATTTGTGCACAAGTGTACGAAATATTTTTATGCATTGGTGTACGGAATATTTTTATGCACAATTGTACGGAATATTTTTGTGCACAGGTGTACGGAATATTTTTGTGTATAGGTGTATGGAATATTATGGTGAAAATGGATTTGGAATATTTTTGTGCACAGGTGTACGGAATATTTTTGTGAAAATGGATACCGAATATTTTTGTGCACAGGTGTACGTGATAGTTTTGTGCACAGGTGAACGTGATATTTTTGTGCAAATGGGTAAGGAACATTTTTGAGCATAGGGATATGGAATGTTTTTGTGCAGAGGTCCATGGATTTTTTTTGTGTACAGGTATATGGAATGTTTTTGTGCAGAAGTCCGTGGAATATTTTTGTGTACAGGTATATGACTCATGTTTGTGCACAAATCTATAGAATGTTTTGTACACCGGTCTAGGACATATGATTGTGCACAAGTCTATGGCATCAGTTTGTGCAAAAGTCTAAGGTATGTGTTTTTGCACAAATATTTGACATCTATTTTTGCACAAGTCCATGGTATCTGTGTGTACAGGTCTACAAAATATGTTTGTGCACAAGTCTGAAGAATTTTTATGTGCACAAGTCTACGGAATATCTTTTGCAAATGTCGATGACATCTCTTTTTGAGGAAGTCTATGAAATCAGTTTTTTACACAAGCATATGACATCTGTTTGTGCACAAGTCTATAACATCGGATTGTGCAAAACCGTGTGACTTCTGTTTGTGTACAAGTCTGTGGAATCTATTTGTGCACGAGTCTACGTAATATATTTGTGCGCAAATCTATGGAATCTGTTTATGCGCTAGTCTACGGCATCTGTTTGTGCACGGGTCTACGGAAAATGTTTCTGCAAATGGGTGTGGAATATTTTTGAGCATATAGGGGTATGGAATGTTTCTGAACAGGTCCAAGGCATGTTTTTGTGCACAGGTCCATGGAATATTTTTGTACACAGGTCTATGTCACATGTTTATACAAAAGCCAATAGAATATTTTGTGCATAGGTCAATGGAATCTTTTTGTGCACAGCATAGTTTTATGAAATGTTTTGTGCGCAGGTCTAGGAAATATTTCTGTGCAAATGGTTAATGTTTTGTGCACAGTTCCATGAAATATTTTGTGCACATCTTCATGAAATCTTTTGTGCACAGGTCTATGGAAACTTGATGTGCACAAGTCTATAGAATGTTTTTGTGCACATGTCTATGACTTCGGTTTGTGCACAAAACTATGGAATCTGGTTTGAACATGTCTATGACATCTGTTGTGCACAAGCCTGTGACTTCCACAAGTCTACGCAATTTGTTTGTGCACATGGCTACGGAATCTGTGCACAGATCTCCGGAATCTGTTTGCACACAGGCTTACGGCATCTGTTTGTGCACAGGTTTACGGAATCTGTTTCCTTACAGGTCTACGGCATCTGTTTGTGCACAGGCCTACGGCATAATTTTTTGAGCACAGGTCTAGGGAATCTTTTGTGCACAGTTTTATGGAATCTCTTTGGGCCCAGGTCTATGGAATATTTTTGTGCACAGGTCTATGGAATCGTTTTGTGCAAATGGGTATGGAATCGTTTCGTGCAAATGGGTATGAAATTGTTTTGTGCAAATTGGTATGGAATCTTTATGGAAACAGGTCTATGACTTCTGTTTGTAAACAAGTCTAAGACTTCTGTTTGTGCACTAGTCCGTGGAATCTGATGTGCACATATCCTTGACATCTCTTATTGCGCAAGTCTATGATGTATTTTTTGTGCAAGTCTATGACATCTGTTTGTGCACAACCCTGTGACTTCCGTTTGTGTCCAAGTATCCGGAATCTGTTTGTGCACATGTCTACGGTATCTGTTTGTGCACATGTCTACGGCAGGGCCGTCGCCAGGGTCAAATTTTAGGTAGGGCCGCGGTAGGGCACATTTTCGGACGAATGCACCTTATTATCGATGCGTGTGCCGAGTCTTAACGCAAGATTTTTAACTGAAAAGTCTGGTTGAAGATGTTGCATATTAGAAAATAACTTCCTACTGTGAAGAACACGACGCATCATTTTGCTTCAGATTTTTCAATTAAAATCGTGCTATAAGGCTTGGTATATTCATCGGGAATAGGGTGGATTAGTATTAAAATCGTGTCTATACAAGAAATTTAAAAACTGTACTATTTATTAAAAATTAAGCGAGGGAAAAGACAATTTCAACGAGGTCTTAAAACAAATTAATAGAAGGGTCTAACAACTATAAATTAAAATTACTCAAGTCATAACAATAACATGTAAAAGAAGAAAATAAATCACCAAAAATAAGTATGAAACTTGTTCATTGATTGTTTGATCTGATTAAACCTTTATCTCTAATACGCGGTTTTAAAATTAAGCAATAGTGCGACTAACCGATTAACACTAAAAGACTAGTCACTCTTTTTATAACCTCCTGGATCACGCGAAACCGGGACGCTGGCTGCTCGGGTTTTGGAAGGCAGTTCAAAGATATATTTCTTTGAGCGTGTATCTTCGACAATCACTTGAAAATTCAAAGCCGTCAGCTTTTACCATGACCGTCAATATGACGATGCTAGTTATCGCGCAAAGTTTTAAAAATAATGGTTCTTTCCTTAAAAATGTCTATGTTACTGTTTCAATGAATTTTGAAAAAAAAATTATTAGTTTTAAAATTCTGAACCTTTGCACGATAATTTAAAGCCCTTCATTATACTTCTCACTAATATTTCAGAAGACTTGAACCAGTGAAACCGTAAAAGAAACATATTTCCTCCGACTCATGGCTAAATCCTTTAATCATAGCTAATTTCCGTTTTAATTTAATTTTTTTTTTTTAAAAAAAGACCATGAAATGTGAACTTTTGAAACTTGGCAAAAAAATAAAATAACCTTACGCTGCATATATGTTAAGAGATTTGACCATAGTCTAAAATATGTATCAATGACAATAAGGACTAAACAAACATTAAGACAGGTGCGGTTAGGTTTGTAAACGACAATAAATATGCCAAATGACGAAATGTTCATTTCCAAGTGTAATTTAAATACAATATTAATATTTTACGATCTTCAATTTAGCATGTTAATTAAAAATTATTTATTTAACATTGGCAGGAGTGGTTGGGTCAGGCTACGTTTGCGAATTAAAACATAAATATGTCAACTCGCATTCGCGTAGATCTATTACAAATAAGATCCCATCTTACAAAAAGGGCCCTGATAATTAGTATGGTTTGTTTTACCTTTTCCAAAATATATGAATAGATAATTGCCACGTTTTCCAAATTATATAACCAGCTTTTACCTTTTACAAAATATTGGTCCTAATAATTAGTTGCTACGAATGCGACAACCACACCAGGCAGGGCCCCTATTCCGGAGTATAGGAAAAAACTTATTTGTAGGCCTGCCTGATTTCACGAAGCTCTAGACCTCCCGAGAGTGCAGAATCATCCAGTGTGGCCAATGTGTGGGAAATTTTGGTAAGATTTTAGGCTCTGTGGGAAAAACGTATTCTCCGAAGTCGGTTAAATGTTGGAAATTAAGTGTTAAAAGTGCAGACTATGCAGTAAAAATTAGTGCATTTTCCCTGTTAAATAATTGCAATTGACATTTTGAAATTCGGTTATTTTAAATTTGACACTGGAAAAAAGAGTAGCATATTTTGAGAATTTTAAAGCTTTATAACGTTTTGGCGCATTTGTACATATTGTCAAAGCCATGCGGAGTGATATTCCATATAAAACATAGTAGGAAAACATAGTCAGATAAATTTGACTGTAACTTTTCTTGCATATTTTAGCTGGGGGCGTGTGGGAAATGTTGGAAATTTTTCAAATGGAAGTGGGAAATCCACTTTCAAACATTGGCAACACTGGAATCATCTGCTTTACCGTCTACGAAGATTGTGCCAATTTGCCAAAGCTTGGCGAAAACGTTTTTCTATGCCATGACAATAATTATTTAAATTTTGTTTTAATTATATGGGATTTATAAGGCTTATCCTAATGTCATGAACGTAGTCGGTGGGGTTAGGGGTAGGGGCGTTGGGCCAATGAAACTACTGGTAGGGCCACGAGCAGTTTCCAAGAATTTTGGAAATATTTCAGGTAGGGCCAAACACATTGTAGGTAGGGCCTGGCCCACCCGGCCCTCCCCCTGACGACGGCCCTGGCTACGGTATCTGTTTGTGCACAGGTCTACGGAATATTTTTGTGCACAGGTCTACGGAATATTTTTGTGCACAGGTCTACGGAATATTTTTGTGCACAAGCCTACTGAATCGGTTTGTGCAGAGGTCTAAGGAATCTGTCTTTGCAAAGGCCACTGCATTTGTTTGTGCACAGGTCTAAAGAACATTTTTCTGCAAATGGATACGGGATATTTTTGTGCAAATGGATATGCAGTATTTTTGTGCACTGGTGTACGAGATATTCTTGAGCATATTTTTGAGCATAGGGGTATGGAATGTTTTTGTGCAGAGGTCCATGGAATCTTTTTGTGTACAGGTATATAACATCTCTTTTTGCACAAGTTTATGACATCTGTTTGTGCGTAAGTCTATGACATCATTTTGTGCGCAAGTCTATGACATCAGTTTGTGTTCAATTCTAAGGTATCTGTTTGTGCACAATTCTAAGGGATCTGTTTGTGCACAATTCTAACGAATCTGTTTGTGCACAAGTCTACGGGATCTGTTTGTACACAATTATATGACATGTGTTTTCATAAGTCTATGTTATCTACGAAATATGTTTGTGCACTCAGGGTTACCACAAATAACCTTGTAATAGTTATAGGAAAATAGGAAATTTACAATTGATTTACAGGAAATTATGGGAGACTAGCTGTTACCCGCGGCATCGCTTGAGTGTAGTAAGAACTTCCATCAAGTATGGGTACATTTTACTGAGTCGACTAATATTTTTGAAGCATCCTAGGAGCGAAGGCACTCGGCGTCGCCCATCAGCTCGTCGGGACATTTTTTATTACTTTACACGCAGACATTCTATAAAGTGCCGTCCACACCAGGCTATTTCGCATAGTTCGCAGACTCCGCGGCGATCGCGTTGTTCGCTCGCATCCCACGCTTTTAGTTTACACCGAAGAAAAACCTTGCCGTGCGAGAGGCGCGAAGGGTGCAAATTTCTTTGTCGCGTCAAAGATTTTCGCTTGCTTTGCACGTCTCGCAAGGTATCGACCAATAAGAGTCTCGGTAGGTTTGACGTCAGGTACTTTCGTCATCGGCCGAATTTGGCGTTTTCAAAATGGCGCCAGTATGTAGTAAGCACCGCAAATTGTTACTAATTAATAATAGAGTCATTGCCTCGCTATTATTATTAAATCATCGAAAACGTATTAAAAGGAGAAGGATATGGGTAAGAGAAATATTTCAAGACCGGCCTATAGATGGGGACTTCCACAATTTGATACCAAAAATGAGATCCTGCTATGAATATCATGAAGATAATCTCTACAGGGAAGTGTTTCGGATGAGCCCTAGCCAATATGACTATTTATTAAGCTTGGTTAAATCTAAACTAACCAAAGAAGACACTCATTACCGGAAATCCATCTCAGCCAAGGAAAGACTATACATAACTTTGAGGTAATGCTATTATTGTTATGTTAATGGAGAAAATAATTAAGAGAATGTCATTTTTAGGTACTTGTCAACAGGGGATAGTTATCGCACGTTATCATTAGCGTATAGAGTTGGAAAATCAACTGTAGCGAAAATAATACCAGAGGCTTGTAACGCAATATGGGATGCTCTTCAGCCAATTTATCTCCCTCCACTTACTAAAACAGCAATGATGACGGTAGCACTCAATTACTTTCAAAAATGGAATTTCCCCAACTGTGTTGGCTCTCTTGACGGAAAGCATATTGAGTTGGTCTCACCTCCCAATTCTGGCTCAATGTATTTTAACTACAAAGGATGTTATAGTATCGTCTTGATGGCCGCTTGTGACGCTAATTATAAATTTACATTTGTTGACATTGGAAATTTCGGGGGAATAAGCGATGGAGGTGTTTTTGGTGCTTCAGAGTTGGGAAAAGCGATTGAAGATCAAACGTTCTTCCCACAACCACGAAAAATAGAAGAAAATGGCCCCGAACTTCCATTCTGTTTTGTTGCTGATGCCGCTTTTCCGCTAAAAACCAACCTAATGCGTCCCTATCCGGGTAGAAATCTGCCAGATGATAAAGATGGTTTTAATTACAGATTATCGCGTGCTAGAATGACTATCGAGAATTCGTTTGGTATTTTAAGTTCTAGATTTAGATGTCTACAAAGTGCTATACCTCTTGACCCTGTGAATGCTGAAGCTGTTGTTAAAGCCACTGTATGTTTACATAATTTCTTGATGACAAAGGAAGAGCACACTGATAGGCGTCTCTATTGCCCAGTCAAGTATGCTGATTATCTAGATGAACATGGACATTTGGTTGAAGGAGAATGGAGAAATAATAGCAGACAAAATATGACAGTGCTTCCTCGGCAAGGTGGAAGAGCATGTAAAAGAGGAGCTATTCAAGTTAGAGATTTGTACAAAGATTATTTTGCAACTAACGGTAAAGTAGGAAACCAAGCAAGAGCACACGATTAATCATAATTGATGATTTATTTGAAAGTATCAATGTTTTATTTTTAATAAAGAAAATTTCTCAATGGTCGTTTTCCAATAATGAATTGTCTCTTTCTTGGATATCAATCAGGTTCTCTAGGACTTCCATTAGAGCATGTTTTGCCTTTCTTTTGTTTTTCTCATTTAAGGTTTTAAAATCCTTTTCTAAGCTGAGTAAAAATAGCCTATCTGGATCTTCCGAAGCACCATCACAATCTTTCATTTTATCATTGTTTTCCTTCCAGATTTTTAGAAGAGATTGTTCGTATGGGTCAGGTTTTTGTTTTGGTCTTTTATATTTGCCTGAAGACTTGCATTCATTCTGCTCTAGGTGGTCGGATGTCGACGATTTTCGAGTATTACTACTTGAACTAGAAGGACATGTACTTGGCCTTGAGTTACTGGTTTCTTCATCTGATACCCTCAATTGGTCTTCGATGATACTGAACACCCCATCATCAGTCTCAATTACAAGCTCGTCCTGATGTGGTGGTTTTTCGGCATTTACCATGTTGTTGCTCGTTCTACATAGATTTTCGATTAATGACAAGCGTCTATAAGATCTAATTTATTCATTTTTACATACTTTCGATGACTTATGGAGTCCTTTAAAAAATGTAAGCTCTCAAAAAGCTCCCAGACTTCTCTGTGGGAAGCAGCGCTTCCACTTTTTTTAGAAGCATCCATAATCTTTTTCTCTCGGACATATTTGTCTCTTATTGACTTCCAACGTGATTTCAGATCATCAACTACCATTCACAATAATAAACTTGATATATTGAATACTAATCAGTTATTAAATAAATATTACTCCTACTTGGTTTATGTAGCCTCTCGGAGATTCGAATCCACGCTCCATCTTTCTTCCTGTTGTTTCTATAGGCAGTACAGGCTTTATTCCACAGCTCTGGAAACGTTCTTACAACGTTTATTAATTCCTCATCGTTTATTTCAATATCTGCCATGATTATTTTAAACAATGAGCAGTCCACTATCTAGGTAAAATTAAGCCTTGGTGGCACGGTACTACTCTAGCTAGCTCAAGTTGCTCAACTGTATGAATGACGTATTGCAGCGCTCCCTCTGATTGGCTGGCAGATATCGGAGAGTCCTTTCGCTAATCTACGCTACCTCGGACCCGCGGCTGGCGCGATTTTTGAAAACGAGAAGTTTTGCTATATGTGGCTTGAATGCGTTTCAAGCTTGCGAACCTTGCAACCATGGCAAAGCGAAGAGAGCGAACGCGTATTACTGGTGTGGCCGTCACTTTAAGAAAGGTTTTTAAATATCTGGCCGCCATTTAAAATGATGGCAACAAATCGATCCCGAAAGACCATATATATATATAGGTTAAAAGAATCCAGTGTACTAAATATTTGTGAAATCGGTTGAAACTCACGGACTTTCTTACAAAGAGAAGATTTGTTACATTTCTGTGCGCCATTTATGAAGATGGCGGCGGATTGGAAAAATCTTTCTTAGTACGCGCCTACTACTTACGAGTAACGTTCCTCCAAATTTTCAGCCTTCTGGGGCCAGCGGTTTGGGCTGGGCGATGATTATCAGTCAGTCTGTCAGTCGGTCAGGACTTTGATTTATATAGATATGGATGTATAATTAAAAAAACAGGAAAAGACAAGAGAACTACTCTTGAAAAAATAGCAAAATATAGGTTGCAAATGCTTTGAAAGTAATAAGACAAGATTTACAAAGGAGCTTTGGTTTAATTATAACCATAAGTTCGTAAGATATGTTACATAAATTTGTCACTGGAAACTGAGAGCTTGTCTCGAAGTGACGTAAATGAAACGTCATAGCTTCTCGTAAAGCGACGCCTGATGAGGCCCTGTCAAAGGCTTAGTACAGACTAAATAGGAAGCTGGAGTAGAAAATCGCGTGTAGTCAATTCTCGCGTCGTTCTCGAACTAGCTCTCATTAAGTCTCTAGCATTTCGAAATATAGGAAGTGTCATACTTATGGAACGTAATCTTAGAAACATATGCTATAACTTTAAAACATCACAGACTTCCCTGACAAATATTTTTAGAGGCTTCCATAGCTTTGGTGATATATAACAAAACCAAAAGTGAGAGCGCACAAAATATCTACAATTTCAAAAAATCGGAAAATATAGGAAAATTATCGAAATTATAGGAACTGATAGGAAGACATCCGAAAATAGGAAAAATTATAAAATTTAGGAAATGTGGTCACCCAGCGCAGGTCTACGGAATATGTTTGTGCACAGGTGTATAGATTGTTTTTGTACACAGGTCTACGTAATATTTTTTTAGCCTAAGTCTTCGGAATCTATTTGTATTATTGCATCCACTGTGCTTTGCACGTGAAAACGACGGGAAGGCAATTTGAGTTGGACTGGGCGTTGAAGCAATCAAGATTAATACTTCTATAATAGATGGTTAGGGCCTTGTTAGTTCAAACGTGGTAACTAATATAAGCGCAACACCACAAGACTTAAATGGAGCGCCTGCTTTTCAGTATACGTTTTAAAATACTAGTTTCTAAACAGTTTTAATTCATATTAACAAAAATAAATAGGGGAAAGTGTCGGACTCTCTCCTTCGTCTGTGACATGCATTTGGAGGGGTGAATGCATACTCGCGAAATCTGTTTCATCCCCCTCGCCTATTCACCACGTACCTAAGATAATTTGTGATATTGCGCGAGAAGAAATAGCGCGGTTTTATATTACATTAGCCGCTTTTGACTGAGGCTAACCGTGGCCACTGCGGTTTATCGCCACAATTTAATTTGATGATGTACATGATTGTATTAATTTAGTTTGCTAATATTGATGTTATTTACTAATATTAAAACGTTTTAGCTAATAATGACAACCCAGGGCCTAAGTTTGAACGAAATTCTAAAGGACTACAACGATGAGTTTTTTATAATTAAATGATGATTTCAAGAACATCCGCGGCAATTTTAATTTAATTTCGGCGTGCTAACGTTTTAAACAAACTTTAACCTCGTTCAAACGCAAAAATAACACTAAACAACAAAATAGAACGGAGCGCGGAGGTCTCTTCCTTGAGATACGCCTATGCCAAATTCTCCCGTTTGGTGGCGAACGAGCGTTATTCTCGGGAAGAATGACATCATCAACTACAAATCTGATTGGCTGATACCATTTTAAAAACCTCTCGCGCGCTTGAGCGTCTCGAAATGCATGTCAAGCTAAGGCAAAGGCAGGAAAATATGGCAGTCCGACACTTTCCCCTATTTATTTTTGATATTAAGACTGAAGTGACAGATATTTATCAAAACTGTCTTTGTACACAAAGACGCAAAAAAGTAAGAGATAAGTGTAGAAAATTAATTGTTTGAAGTAACAGATATTCAAATTTTCATTTTTGAAGACGTGATTATAAAACATCAATTATTTGAAAAAAATTCTTATCTTAGTTTTTTTCACAAAAATTTCAGAGAAACTACCGTGATACTACTGTTTATTTTCGAGAAACATTTGCTTCGAGGAAGTTCAAATACTCGGATATCTGAAAAATAGAGCTTGTATTTATTTTTATATTTCAAAATTGAAAATATTGCGAACCGAAAATTACATTCGCCCTTTGACTGTGATGTAGTTATTAGAGTCAAAAGGATCTGTAGCTTTGAGAGATATACAACACGTCAATTTTTGAAACCTCGAAATCTTTAAAATAAACGAACACGTTTTGTTAAGTTTTCATGCTTGTTTTATTTTGTCTGCTATCAACAATTTTCTGCCCATTTTATTCTCCTTATAGGCCCGAATACTCAAACTAACTCTAAATTTTAAAAAGAAAATAAAATGCATACGTTTTCTATTTTTAAAATGATGCACATGTTTAAGGATAAAATATTTTACTTAAGGAATTTTGGTGAAAAAAACTAAGATAAGAAATTTTTTCAAATAATTGATGTTTTATAATCACGTCTTCAAAAATGAAAATTTGAATATCTGTTACTTCAAACAATTAATTTTCTACACTTATCTCTTACTTTTTTGCGTCTTTGTGTACAAAGACAGTTTTGATAAATTGGATATTGTTACTATTCAAATGCTTGTACAAAAAGACTAGCTTGACCGCTATTTCATTTCCTAGCCTATTTCGAATTTTACTCCAGTTAAAATTCACCACGAGTGGCAAGACAAACTGGAGTTCTGGGAAAAACTTAAACTGAAATATGCCAAAAACCATTATTATTTTTAATTATAGGTCTTTTCTAGTTAAATATCTTAAACTATTTCTTGGAATCTTAGAAAACATTTTTTTTAAATAAAAATACTTGATTTTAATCAAATAATTTTTTAAAAAAATCGCTTGATTTAAATTCAACTGATTTAAATCAAACAACCCTAGTTTACAACTAGGTCGCCGTTTCACACACTTTTTTCCGGGAGCGAGAATTCTCTTGAAGTGACGTCGCTTTTCAAATTCCGCCAATTCGCCATCGCTGTTAAAGCGCGTTTATACTAAATTACGCGGGAATCTGCTGATAATCAGCGCCGCATAGGTTAATTGTTATGTAATCCTACATAACCTGAAGTCCCCCCTATAAATAGCACCATCAACGGTTTTGATAGATAATAATTATAATAATCCAGCTTTGTTTCGTGTCCATAACACCCAGTGGGCTATATTTCAACGGGTCACGATTTCAATGCATAGAGGGGTGGTGGCTAGCCCCTATGCCACAGCTAACCGACAGCGCCCTATACTAACTATCACCATTAACCTCAGCAAGTTTTGATATAGAAGACAGTGGAACTACTCAGCTTGACTTGAGTATAGTAGGCTGAATTGGCGTTTATTTTCACTCAGGGACCGTCCTTAAAGTATGTTTCACTCATAAGGGGAGGAAGTTTTATAACAAATTGGTAACTAGGGTGCTAAAGTTTGAGAACAACGGCTGATAACCTTTCAACCCGACGGATAATGTCTAAAAGTTTTTGATTAAATTTAAGCAACTAATAAAATTCAAATCTGGTTCTAGGTGATTTTTAAGCACGAATGTCCGCAGAAAGGAGAATAAATTAACTTTGAAAAATAACTTTAATTTTACAGGGTGTTTCTGATATGTTTGCCATAAATTAAGGAGGATGTTCTTTGGGAAATTTTGATTCGAAAATGTTCTATAACATTTTTTCCGTCCAGGCCACTTTTTTCGAGTTCAGATTAGAGTATTTTACGGATGACCCCGTTAAATTTAATTAAGAAACTGAAAGACAATGATTTCTAAATTAATTGAGGGGTCATCGTTAAAATACTCAAATTGTAACTCGAAAACTGTGGCCTGAACAGTAATATGTCATAGAGCATTTTCGAACATCCCCCTTAATTCATGGCAGACTTACTAGAAACACCCTGTAAATAGAAGAAATTCGGTTTACATTTGGTTTTCCAGAAAACCGTCCCAAAAATGGAATAGGTTATTTTCAAAACCGCGAGAGTCCAGGCAGACACTAGACAGACCTTGAAAAATAAATAAAAATCAGGGTTTCTCGTGGTTCATTTTTCTTCAAAAGTTTTGCTCAATGGTCAGTAATGTTATGGCAAAGAGTTTCAACCTCAATAAAATGGGATCTTGAAAACTTTGACTAAGCTACCTAGCGCGCTTGACAAGCTGACAGGTTTTCTTTTTTTTCCTCCCATTCCTGAGTCCTGACCACCGTGGAGACCAAGAGTCCCCTTTTATAGGGGCACAGAGGATATACAGTAGTGGAGTAGACACTTAGGCCTTCAGCAATACACACAGGAATATCTCACAATATTTTTACTATTCATTTCCGGTTTTTTCCCATTGAGTGATTACCTTCTTCTGTATTGGTTGAAAAATGTCGTCTGCTTTACTGTATATCATCTGAGGGGCAAAGAGAATATACCAAGAGGAGCAGAAACTTTGGAAATACGGACCGGCTCTCAATTTGAAGAAACTAGTTCCGGTTGTTCACTTGACCGTGTCGTCTGCTTAAAAATTACCTTTTGTACGTCAACGGTCAACCCTTTACCACCACCAAAAATAAGCAATCGACATAATTTAACCAATAAAAGGCGTCGCAGCTTAGCCAATCAACAAAAAACCGGATCTAGTTACTCCTAAACCGTGGCCGGGCTTCTCAAAAGCCTTGTAAAAGGCTAAACTTTTTGCTCCTCTTGGTATATTCTCTATGTTGGAGGCGGAGAGTGATATTTAGACAAAGGTAACCACGTGTCTCGTGTCTCCCAAGAAACCGAACGCCGGAAGTAGCTCCAAAACATTTAACGAGAACCGAGTACAGTACAACATATGTCTACTGCTATAATGTATATCCTCTAGGCCTCACAAAGAAACGATAACTCATTTCTACGTGTACACAGAGTGAGGGTACAGAAATACAAATTAAAGGTAAAACCATGGATAAAGAATTCGCGTAAGGAAATTGTTTTCACTCTACAGGATAGGCAACTCCCTATCTCGGACGACAGCTTATTCTGTACCCTCATCGGTTATCAGCACGCGTAAAGCTAAGTCTCTATGTAACGTACGTGCTGTCAAGAGACCAGAAACTTCAGGATTTTCAGGATTTAAAGTATCCGCGAGTTTTTTTTAGCTCGAGTGCACAGACCTCTAGGCCTTAGTTTCAAATACGTGTAGTAGGCTGTAGGCAATTTCACACGTAATTGAAACTAAAAAACTCGCGAATATTTTAAATCCTGATGGTTTTTTTTTGTCTCTTGACAGTACGTACAAAGCTACGTTACATAGAGACCTAGCTTTACGCGTGCTGACAACCGATGTTGTAACAGAGTATATACAGAATGAGCTGTCGTTCGAGATATGGAGTTGCCTGTCCTATAGCGTGAAAACAAATTTTCTCACGCGCATTCTTTATCCATGGTAAAATGTACCAAAATAGAAACACACATTATTCCTATAAAAATTAAGAAATCCAAATAAAACCTGATTAGAAAGTAAATAAATATATTGCAATAATGCAGGACAGTCCGTTACTGTGGAGGGGGGTGAGGTGTTACTTTACATTACATAAGTTTTAAGAAAGGCCTATTGGAGATTCTTAATATTTTAGCTTTATTATTAACCCTTATGCCTAACTAAGAATCGTTTTGTTTTATCGAATTTCAAATATCAAAATAAATTAAAAACAACACCATGCAGATGTTTTATAAGGGTGTTCCCACACACTGTTAAGTGTTTAGTTTTAATAGACAGGTTTGTAGTCCCTTAAGACACCTGTACAACGCCGGCTGCCTGCCAATCTAGTAGATTTATATTTTCCATAGAAATTAATACCTTTTTTTCAGAATGATTAGTAAGTTATAAGAGCATTGAAAAATTTGGAATTAAATATATTATAAAACTTTCACCCATTTTTTTTTTTACAACTTTCTAGGCTAGTCAGACGTTCTATTTAATTTGTAAGTTCAAAAAACTGTTAGTTTCTAAAAACACACAATAAAAATTGTCGCTATTTCATGGAGGGGGGAAGGACTAGCTAGCTTGTGTTATGCTACATAGACAGGAAACAACCTACCGGTTTTTAAACCCTTAAAACAGCTGTGCAACGCCGGGTATAGCCTAGCTAGTAGATTATATATAATTTTTTTGAAGAATAGTTCATTAAAAATTTAAAATAGAAATTACCTCAATTTAGAATAGTTTAGAAGCAAGGGATTAACATTTTGAGACAGTAGCGTCGCTAGGGTTTGAAATTTGGGGGGGGGGGCTTAATCTGGGCAAACTATTTGAAGGTTGTTATAAGAAATTTTGCATAATTGGTTCATTGGAACATGTGTAGACCTTTAAAACTATCTGAAAATTTGTGTCAACGTGAAATTATTCGTATTTTAAAGAAATACAAACTTTTATTGATAAAGAGTACGGAACAGAGTTATTGACTATGAGACAATTGTGGGCGATAGAATTTAACTCGTCTTAAGTTTCGTTTTCGTTTGATTTTAGTACCCACTACTGTTTGATATTGAAATTCATCTCTACAAAGATGAAACTTAACGAACCTATCATTATAATTTTTATACACTATATTGCTACAGGTAGGGTTTACGGATTATTTTGAGGGGGCTAACTTTGAAAAATGGCCTAGCGAAGCCACTGTTTTGAAACTTAAACCAACTACTACTACTAAAACAATTTACTAGATTATTCAAACACGAGCACGTGCTCAAAACTAAGTTCAATATTCTTGGTTGCTGTACTCACCATGAATTTATCGATCACTTGCAGTTGGTTTCGTTTACGCATTCATACGATAATATTTGGGAGTTTTACTCGCTTCAGGTTATTCACGCTGTATTCAGGCGAAAAACGCGTCTGTCTTCATACCTAGTACAATACACGTTAACACCATTAACCAGTTGTAAACGGCATCTCTCTCTCTACAGAGCAACGGTATAAACCGATATCAAACACAATATAGTACAGGCGTCGCCGCGTTCGAAGTGTACATGTGTTTACAGTTTTACTTAACTGACTGACGCGATGGTGGCGAGACTAGAGAGAGAGAGAGAGAACGCTGTTTAAATGCTAGCCTGACATTATGGGTGTTAATTCTTTCCATCTACTAGCAAAAATTTGCTTGAACTGAATACGTGTACAGGGTGATTACTTCCTACGTATAACAATATGGAAAATTCACTCTATAGAAAAGTGCACGCGTATTTTGTTGTTTTTAACGGGGATGACATTTAATACAGTCAAAGGCTAAGCTATAGAATCAATTTGGAATATAAGTTGGTTATATTTTTAGCACAGTCATATTATATCATCAGAATTTTCCTTTCATTGCAGCGTCATACTCTAATGAACGTATATTCGGCAACTATGATATTAATTATGATAAGTAAATCCCGAATATTGATTAGTTAAATTTGCTGTTCTTTCTATTTCAATATTACCAAAAATAAATAGGATAGAAAGTGAAGGACTATAGAAAACGTAGGCGACGTGTTATTCTCGTTGCCTCTGAGCCACGGAGAAATATATTTCCTGCCCCCCGCGGTATTCTGGGGGACTCGCGTATGAATACTGGCACCGAGCGACAAGCCCCGACCAAATTGCATGTAACGGATACGAATGCGCAGTGTAAATATAGTTCACGCGGCGTAAAGTCGTAAGCTAGCCGCCCGCTAGCCTCTTAAGCCCGGGACGGGAGTCGGGAGACGGTTTTTTAAGTTTTGTGTTAGGGTAGTTTAGAAAAACAATAAAATGTCCATACAAGGCCAAGGGTTAAGCGTTTCGTCAATTATTGACAAGTATGAAAACGACACTTTCTTCACAACAGACAGATCTGGAAAAAGGAATGATATAATTCAATATATAGTTAAAAATGAAAAACTGGATCCTATTTTAAAGGCTATGTGGGAACAATTTCACGTTTTGAAGGATCAATTTCAAGACTCTAAACGCGAAGATTCAGGAAACTATTCGGGCTTCCAGTACTCTTTTTACCAATGGATTACTGAATTAAAAGATAACGAGTCGTTTTCGTATCTTCATACCTTGCCTGCCGACCATGGAGAGCATCCCAGAGATCCTCGAACGCTGAACTATTTTGCAGAAAGATAACGTCATAAAGGAGAGCGCTGATTGGTCGGCCAAAAGCGCCAGAGAGAAAACGAGAATTTGCTTCGTAAATATCATAACACACGCTGCGGAAGGCTTTCTCTCCCTAGAGTCCCTCACTTTTATCCTATTTATTTTTGATATTACGTTAAAGTTCTAAATTAATTTAAATTTAGTTTGACTGTCTTTATCTTGCTATCTCTGTTAAGGTTTCCCCAAGACATTTTAAAGGAACTATAATATTTCCTTTATAATCAAAATATTACATAAAATATTGAGTATTTCAAATTTAAATGATGTACTTTATTAATTTTAAAAGCAATGATTTTTTCAAGTGCACAAGAAAATTTTATTTAAAAACTCGACTAGTTTCGGTCACGTTATTTGGACCTCCATCAGGAGTGTGACCCGTTACACAAGAAGCTCGACTTTATAACCTCGCTATCTCAGTTACACATTTTTTTACTAAATAATTTTTAATATCTATTAGAAGAAACTAATTTTTTTATTATATATGTGTATTTTTTAATTTAAATTTTAAGTTTTATATTTTTAAATCTAGAACAGTAGTTTTTTTCCAATAGCCCCTTCCAAAAAGTTTTGAAAAAATGTTCTTATAGTCTTGAGTCAGTTCAGTTCTTCCTACAAACAGGTAGTTTCCCCGCATAGACTAGTTCACAACCAAGATATGACGTTTTTTAGCTCCAAGTGCGCATGCGCGAAGAACTTAAACAACAAGATGCACAAGGCAGTCAAACTTTTTGGAAAGGGCTATTACTAAGTTTATCAATTCCCGGGCCAAGATCGCGATTACGACATTTTTGGTTTTCCATAGCTATCTTAATATAATATAATTCGGATAGATCGAAATCGTTTCTATTAACTTTATAATTAATATTAAGTCGAGTTTTTAAATAAAATTTTCTTGTGCACTTGAAAAAATCGTTGTTTTTAAGACTAATTTGAAGTTATCTTGCGCAAGGTGCTACGTATTTTCATTCCAATATCAAATGATGTATTCATATATATTTATAAAAGCGTGAGTATCGTGATTAGTGAAATATTAATCCACTTCTGACTGAGTGATAATCAATGCCCAGCCCCATTCGCTTTAACTAGAAAACTGATATTTTTCAGGGAAAGTTAATTTTAAGTACTAGGCAGAACTTGTACGTTTCAACCAATTATATTTTATTTTTAATGAACTATAGACGACTTTCATGGCAACAAATATACGCAGAAGGGCAATGATGGGTCCCTTTCTGCTAGTGTACACTATTATAGAAGATACAAGTAATTAACTTGAGTTACAAGGGTCGACGAGTTCATCAAAACTGTGTTAAAGAAATAACGTTGGATTAAAAAGTCTATTGGACGACTAGTGACACCTGACGTTCTTCCCGTGTCGTTTTAACCAATATTTCACGATGTAGACTAACGCCCATTATCACGCAGGAAAAGTTAATAGGTGATTTTAAAAATGTCGTTTCACCAGCTGCGAGGCAAGAAACGAGGGGGGGAGGAATGCCTTACATTCCTGCTTTATCCTCATCTACATATTTTGTATAGGGAACGTATTAGAAAGGCTCTTTCTTACATATTCTTTAATATTGTAAATTAAATCAGAAGTGAGATGAGACTAGAAGTGAAGGGCTCCAGCATTGGTAGTAGATCCTGGCACTAGTTGACAAATTTGAAGATTTTAGGTAGCTTCCCACGCGCCTACACTACTGAGAAAAAAATTGGTCGAGTTCCAAAAATATTTCTTACCCCCTTCCCCTCAACCTAAAGCGGCCGAACACGGGCGAGGCTCCTTGAATCTAGTTCGGCCGTCTACCACCGCGAGCGTCTCACGTTTTGGAGGGGAAATTCAGAAACCGCTACTAGAGGGCCAACCGTTCTTGTGTTATCAAGAATATTCACTTTCGCCGAGTGAAGAATTTGGTTAGCTCAGTACTTCTGGTCTCATCTCACTTCTGATTAAATTGATATGATTTAAATTTAAAATTTTAAATATTCATTATTTCAAATTAAAAGATAAAAATTCTAAGATTATATTAGGGCCAATTTAGCTATTTCTATAATTTTTGAAGCAAATTGCAAGTGTTCCTTGAAATGGTTATTTTTTAAATTTGAATTGTATATAAATCGGTTCCTAGAGTTTTTGAAACTGCCTATTTAAGTTCAAATTTGAAATATTCATTATTTCTAATTAAAAGATTAATTTTCCAAGCTTATTTTAGGGCCAATTTCGATATTTTTTCTAGCAAATTATAAGTGTTCCTTGAAAAGGTTTTTGAAATTTTAATTCTATATAAATCGGTTCCTAGAGTTTTTGAAACTGCCTATTTATGTTCAAATTTGAAATATTCATTATTTCCAATAAAAAGATTAAAATTCTAAGCTTATTTTAGGTCCAATATCTATATTTTTTCAAGCAAATTATAAGTTTTCCTTGAAATGGGTTTTCATATTTTAATTGTATATAAAGAAGTTCCAAGAGTTTTTGAAACTGCCTAGTTATGTTCAAATTTGAAATATTCATTATTTATTATTAAAAAATTAAAATTCTAAGCTTATTTTAGGTCTAATTTCTATATTTTTCAAGCAAATTATAAGTGTTCCTTGAAATGGTTTTTCAAATTTTAATTGTATATAAAGAAGTTCCAAAAGTTATTGAAACTACCTATTTATGTTTGGGACTTTTATTCCCTTGATAAATTACAGTCGTATTAGAAGCAGACTGTAGACGAGATTGGAAACTTTGGGGAAAGACGTAGCTGTAAAACCACGTGATCAGAAGAAACTGGCCAACAGGTCGAGTTTATAGAAGGCGTTGGATATGCCATTTGAACTGGCCGTTTTTAAGGCACGCGCCTGCTCGTTTGACCTACATCGCGATCCCGTTTCTTATTCATTTCTGCATAAGTTTATAAGATATGTTCCATAAGTATGACACTTCCTATACTTCGTAATGCTAGAGACTTACTCAGAGCTAGTTCGAGAACGAGGTGAGAATTGAGTACAAGCGGCTGTGAAATTCATATTCCTACTTAGTCTGCCTCACCATGCGTCGCTTTAGGCGAAACTATGACGTTTCACCTACGTCATTTCATGACAAGCTCTCAGTAACCAGTGACAAACTTATGGAACCTTAATGCTAGAGACTTACTCGAGAACGGCAAGCGAGAATTGACTACACTCGATTTTGCCCTCTATACTCCTATTTATTCTGACTCACCAGGCGTCGCTTTACGAGAATCTATGACGTTTCACCTACGTCACTTCATGACAAGCTCTCAGAGTCTCAGTAACCATGGTGACAAACTTATGGCACCTTTCTTATGAACTTATGATCTTTCTTATAAGAATATAAATATTACAGAGATAAATTTACAGTTGTGCACGACAAAAATATACATCCTGTGTAACATCAGTATTTTGGAGAGGAGATAAATTGGCGAAAGAAATTACGGAAAAAGTTCTAACGTATAACGTGAATGTAGTACGTGGGTATATTATATAATAGAATTTTCGCTTCCGCAGTAGGGGTAGCCGTCTATTATTTCTACACGTTTCGAAATACTCGGATGGTTTCATTATATTTAACTCATTCTTACGTCCTCCCACAAGTTTCGCAAGCCAACAGGACACAACAAGCGTGCATAAACATTGTAACTTTAAGCTTACATTTCAAGTTTAAGACGTATATTTTAATATCTCCCCGCTTTCCTCGCGCGTCGACGCGTCTGAAGGTTTGTTTTCAAAGCAGGTTAAGAGCGCCAGCTTTTATTCAACATCTACCGTGCATTTATGGATTGAGTTTTCAGGAAAATCCAGAAAGCACGAGGACGCAGATCATGTTTGCGCAATTTTAATAGACTTTATCAACACCCCCCAGCGCTGTTTTTTATTTCCTATAAAATCCTATAGGTTATAAATGTAATAATCCTGTAAAACTGCCCCTGTAAATGTAATAATCCTGTAAAACTGCCCCTGTAAATGTAATAATCCTGTAAAACTGCCCCTGTAAATGTAATCATCCTGTAAAATTGCCCCTGTAAATGTAATAAGCCTGTAAAACTGCCCCTGCTGTTATAAGTCTGTAAAACTGCACTTGGAAATACTATAATTCTAAGATTTGATTTGGAAAAAATATTCTTTGAAATGCTATAACTTTGGAAAAATGACCTTTGAAATTCTATAATTTTGGAAAAATGCCTTTTAAAATATAAGTCTTGGAAATGCTATATTTTGTAAGGTCTACTTTTATTACCCCTTAAACAGTAAGCCTTACCAATAGTTAGGGATTCGAGCCAGATGTAGTCAAAAAATAGTATTTAATGTACAAAATAACCCATCTTACTGATTGACCATGTTTTCAGGTAAAAGGAAGGTGTTTCTTGAATGTTTTTCAATTTTAACTCTCTCTTTCGTTCTTTCCCGAAACCTCTTGCTCAACCACATTCCAAACTAGGTGGGTCTATTTCGAGCAAGGGGCGATCCCCCAGCCGGACCGGTCTAACATGAGGGGTGGAAACCCCAAACGGAGAAGAGGCAAAACAGACCTCACATCTACCCCCTTCAAAACTGGTCAACCGGAAATAAAAATCATAACTAGTTTTACAAATAATGCCACAACCAAATAAAATATAAAGTTCAAAAAACAACGCGTTATAGTCTATGGTTAACTTAACGCACAAATCCACTTAAAGATCGGCTCCAGGGGTTAGCACTCTGCTCTCGTCGCTTTATGTGTCGCTATCCTCAAGGGATATATCTCGGGCCACTTGGAAAAGTGGTCGGACTAACAGGTACTGATTCCCTTTTGAACTCTTGTTATAAGGCCCAATTAAATCGACTGTTACCGTATGCCAAGGCGCAGCGCTAATGATGAATGATAGTAAACCTGGGGCTAACTGGGTCTTCGGCTTGCTTTTCTGACACGAAGAACATCCCCGTACATACTTCATTACGTCATTCTTCATCCCCGACCATGTAGCTCTCGACTGTATTCTTTTTTGTACGTCTTATTGGCTCCGAGATGGCCAGAAATAGCTTCGTCGTGGAAGTAGCGAATAATTGCGGGTCTGAGGCTCTTCGTAATAACCACCTTGTAGGCGTTCTTCTGATCCTCATCATTCTCCTCGTCCCAAGGTGTCACATACCGGTAAAGCAGTCTATCGCGGTCCATTACGTACTGATGCAACATGATCCCAACCTGCACAGCCTTCTCCGGATCATCCGAAAGCTTCACGCCTTCTATAACCGCGATTATCCTCGCTACCGCTGGATCAGCAGCTTGAGCGACCACTATATCTTGCCTTCCTACCGGTAGTCCTAACATTGACGAGGGCGCCACGTCATCCGTGATACTAGTGACCAGCGCCAACTCGCGATCTTCCTCCAATGAGCCTGGAGCACGCGAGAGAGCGTCTGCCACTATGTTTGTCTTCCCAGGTCGGTACCTGATCTCAAACTGGAAGCCCTGTAGCTTGAGGGACCATCGCGCTAGCCTTCCTGCCGGCTCTTTTAATTGCCGTAACCAACGTAAAGCTTGATGATCTGTCTCGACCATGAAGTTAGTAAACTCCAAATACATCCGAAACTTTTTCAGCGCATTAATCACCGCAAGGCATTCCTTCTCAGTCACTGAGTAATTTATTTCCGCCTTGGTGAGACCACGACTGACAAACCAAATGGGACATAACTTCCCTTCCACGGATTCCTGGAGTAATACTGCGCCAATACCCAACGCGCTAGCATCAGTTCGAACAGGAATACATAGATTTAGTACTTGGAATCTTTAAGAGGCCATAGACCCCACACAAATATGTGATTGACTGTGAGGAGAAGCGCCAAAAACTTTTAAACCACCTGCTCCTCCTTCCTCGCGTCTCATTGGTTATGCCAATGTGTGGGACAGATGAGATCATGACCTTTTAAGCTGTCGTCTGCATCAGTTTCGGCTCCGAAATGGTCGGAAAGTGCGAGAACTTGGAACAGTTTGACGTTAACGACGTTTTTGAGGCGGAAATTTCTCTAACTGTAACTAAAGTCGACGATTTAGAAGTTAGTGTAGCTCGAAATTCAGTATTGAAAACGAATGCTATAATAATTTCGAGAAAAGATGACTTTACCTCCCCCGTTAAACCCTAAGCCTTTGCATAGGGATACTGATGTTTTGTTTTTGCATAACTTTGGTGAAGAGTGGAAGGAATTAAATTTTTGCTCCACCCAGTGAGAATAGTAATATCGAGTTTTTAACGGAAAGCAAGTCTCGCCTTTTTTTAGAAACGTAATCCTTGGTCTACTTGTTCAGACGACGTATCATGTTTACATTTGGGTTCACCGCGCATAGGTCGCGGGAGTCGCGGCGCAGGTCGGAAAATACGTCAAATAAATTATGCATGACGTCAACGGTGACGATTTCTACACCTCCTCCCCTTTAAGTCAGACACCCAGGCCCATAAAATGTCCTCTTAAGGATTCCAAGTAGTAAATCTATGTATTCCTGGTTTGAACGACAAATGGTTTATTCAAATCTGGCAAGGCTAGTTCGGCAGTGCGAATCAATCTCTGACAAAGTTCTCGTTGGGCTGCATCATGGGTTGGTCCCACTCCCAGCTCACGGACTTTTGCAAAAGAGAATGAAGTGGCCTGGCAACACTTGCGAAGTCAGGAATAAATTGCCTATAGTAGCCAATTAAGCCTAAAAATCGCTGTAGCTCCTTCACATCTCTGGGAGTGTTAAACTCTTCTATGGCCTTGGTCTTTTCCGTAGTCGGTAGACATTTCCCAGGTTGAATCCTAAAACCTAACAGCAACAACTCGTGTTTACACAGTTGTACTCTCTTAGGATTTATAGTCAACCATGATTCACGCAAACGTTGTAGAACCTTGCGAACGTGTTCCAAGTGCTCTTCGAACGTGTCAGAAAATATGACCAGATCATCCAGGTATGCCAATATGAATTTCCACTGTAACGGTCCCAAGACTCGGTCCATGACTCATGAGACGTTGGAAGGTAGCAGGCGCATTTTTCAATCCAAAGGGCATTTTCACATACTCAAAAAGACCCCTTTGACAAACAAAGGCTGTTTTCTTTCTGTCCTCTTCAGTCATTTTAACCTGAAGGTATCCGCGTGACAAATCAAAGACTGAAAAATATCTCGATGACCCGAGACGAGCTAATATATCCGGGATGGCAGGCATCGGATAGCAATCGTTGTTCAGTGGCCTAAAATCTTGACACAAACGGTTATCGCCTTTTTGTTCCACCAGAACCGGAGCCGCAGCCCACGGACTACGGGATTCGACGATAATTCCTAGTTTTAGAAGTTGGTCGATTTTTTCATTCAAGATCTCTCGTTTGCGAGGACTAACCGGTCGGGGGTGACAGCGAATAGGTTTCGCCTGCCCCGTCTCGATAGAATGTGCTAACAAATCGTGTCGAACAGCGCTTTCTTCTGAGAAAAAGAGCATCCCGCCGAGGCCACGATTTCATCCAAAGTGGCGCGAGAGTCGCCACCTGGATTTGCGTTTTGCTTTCCGAGGGGACCGTCACTTAGGGCAGTGCCGTCCTTCCTCCCAGCACACGTAGGTACGATGTCCACTATTGAAACATCGACCACACCCACCATACAAGTCCTGCATTTACCTTCCTCCTTGTCAAAGGGAATAATCCGCTGTTCGTCCGGACCGATCGTGTAACCGCCGTGTGCAATATGCACGGAGACACTTGACCATCGAATAAAATCTCTGCCGAGAATTATCGGTACGCTTAGACCTGGGACCAAGTTATCTGGGGGACGCGTTTCGGGCTTCGAAGATTCCGGACCCGAACTTGCGTCCCCCGCCACTAGTTCCCTTCCTACCGGGGCATTCCCTCTTGAGATGCCCCTTTTCCCACATTTCCAACATTCCTTGTTCGGGTTTCCCGAACCAGTATCGTTGTTTTTGGGGGACCCGCTCTATGCGGCTGTCTCACTTCTTTGGGCTTGTTTGTCTCGACGCTTCCTCGAAATCTGTGGTACAGATACGGGTCAAGCGAAGCTAAACCGAGCGAGTGAGGCGTTAATGCGAGTGCGTTATGTCCTCCAAACGGACTAGGAGATCCCGCCGCTGGCGTACTCATTAATGCCGACGCCGTTTCGCCTTTCACGCCAACCTCCGTGTTTTGAACACCGGAGTAAGTGAGAGTTGGCTCTATCGAACATTCTGGTGGAGGTGGAGGTGCATATATCGAACAAGCCAATAAAGATCCTTGTATCTCTCTAGCCTTGTCCGACAACGCCGCCATACTAGCGAACACCGGTCCTTGCAAGTGGCAACGATAGGCGGGATTGCATTGACTGATTACGCGTTGTATCTTTTGCGCCTCCGTTACCACTCCTCCAAGACGACTGTAATACTCAGATATACAGTGTATATACTGGGTTAACGGCTCGTCTATACCTTGAGTCCTCAGCTCAAGTTCCCGACGAAGACGAGTTTCGTAGTCCGTCGCCAAAAATTATTTTTTGAATTTCGTTTTGAACTCAGCCAAACTATTGAACGGCTCCGCAAATGAAAACCACCTGCGGGCATGTTCAGTTAGCGCCAGTGGAAGTACTCGAGTAAGAATATCGTTATCTGTATAACCAGATACGTCTTGATATCTCGATAACGCTTCAAGAATATCATTCGGAGACAAAGGGTCGCGCGGCCCAGAATAAGATGGCGGCTCAGCCGTCACCCTGACCGTCGGTCCTTGCCTCGCCCCTGCCAAGGCTCGCGTGATCGCATCAGCTATTTGCTGAGCCGGATCAACCATCCTTGCAAGAGAACGAGAACGCAAGGCCAATTCAACTACACCGCTCACAATTATATACACCCTCTACACTACACTCTAAGAAATGGAAGTGTTAAAAAGGTGTTAAAACGGTGTAAACACCGTAAAAACACCCAAAAGAGTGTTTTATTACCTCGAGTTTTTAGAGGCCAATTTAAAGTGTAAATTCGGTGTAAAATAACACTATTAAAACACCGTTTGAAATTAAACATGAAAAATTATAATACTGCTGGTTTCTTAAATAAGGTCTTTCATTTATTTTTCATTAATGTTTTAATATTAAAGTCAATACAAACTGTAAAAAATTATTGAAAAACGTACTTGTTAAACCTTTTTTTAAAGATGATATTCATGAAAGAAAACAGTTTTATCCTTTAAATAAAATTAACAAAGAAATTGGTAATCTGGCGGTGTTGTACCTTCATAAAACTATGCTAAACGTGTTAGGCGACACTCTTACAGGTGTTAAGCGATACTATTAAAAAACGAGACTAGGTTAGATACTGGCCTCACAGTAGGGCCAGCTTGAGAAGCCAAAGTGGGGCACTTGCTTTTGTGACATGTTTTATCATTATTTTGAGACAAATTAGAGTACTAAATGGATTTTTTTTTGTAAAATCTGTAGTGCAAATTAGATTAAACGCGTTTCTGGTGCTCGAAAAATTCTTAGTGAAAAGAGATTATTAAATTTAACAAGAACGTCTATATCTACTGCTTGAATATTAGCCTCCAAAACTAATTTAATACCCTATGCATTTGTACGAATTGAAAACTTTCTGAATTTTTCAGAAGTTCATAGACCCGTATAAATGATTTTATACGCAACAACCCTAGCTTAAAGAGGTATAGTTCTGCATGTGAGAACTTTCCTCCCTATAGGTGATGAAGTTCTCTCAAGATGGAACCCTGCTATGAATATAGCATTGATTGCTAATAATACTGCGGAATGGCGGATAATAAAAATTTAATTAAACAGGAAAACCATTCTCGATATTTGAGTTATGCCTCATGAGTGGTCAAAATGTAGCTACTATAGTGTTTCTTACGTCATCGGTTTTGCTCTTAAGTCTAGGAAAAGTACTAGAATTTCTACTACTATCCTACCAAATAATCTCCCACTCTTAAAGGTGTTACGCGACACTCTTAAAGGTGTGAAGCGACACTCTGAAAGGTGCTATGCCGCACCCTTTAAGGAGTTGCACAACACTAATATGAGAGTAAAAATTCACTTTCAGTGCGATATAAGAGTTAAAAAGGTGTTAAACTGCACCTCTGTTGCACAATTTTTTACTTATCTTTGCCACCAATTGCACAAATAAGTGTTATTAAACCCTTTCAGGGGTGTAAATGAACACCTGTAACGGTGTCGAATTTGGACCCATATAAACTACTTATAAAGGTGTTAAATCACACTCCAATTTCTTAGAGTGTACTCTTTTCGCCGAAGTACTAACTATTATTCACACGTATTTAACGTGCCCCACGTTGGGCGCCAGAAGTAAGGTCTACTTTTATTACCCCTTAAAGAGTAAGCCTTACCAGTAGTTAGGGATTCAAGCCAGATGTAGTCAAAAATAGTATTTAATGTACAAAATAACCCATCTTACCGATTGACCATGTTTTCAGGTAAAAGGAAGGTGTTTACGAGCGGGCGCGCTTTTCAAGAATGTTTTTAAATTTTAACTCTCTCTTTCGTTCTTTCCCGAAACCTCTTGCTCGACCACATTCCAAACTAGGTGGGTCTATTTCGAGCAAGGGGCGATCCCCCAGCCGGACCGGTCTAACATGAGGGGTGGAAACCCCAAACGGAGGAGAGGCAAAACAGACCTCACAATTTCTACTGTAATAAGATGCCTTGTAAGTTTAAAATTCTATAGTTCCGCAAATAAGTTAAATAAAATCCTACAATTCTGCTAAATAGGACATAATAATATAAGACATCATACATTTCTGCAAAAGTCCCATGATTTTCAATGCATTTTAAGTTAAGTTACTTTCTATTTGAAAATTATCCAATTCTACACGTTTGTCATAATCATTAGATACCCGGTGTTACCCGGGTATTTTGAGGGCCCAAAAAAACTGTAAGAATTTCCTGTCTATGTAGAAACCGTGAAATACCTGCATAATGTAATTTTTTTAGAACTGCACCGTTATTACAACTTTCAAATGGAATATAACGATGCTTATTATTAGTGGTCGGCACTTGTTTAGGATAATATCTGTTAGTTTTATCTTTATTCATAATTTGAAATTATCCACGGGAAGTCTTTGATTAATGCAATGTAATCACGAATAATTATCTGATTATTATTCATGAATAACTGATTAACCAAAATTCTGTGGATTATCTTGTCCAATCGCCGACCACTACTTATTATAAGTTGTTCATAAAGCTAAAAGGTTACGGGTCCACAATATTGTATTCTTCACAGTCTTAATGTCTAGGGGTTATTCGGTAAAGAGTTGTGACAGTGCATAAAGAACAAATATCAATCATACACACCATCTCCCAAAGTTACGTTATGAATGTGGGATCATATTTTTCTGGCATATCCTGTAGCGAAAATAGACCCTTTTCAAATTTTGGAGTAAAAATGCTCGGGTTTTTAACCGGCTTGTTGTCTCACGGAGGTGTATTGTACAAGGAGTAGAGACTCGTAGCTTCCCCTCTATAAAAATAAGCTAGAACTTAGTTGTCCATGAAAGAGGGTATGGATTTTATTTTGATCATCCCTCCAAACTTAGAGGAGCCCATGTAAACAAGAAAGATGGCCGCGAGCAACGGACGTTGAGGAGGGTTAAGCCTCGGTCTTTTGTTTATCAGGTTCCGAGTGACGGAAGTTCTCAAGCGTTTGCAAATCTTATTTAAATTTATATCTTATTTCTATTTACATTCACTATAATATGGAAAATAATCAAAAATTTAGCCGAGAAAGAAGAAAAAGACGACTTCTTTAAAAATTTAAACAGGCCTTCTCTAACAGAAATGGCATAAGTTATTGTTTACATAGGCTCGGTATGCACAAAAATAATGCGCGGAACACTAATACGCTAATGATGATGGCGTCGAAGTGATTGTGGGCCCCGCGAAAATTGAGCAAATCAAGGGCCCTCCCTCAAGATAGCCCTACGCGTGTCCCCCGCCCAAAGAAGGTGCAAGCCCCGGGAAAATTTATCATATCAATGGCGCCCTCAAGACAGTCCTACACGGGTCCCGGGACCCTAGAAGGTGCAGGCCCCGGGAAAGTTGATCAAATCAACGGCCCCTCAAGACAGTCCTACACGGGTCCCGGGCCCCTAAATGGTGCGAGCTCCGGGGAAACTGAGCAAATCAAGGGCCCTCAAGACAATCCTAAACGTGTCCCGAGCCCCTAGAAGGTGCGGGCCCCGGGGAAGCCAATCGAATTGCCCCACCCTCTCGACGGCCCTGTGTCTAGAGAGGCTTAGTCTCAACTCCTTCTAAAATGCACCTCCGTAGTTGTGTTAAGTTAGAACGACCAGTAGGTGGATCCAAAGACTTTAGATGTAGCTTGAGACCAAAAAGGACTATGGTGGACTGGTAACTTAGAAACCCAATCAAACGCGTTTAGATCCACATACCGGGTATTCCGTCAAGCAGACGATGCTCCTGCTATATTATCATGAAGGTTCAATTCCACAGCTAATTTATGTTCTACCACTGATAAAATGTAAAATAGGCTCTCTGGCATGTTAACATTTAATATTTATTCATGAAAAATATTGGTTGATTATTAAATAAATTAGCTTACATGATAATCGTAGAGGAATATCTTGAGCTGACGTCACGTTGCATGCCAGTACGAGTTTAGAATCGTAAGCTTTCCATATTATTTTTAATTTTATGCTAATTTAGAAGCATATGTTTCGAAGACTTAAAAAATAATAAGAACAAAGAAAGAAGTAGGCCTACTTCGAATTCCCGGAACATTTTGACGATTAAAGAGAAATGTTTTATCATGGAAATTCAATTGCCTCTTATAAATATTTGGAATGTGATAGAAGTCTTGTTTTACGTGATATAGATAGTAAATTTTCTTAAGCTTACAAGTTAAAATGAAATTTTCCTCTTTAAGGTGCTGTCGAAAGACTTAAATCAGGGATAGATTTATTTTTTTAAGACGGAATGCACAACGTTTGGCCTTTACTGCAGTCCGACTCATAGCCGAGTATATAGCCCCTTCCTTCAACACGTAACCAAAAAAATTAAATTATCTTATTGGCTCACTAAAACTACGTATTGGTGACGTTGCTGACAAGGAGGGCCAAAAATACGTAATTCCTGTTCACCTCTGTCGCTATGTCTACGACCCCTCTTGCGTTGTACCACAGCCCACTCGATCACGCGCGCAGCGTCCGGGAGCGCGGATCGAGTGGGCTATGGTTGTACAGATAAGCGTCTTCACAGGGGTTCAAAATGGAGCCGTCTAAATGCGACGGTCCGGTAATTATTCGGGAATTGTTTTTAATAGCAATTAAGAAGGTAGTTAGTGAATTTGGTGCCGGTGATTTGGATTTGGAGTACATAAGGGTGAAAAGTGTTCGCTAATTCTTTCTTAAGCCAATCATGTCTACTATCCTCATGATTTTGTAAACGAATTTGATGAAGTTAACCAAGGCTTAGTGAATGGTCAGGGGTTTGTGAGCTTAGTGTTTGGTTAAAACCTGTTCGTGCTGTAATATCTATGAAGACTTTTACTCAATTCTGACTCACTTTTAATTTTATTGGGTCTTCCCCGTTTTTTTCAGTTGCAAGCTCTATGTCTTGTGTAACTTCCATTTTTAAACAATGTTCTTTCAAAAATTACAATCCGAGCCCATTCCAACTTGGCAGACGAAGGGGCAGACGAGGTTTATTTGACCCGGATATAAATACAACGCCATAACGAAAATAAGACCCGCCTCTTCTTTCATATCCCTCCGTCACGGGTAAGGGGGTCGTGGACTTGGACGCGCACCCGAATAACCCTGTTACCCATTCCGTCTTAAGAAAATAAATCTATCCCTGCTTAAATATAAAACTTATTTCAGTTTTTTTAATTTTCATCGTCTTTAAAGAAAACTAAAATGAGGATTATATTGTTTTTATAAACTCAAGTTTCCGATAACGTAATGATATCTATACACTTGAAATCAAACAAAAGTTTCATTTTTAAATTTAGTATATTCAAGAAACTTTCAACCAGTGGCGCCGCCAGGGGGTAGGCTGGGTAGGCTCCAGCCTACCCGTAAATTTCAGAGGGGCCCCGAAATGAGGTAACCATAATAGTAAAATACCATTTATACAATATTTTGACCTACAAGGCAATTTACGTTAGACAAAGTTTCACAAGTATGATGACCCTTTTAGCATTTGATTTTTACAATATTCTACAAAATGGGAAATGGGTTAACACTCGTGGTAAAAGTTTTTGACTAGCCTGAAAGGTTATCTCGCTTTTTGATTTTTAGCATAATCGTATGATGAACATTTTTCGTTCGTCATTTGAAGGGAGAGTGAATTGGAGAGGAATGTGATGAGGTGCTATTTTTCTTTCGTCATTGAAGTGAGACTGAATAGGAGAGGATTAAGCATTGCATTTAATTGTACTAGTAAGGTTAAGCATTGTGAATTGTGTTTTACATTTGCTCGATGTATTTAAGGCGAGAGATAGGATTATGGTATTGCCTTGATTTAAATGGGAGGTTTCCTACTTCGACAATAAGGATTTCACGCTTTCAATCCCGCTTCCCTATTTCAAAATTCAAAGAAATCGAGGGAAATTTTAAAAGCAAAAGGAACTATATACTGATGTTATTTTTAGAATGGTCTTAAGACGGTGTTTATTACTGGAAGTTACGTCTATTTCTCCAGAAATCGAGAAAAAATTTAAAAGCAAAGGAAAATATATACTACTAGCAGGAGTTCATAATAACCCTCTTCGGGGTTATTATGAACTCCTGATACAGCTTGTGGACTCGGGATAGTACAATTATAACATAACTACAGTTATTGAAATAACGCTTACGACCAATCATTTTACCACTGCTTAAAGAATTTTAAAAACTTTATCAAGACTGTTACGCTTTCAAGCGCAGCGAGAGGCTAATCACTCATTGGGAAAGGAATTAAGCACTGTGAAACAGTGAAAGATTGGTCATGGTGAGGCTGATCACTCAAATGTTTTGTTCCTCTATGAAGTCAGAATTACGGGTAATCATTTTAGCACAGTTAATGGTAGAGCATCGAGGGGCTATTCATTCAAATTTTCTGTACGCCTGTTTAGTACAGTACGATGTGGCTACAATTACGAGCCCTTGGGTCGTCTTGTTTCACGCTCTTTACCTAACCTTCTTCTCTCCCATAAAACTTCTAGGTCAGACTCCTTTTGGTAAACCGAGTTCCCCTTTCCTCACCACATCGACAGTGCACAATGACCTCACAAGGGGCTTAACTGAAAATCCCCCTCACCTCCCCCTCTCTCTCTCTCCGGCTCCGTATTTTTATTATTTTCGCAAACTATAGTTTATATAATCGGGGATAGATTTAATTTTAGAAGTAGGAATGGATAACGGTTAGTATTTACTTCACTCCGACTCATAGCCCAGTAAAGAGCCCCTCCCTCCAACACGTAACAAAAATTTAAATTATCTTATTGGCTCACTTAAACTACGTTTCAATGACGTTGCTGACTGGGACGGCGAAAAATACGTTATTCCTTTTTACCTCTGTTGCTAAGACCCGCCTCTTCTTTCATACTCCCCCTTCCCGGGAAGGGGGTCCGGGACTTTGACGCGCGCCCAGATTACTCTGTTCTCCATTCCTACTTCTAAAATTAAATCTATCCCTGATATAATAATATAAATTGTCTATTGTCTGAAAATACTGAACTTTAATACATTATGATACAATATGATAAAAATAGTTGTAAATATAATATTATCGACGCTGTGGAACTAAATTTTTCTCTTGAAATTTTAAAAAAGGGGCCCCCAAATCTTCCTTAGCCTATCTGCCAAAAAATCCTGGCGGCGCCACTGCTTTCAACATATGCACTTAGCTGATTCAGAAAGCTTTGTACTTTTCAAAAGTCGGTGGTAAAATAGACCATTTCGATATAACTAAGAGGGAGAGACAAGGTGGTAAAACTCCACCTTCCATCTCGCTTTTTAGCGCCTGTGCTGTAGCCTTGCATCAGAAAGTTTTTAACAAGAAGGCTAGGCGCTACGTGATAGGTCTTTAGTGGCTAATTTCAAATTACAAAATGAAAGCTCAAACTATTTGAAATTTTAAAAACATTTGGAGAAATTTCCTGCATGTTTCACTGTTCAGATTTGTCTTAAAATTAGTAGAAGAATCGATTAAAAATCACTCAATATTACTTTTCGCCCTCCATTTTAAGTCGAAAACTTTGGGACTACGTTCCCTAAATTTGGTGAAAGTTCGAGACTAAGGCTTCAACTCACCTTCAGAAGTATTAATTCTTAAGATAATTGAAAATAAATTACAATACTCACCTTTATTGTAAATTCTTGCAGATTTATCTTTACGGATTTACATATCGAACAAATCGTTGAAAAGCAATTCAGAGAAAATCTCTTAAGAAATTAACAATCGTAATTTTAAATTATCTTAAACAAAACTGGCTTGAGAACAATGTTTT
Organism: Phalangium opilio; assembly: GCA_019434445.1. Classification (NCBI taxonomy): domain Eukaryota; kingdom Metazoa; phylum Arthropoda; class Arachnida; order Opiliones; family Phalangiidae; genus Phalangium; species Phalangium opilio. The sequence continues at coordinate 168,368 of JAEQBA010001031.1, read as the reverse complement.
AAGCTGACCTAAGCTGACCCTTCACGCTCAATAATTTGCACAAAAAACGTTGGGCGCGTTGTTTTAGTTACTAAGTATTAAAAAACGTTATCCAGACTAACATTTGTGCAAAGTTCAAATATAATGCCACAATATGTTTTATGAAATGGAACATCATTTGCGGTAAATATAGGACAACTAGCTGTTACCCGCGGCGTCGCTCGCGTGTAATAAGAACTTCCAACAAAATTTTACTGATGACTAATTCTAGAGGGCCGGTAGGCCCTTCTAGATAAGATCCCACACCCTCCCGTAATGTTAAATGAAAATTCACAGATTTTCGCCGATTTTCCCATAGGAATAACATGGGGTTTTTGGTGCTCCTGTACATCGAATCATTTAACAAGTTGGGAAACCAAAATAAACCTCTCCGAGCCGAGACGAATTTACTTTCCAAACACAGTTCCGCAAGCCAATGAGGCAAACCGGAAATACATAGTTCTAATCGGCGAGATATTGCCATGATCTTTAGTTTAAAGCGTTTTAATAATTTCCTGCGTATCCACAATAATTCTAATGAGGACCTAATATCTATCACTTAAATGTGTATTTAACTTTCGGCTCAATCTGAGCCGTTAAGACCTCCTATAAGAGGACATGAAACAAGGTCAATTATGGTTAAGATCTAGGTTATCTGATCTCATAGACCCAGTCGTTTCAACACGTATGAAGAGATGAAGTATTAACTTCCTTATTATTTAATGAAGCTAAAAGTTACGTTTACACTATATATAAATGTAGTAAAGATGAATTAAAAAGTAAACACCAAATTTTAAATGTTAATATCAAAAGATGTTCTTGGAATATTGAGATGAAACAGAGCTTTATAGAGACACAACTACTAAAAGAATCGTAATGCCGAAAAATATTTAAGTATTTCCATTTAATATTCTGCAAAAAGAAAATGTTATCGTTTTGTAAGAGATCTTTTCACCCTACTCGCTTTATATTAACTTTGATATGCGTGTACTGTTTCGATTCAGATGCAATCTTCATTACTCGTTCTATATTAACTCTCACTTGTGTCAGTACATAGAAATAAGTTTATCTTAAATAATTAATTAAATATAAATGATATTAATTATTTTAATCGCCAGTAAATAACTTTAAAAATAGTTAAATCGTTTAAAGTAAAGTTGTTCCTATTTTCTTTCGAAACTTTGCTAATATTGACGTTTAAAGTGAAGGGTACCCCTCTTGCCCGCTTTCTTCAAATTTTGGGGTATATATACGATTCGTTTCCATTATAATAATAGATAAAACGCATTCGCGTGAACCGATGGTGGAAGCCCTGCCATTGGGAGGCTAGACGTTTCTCGTAACCCTAGCCGATCGCCGCGTATATCTTGAAACCAATAATAGATAAAAACGCATTCGCGTGAACCGATGGTGGAAGCCCTGCCCATGGGAGGCTAGACGTTTCTCGTAACCCTAGCCGATCGCCGCGTATATCTTGAAACCAAACGATGACGAAGGAAAAGAAGCCAGAATGGACTGACTGGCGTCCATGTGGAATGGACATAGACCTGAAGATGGTGGTGCATAGAAGCTGGTGTCAATGTGGAATTGACGAAGAACAGAAGATGGTGGTGCATAGAAGCTGGTGTCAAGGTGGAATGGACAAAGACCTCAAGATGGTGGTGCATAGAAGGTGGTGTCAATGTGGAATTGACGAAGAACAGAAGATGGTGGTGCATAGAAGCTGGTGTCAAGGTGGAATGGACAAAGACCTGAAGATGGTGGTGCATAGAAGCTGGTGTCAATGTGGAATTGACGCAGAACAGAAGCTGGTGGTGCATAGAAGCTGGTGTCAAGGTGAAATTGACGAAGAACAGAAGATGTTTGTGCTTGGAAGCTAGCAAGTACAGACTAGTGTCCATGTGGAGTGGACGAAAACCAAAGCTGGTGGTGTTGGAACTCAAGTAGAATAGCCAGAGGAGACAAACCCAAATTTCCGTGAACTGTCAATCAGTCCGGAAATTGGGAACACGTTTGCTCCGATACGCAAACTGCGAACGCGGTCACGTGGGGTCTGACAGACAGACACACAGACAGACACACAGACACGGCCGGTGTAATACCTCTCCGTGACATACGTCACTCGGAGAGGTAAAAACTACATGGAAGTTAGCTTTCGGAATACTTTTAAATTAACAAGTAACTATTCAAGGTGTGCCTTTTTCAAGTTTCATCAAATTTAATTAAGTCTAAGTATGTGAATTTAATTAAAAATATAAGTACCTCAAAAGATTATTCTACAGCAGACGACGCTAATTGTTCGTTACCAGGGCCGGAAATAAGCACAGGACATTGTCCAATAAAATTTTAAAATGTCCCATAATTTTTCTAAAAACTAAGGGGGTCACTGGACATTTTGACCAATAAATTTTCCGAAGTTTTGATAGTTTGACTATGAAGATGCGACACTATTTTTGCACACTCCAGTGGACAATGTCCTATAATTTTTCCTGTCAAAGGGGGCGTCACTGGACACTTGTCCTATAAGAAATTTCCCTTATTTCCGGCCCTGTTCGTTACTCTACAGTAGACGACGCTAATTTGCCATTTCACCGCCTTGAAACTTTAACTTGATATTTTTCAATAAATATAACACTATATTTATTAAAAACTTCTCTGGCGGGTCTAATTTTCGTTTAATTATGTGTCTCGGTTGAAATTCTATACTTAAGATACCTTTTTAATTTATATTTTTGATGTTAGTTTCGACCAAGGCTTAAGTTGCCTTACTCAGGCCATGGATTTATAATAGAAGCTTACGCTTCATGGATATTTCCCTGTAGCCTTCAGTAAGGCATTTTGATTTTAAACACATTTATGTCACAAAAATTCGCGCGGGTGGGGACTGGGGGCTGATGACGTAGAAATTGAGGCAAACTTTTTTCTTTCGGCGCGCGTGCGCGCGCGCTTTTCTAAAAATAATTTCGCGCGCGCTATTCAAAATTAGAACTCGATCACGTGAAAAACTTCAACCCCCCTCTGAATTTGCCTCAAACTTTACGTCACAAACGCGCGTGCCAGGCTGGTACTATTTCACACGAGGAATAAATGTTGTGCGGGTTTTAAGGTGAGTGAAATATCCAGGAAGCGTAAGCTTCTATTATAAATCCATGCTTAGGCAGACTATTGAGTGAGTCTATGCAATGGGTGATTGTAAAAGCTGGAAGGATAGATGGATCAGTGTTGGAAATAAGGATATTTTTAAAACTGGACCTGTAGCCTAGGTATTTTAATTAAAATAACTGTCCACGGTGACAATCACTGTAAACGTACAAGGGCAGTGCACGCAATGTCATGGATAATTGCAATCGTAAAGTGGACTGTAAAAGATACGGCTTTGATAGTTTAAAAATCGTGGCAGGTTTGTTTTGAAGTTGACTATAAAGCTCGGGTTCTAAAACGAATTGTGAGCCGTATCATATAATAGCGATTTCCACTGACTGCACTAGAGCACTCTAAGTGCACTCTCGGCGCGTTTTCGTCCGCCACTGGGAACACGAGTGCAACACTCGCCCAGAATCGCGTTTTCCACTGACCCCAAAAACTGCCCGAGAATTGCTCTTTCGTGCTCTGAAAAATTCGACGGAGCGACGGTGCTCGAGTATGACGTAATAAAATTAAAATGGCGGACCATGGGGTATCTCATAGAAGACAGGCTCTCGCTTATGCTTATTTATTTCTGGAATCATCTTCTTAAAGTACTGAAGATGAAGAATACGAGGTTTTATCATTACTTTAAAGATATTACGCCTCTTCCTAAAACCAATAATTATATCAGAGACGTTGTCGATCATTATACAAAATAGATTTTTTGAAAATTAATTGAAATGTTAATTCTATTAATTGGTTTCGGCCCATTTGCGTCAAGATATACACACTTTATTGCAATTTCGTCTCCGGCGCCAATTTTGATTATTCAGAGCGCGCTCTGACCTCTCGATCGTGTTCCACTGACGAAACTATTCTCTCCAAAACTCGCTGAGGGCAGTTACGTCATCCTGACACTGAGAGCACTCTTTGGAGCAGTCAGTGGAAATCGCTATAAGAATTAGTAGAAGTGTAGAACCATTTTTAACCTCGTCCTAGAAGTGAAAAATTTCGAATTTCAGGCAAATATTATTTTATAATAGATTAATACAAATAAAGACTAAAGGAACAGATATTATATAAAAAAGGACTTGTTTTGCCCAAGCCTAAAAAACAAAACGATGAGAGTTTTTTCCAGTTGACTGAAGCGCGGATATTTTATTTTTCTATATAATTTTAAAGACAATCTGTATTTTACTACTCTTTAATTCAATCTCCTGATTTTACTGGTAATGGATTTATTTCCTATAAAGTAATTGAAATAAAATATTACTTATCTCAGATTTTTCATGATAAAATTTTTACGAAAATGGAATTGTTGTTGAAAAATCTGAGATAAGATATTTTATTTCATTTTATATAATATTTATTAGCACCCTCGGCTAAGGCACTCGGCGTTGCACGTCGGGACATTTTTTACTACTTTTCACGCGGACATTATTCCATAAGGAAGGGTTTTAAGTTTTTGGCCGCCATTTAAAACGATGGCAACAAATCGAACCCAAAAGACCATTCAGCTCGTCTATAGGTTAAAGGAAACCAGTGTGCTAAATATTTGTGAAATCGGTTGAAGCGCGCGGACTTTGTTGCACAGTGAAGATTTTTTTACATTTCTGGGCGCCATTTTTTAAGATCGTATCGAGTGCCCCCAGGTGCCCCCTCAAGTATATTTATGCCCCCCTTAAAAAGAGACCCCGTGCCCCACAATATTCTCAGTATCTTGTCAATCTATTCCCCAACCCTTCTCGGCACGGAACCTCCCAAAGATTACGTCTCTGGAACTCCATGTACTGACACACTGACTCATACAAAACTGGAACTCTCCTGTATTTCTGTATGTACACATACCACATTGAAAAGTGAAATAAAGACTTTCTTTTGGATGAAACTCGAAGAGATTGGTTCCATTTTTGCTTTTTCCGAGAAAGATCCCTACCTAGGGAAATATTTCCCCACTGGCGTAGGTTAAGCCAAAGAGAATATAGGGAGGGGAGTGGAAACTTAGGCAAAACTTGTTGCTCTTTTCTAAGTTTTATATCGGTAACCTCCTTGATGTTGATTATCTCCTTGTGATATTAGCTATGTCTGGAATACTGCTTCAATAATTCGTAAATTTTTACTCCAAAAAAAGAGAAATAATTCCATAACTAGGTAAATAAGTTTGTAGTAGTAGACCTCCTGACTCGGAGAGGTAATATTTCGGTTTTTCCAACTTGTTTATTGCTCAAAATGTTATTCAAACAATTGAACAACATTTCACATTCGAATAAAATTAAAGTCAGTGTATTTGACGCGACCCTTTATATGTAATGTCAAGCAATTTTGTACTAAATTTCACCGAGAATTTAAAATTTCAACGAATTTCCCCCTAACAAAACTATGTCCTTATTTCCTTTCGCAATAGGGCCAAATAGCTTATTTACCTTTTAAAACCCTGCATTCCCAGAAAGCTTCACGAACATCTTCTGGGAATTGGGAAGGATTTTTATAACGGAGTGTGTTACCCTGAGGAGGAAATCTCCTCTCTGCAGGTACGAAGAGCGTTCTTCTTGGAAGAAGGAGCAATTGAGCATCTCCGTATTATGCATTCCACGAAAAGTATAAACCAGGCTGCAGATCCCAAATTTTATGGTAGCTACTGAGGGGTGAGTCATTCACGAAATTCCGTACGCTATCTGCGAAATCCAAATTAATAAATCCGAAATCAATAACAAAATCAGAAATCCAGATTGAAATCAAACGCATTTTTGCTGATTTCGAAATCCCATAGAAAATCTGAAATCAGTAACGAAATAAAACGCATTTTTTCTTATTTTGAAATCCCATAAAATACCTGAGATCAGTAACGAAATCAAACGCATTTTTGCTGATTTCGAAATCCCATAAAAAATCTGAAATCAGTAACGAAATCACCAAATCAGTAACGAAATCACAGAATCAGTAAAGAAATCATAAAATCAGTAAATAAATCATAAAATCAGTAAAGAAATCACAAAATCAGTAACGAAATCACAAAATCAGTAACGAAATCACAAAATCAGAAACGAAATCACAGAATCAGTAACGAAATCACAGAATCAGTAAAGAAATCACAAAATCGGTAAAGAAATCCATTACAAAATTCACGAAATCACAGAAAAAATCTCAAAATCTGTGGGAATCGCGGGAAAAATCTAAAAATCCGAAGAAATCACGGGGAAAACCTCAAAATCCAACGAAATCAAGGGAAATATCCCAAAATCCGTCGAAATCTCGGGAAAAAAATCGCAGAATCCGACGAAATCACGGGAAAAATTGCAAAACCCGACGAAATCCGTTGGATTTTATCGAATTTTTAAATGAAACAAAGTCCAACGAAATCCGACGAAGTCAAACGAAATCCGACGAAGTCAAACGAAATCCGAAGAAATCAAATTGGATTTCGAAATCCCATGCACTTTTTCAAAAATGTCCGACCCCTCGGGCGGACACCTCCCTGCAGGTATGAAGAGTGTTCTTCCTGGAAGAAGGAGCCGTTGAACATCTCTATATGCATTTTCCGAAGAGTATAACCAGGCAGATCCCAAATGTTACGGTAGCTACTGGGCTATTTGCTTAAACAGTTTCAAAAGGCGCTTAAATACCGTCGCATACGTAAAAAGCTTTCAGTTCCAAGAAAAATCGGAGCGTTGAAGAAACAGCGCTCCGCCCGAGGGGCTTTTCACTCTCAGTCTCTGTACACCGATTACGGATTACCGGTAAAGTCTTTTAAAGTTTGGGAATAATATTTTTAGAACCATGGACGAACAAAACTGAAGGACGGATAATAGAGGGAGAAAGTTGAAAAATACTTGTTTATTTGCCTTCTAGCGGCAGATAGTAGCAAAAACAGATTGGTGGAGTGGATTTAACGTTCTAAAGATGAACTGAAAAACATTAGCCACGTGACATAAACGTCAGTAATGATTGGTACAACGGGTTCACGCTGATTTCCTAATTATTTTCCTACTCATTTTCTTTAACCCTTAAATAAAACAAGATTGGAGCAAAAGAATAGAATCAGTCGTTTTTAAAACAAAAGATAAGTTGTATTAATTAAAAATACATTGAAAAGCTTTTCAATTGTTATAATAATAACAACATACCTTCATATAATCAAAAGCGCATAGATAACCAGAAAGTGAAGAACGAGAAGCCTAAACCGCAACGTGAAAAATGAGTTCCCCCATAGTCGATTCAAGATTTCCGTCCCCCTTACAGAGCGACGGGAAGAGTTGGTCTTATGCCGCGGCGGAGAGTTACTTTCGCGTAGTTTTACACAAGGTACATGCGTAAGTTGGCTCGAAAATATAGTCCACTTATTTCTTTATTTTCATGTCGTCTGCTATAGTTTAATTCCAAGGCTTAATATAATCTAGTCATTTAGGTAGTCGGGAATCGGCACACTCGTCAAAATGTCAGATTTGAATTTAGCAAACATTTTAGAAAGCTACGAAAAGGATGACAATAAAGACGGAAAACTTAAAGGTGCAATAGAATGCATGAAAAACAATATCAAAATTCAACTTAACGAAACTTGAAAATTTCACGACGATTGAACCGAAAGAGCACTAAAGAACAACCGTTAAGCCTAGTTAAGCAGCCGATTTCTCAATAGTATTCCCCACTATCCCCAGGAGCCGCTACCATCGCGAACTACTTTCCGCTTGTCACGTGACATTAACGATGACCTAATATATCCCTGATTCGATTGGTAGTTGAAAACGAGGCTCACCAACCACCCATTTGTGTCCCCCCTTGCTTCTCATTTTACACGAATACCGTTGCTAAAGGCTGGAAAGGTTTAATGTTCTTCACTTTCTGATCTATGCGCTTTTGATATAATTGAAAAGTTGCATCGAAAAACTTTTTTTTAAACATCTGAGCCTTGTTTTGTCTAGATGGCGCTCGCTTTTCCGTGATTTCACTTAGTATTTTTTATAATCTCCAGTGGGGGGGGGGCGGAATAAAGTATAAATGGAATAAAGTATAACGGGGAATAATGTATAATAACGAACTGGAATAAAATATAACTGGAATAGTGTATAACGTCGTATTTGAAAACTGGAATAAGGTATAACTGTCCAATACTGGAATAAAGTATAACTGGACTAGCCTATAACCGCGAAATTCTATATCGGAATAAGGTATAACCGGTTTAATGTATAATGGACGTAAGTATAACGCCAAGTCTCACAACTGGAATAACGTATAACTATGGTAGACTCTGAATAAAATTTTAATTGAAAAAGCATAATACCAAATTAAAAACAATGGTAAAAAATAAAAACAACTGCAGTTATGGGTTGAAAGTCCTGTAAGCTGCTGAGGCGAGGGTCCTGCAATATGGGCACTTCCTATTTTGCACATCATTATTCATGATCCTGTCTTTACATCTTTCGCAGGCGCAAGAATGGCCACATGGAACAAACACAGTATTTCTTCTATTTACCATGCATACCGTGCACAAATTGCCTATTTCGCGGACCTGGATTCGACCGACGGCTGGGGCCGGATATGGGTCAACTCCTGGTGCCTGGTCTAGAACTGGAACGATGGGCGGGGCTGGGTCGACATCAAGTACCGGCGCTGGACCGGGGGGTGGGGCAAGAACTGGACGAATAGGGTTGGCCGCAGCTGGATGGACTAGACCGATGTGTGCCGGGTCTGGACCGACTGCTGCCGCCGCTGGTTGCGCATGTATAACACCTGGAATCGGTGTTACATGTGGGACGGTCCAATTCTGCAACTACGTGACTTGCCACGCGTAGAAATTCCCTGACGGTGTACCGATTTTGCTCCAATTTTTCGTTACAGCTAACGATTCTTTGGTCATTAGACAAATGTTTTTTTCCGTGGCCTCGCAATCTGGGCTCCGTTGTCCAATCCTGCCTACTCCTTTTTGTAAATACTTTCAACATCTTTAAGTCGATCTAAAGTGACCAATAAAAAAGTACAGAAAAGTTCGTTTGAGCCATGGAATTAGGTTGATTTCTAAATCCCAATTTAACAGCTTCCTTAATGGGCAACGAAAATGGGTGATACCATGTAAAATTTCCATAGAAGCTGTCCAAGAGGTGACAATTAAGATATCAGAATTTAGAACAAAATTTATGGGCCCAACGTCATATCTGTTCATGGTCAACATCGAAGAACGAATAATAACGTTGAGAGTTTTCATAACCAATTAAACAGGAGAGTAGGCGCTATTCACCCAAATTTTTCTTCTTTTTGGGTGAGTCAAAATTCTGCTACTCCATTCCATCAAATAATTTTAAGACTATTTCTAAATTGCAAAGGGGTGGTAGGTCAGAAAATAGGTTCAGCTGGGAAATAAAAAAAAATTGTTCTAAATTCTGATATCTTAATTGTCACCTCTTGGACAGCTTCTATGGAAATTTTACATGGTATCACCCATTTTCCTTGCCCATTGTCGTGGATTTTTGTTAATGAGTCCTGATCGGTCCAGCAAATGCGGCAGTTGTATGATTTTACAGTTACGGAATTTATTTTATGTTATTTTATTTGGCTTCTTTTGGAAGCCCACCCCATGTCTATTTAGTAGACCTTCCCAATTGTCTCATTCGGAGACCCTTGTCTCTTATGGAGACCTACCCTTGTCTCTTTTGGAGACCTACCATTGTTTCTTTTGGAGACCTACCATTGTCTCTTTTGGAGACCTACCATTGTCTCTTTTGAAGACCTACCATTGTCTCTTTTGGAGACCAACCATGTCTCTTTTGGAGACCTACCATTGTCTCTTTTGGAGACCAACCATGTCTCTTTTGGAGACCTACCATTGTTTCTTTTGGAGACCAACCCTGTCTCATTTGGAGACTGTCTCTTTTGGAGACCAACCATGTCTCATTTGGAGACTACCCTTGCCTTCCTAAAGACTTTTAGAAAGGCTTTCAAAAAGGATACTCTCAGTAGTATTTCCAATCGTGCGTTGCTATAGTCGCCGAACTAGTAGCTATACTTAAGGCTACGAATTAATTTTACAAGTATTGCAAGTTTTAAAATATCTTTATTTACTACAAATTTTTAGCTAGTCTTTTTCTGATCTGCTCTCTAGCAAAGTTCGGAGAAAAGTCATTCTTTTTGGGCATTATAGCCCATAAGGTTGTACAGTTTTTAAAATTGGTTTCCCCTACTTTTTACATGGTTCAACGTACAGATTTTAGGGTAGCTTCTCTACCTTTTAAGTTAATAGGTTACAGGCAAGCGTGAAGGTTTTATTATTTTCTTATCGTTAAAAAAGATATAGATGTGGAAATAGGAGCTTTTACTCTCTTTTGTATTGAATCGTCAACGGAAACTTAAAATCAACACATGTGTGCGAAAATCGAGCTTTCTCAATTTTATTGTGTTTAAGCATGAGTGAATCATATACTAGCTCCCTATAAGTTACTTAGCCACACTGGCCTAATGTATCCATCGTTTTCTTCCCGCCAAAAAAGTGTTACCTATATGCGACCTACAGTGAGAGAAAATAATACTTCTCCCGGCGCTTACGTATTTCCGGTAAAAAACCGGAAAAGGAGATCAACCAATGAAACTTTGAACTGAAAGGTAGTTGGTATAAGCATAGGACGTTTTAGAAATGTTGTGATTGTTTGCGGACGGTTCAGAATCGTATTTTATCTTTGAAATTATTTTAATGGGTTAGGGTTGGCGCAATAGGAAGTTTTATTTTTTTCGCATTAAAATGATAGAAACTCATTTAAATTCAGACTTTTTTATTCCGTAGGCAACATTCAGAGGCAGGAACTATTTATGGTGAGAGAGCCAAACTTTATCAAAAAATAAGAGCTAAACAACAACTTAATAGTCATCTCGAAAACCTTACTAAACTTTTTTAATAATGCGTCTAAAGAAATATTAGAAAAACTAAAAGAAAGGCCCAACCCATTTTTAACGAAGCCTGTTGTGAAACCAAAATTATTTTTCAATAAGCAAAAGAATGAAAGTGACGCAAAGAAGTCAAACCTCCAAAACCGTTAATACCATTTGGAACTATCGTCACTTTCAAGTTCTCGATATATTAATTTCAAAGCCCTAAGAGAGGGCGCCGTCTACTATCACTTTCACCCGCCTCCCCTCCTCTCGACTACAATTCGGAAGAAAATGCTGGATACATTAGGCCAGTGTGGCTGAGTAACTTATAGGGAGCTAGTATATTATTCACTCATGGTTTAAGATATAACTGAGCCTGTACGGCGACTTTTAACAGTATGCACATTTTGTGTCATTAGGTCCCCTTTTGGGTTTAAAGTGCTAAACAACTTTTTATAAAAAGAGAAAACTATCCGAGGGATTTAACACAAATTAAGGAAGCTGTTAAATTGGGATTTAGAAATCAACCTAATTCCATGGCTCAAACGAACTTTTCTGTACTTTTTTATTGGTCACTTTAGATCGACTTAAAGATGTTGAAAGTATTTACAAAAAGGAGTACGCAAGATTGGACAACGGAGCCCAGATTGCGAGGCCACGGGAAAAAACATTTGTCTAATGAGTCTCGTTAGCTGTAACGAAAAATTGGAGCAAAATCGGTACACCGTCAGGGAATTTCTACGCGTGGCAAGTCACGTAGTTGCAGAATTGGACCGTCCCACATGTAACACCGATTCCAGGTGTTATACATGCGCAACCAGCGGCGGCAGCAGTCGGTCCAGACCCGGCACACATCGGTCTAGTCCATCCAGCTGCGGCCAACCCTATTCGTCCAGTTCTTGCCCCACCCCGCGGTCCAGCGCCGGTACTTGATGTCGACCCAGCCCCGCCCATCGTTCCAGTTCTAGACCAGGCACCAGGAGTTGACCCAGATCCGGCCCCAGCCGTCGGTCAAATCCAGGTCCGCGAAATAGGCAATTTGTGCACGGTATGCATGGTAAATAGAAGAAATACTGTGTTTGTTCCATGTGGCCATACTTGCGCCTGCGAAAGATGTAAAGACAGGATCATGAATAATGATGTGCAAAATAGGAAGTGCCCATATTGCAGGACCCTCGCCTCAACCGGTAACAGGACTTTCAACCCATAACTGCAGTTGTTTTTATTTTTTACCATTGTTTTTAATTTGGTATTATGCGGTTTTCAATTAAAATTTTATTCAGAGTCTACCATAGTTGTGAGACTTGGCGTTATACTTACGTCCATTATATATTAATCCGGTATACGCTATTTCAGTTGTCAAACTTGGCGTTATACGTACGTCCATTATACATTAATCCGGTTATACCTTATTCCGATATAGAATTTCGCGGTTATAGGCTAGTCCAGTTATACTTTATTCCAGTATTGGACAGTTATAGCTTATTCCAGTTTTCAAATACGACGTTATACACTATTCCAGTTATATTTTATTCCAGTTCGTTATTATACCTTATTCCCGTTATACTTTATTCCATTTATACTTTATTATAGTGACCCATCTCCAGAACCACTCTCCATATTGGGACGGAAAAGGGGGATGTAAGCTTAACATTGGTTGTTTTGTAGCTTAGTATTAGGACTCTATGGGCTGCAACCCGTCCTTTAGTGTTGTTCGTCCATATCGGAACAGCCAACTGTAAAGACGTGTAAACTGATTACTCTGGGTGACTGGCCGGCCCTTTGGCTTCGCTGCTCTCAGAGAAATACGTAATTTACTAATTGTACGCTTTTGTTATCGGCTCACGGACTATATAAAAGTATAAATTCAAACATGTAGGGATGCAACGATTCGTAATTTTTCGGAATCGGCCGATTCGATGCATCGGTCTCTAAAAAATCGGCTTCGGCCGATTAATCGGCCGAAGCCTCAAGGTTATACGTTAGTATAGGAGTGCTACTTGTCAAAAATGTCTAAGGACAATAATCTATCTGGTTTGGTTTCCGAGATACTAGTTCATTTAGTTCAACACACATTTTGTCCATTCTTTCTGCTACAACTTGTTTTTGATAAGTTCTTTCTTTGCATTCCGGATAGGAAAAAATAATTTTAAGCGTGAGATTTAAGTTTCATTTCCTAAAAAAAACCCTTTCCTTTCTCATCCTTTAAAAACAAGAAGTAGCATTCAAGACTTCAAGTATTATTACTTTAAGTAAACAAGGGACTGCAGGAATACACGCTAGAGACAATGACACCAAACACATTAGAGGGATAGCTGACAATAATAAAATCCAGACTGTGATAGAGCGACATTGTTTGTGGAACGGTGGGAACAAAGAGAATATACCAAGAGGAGCAAAAAGTCTATCCTTCCACAGGGCTTTTGAAAAGCCCGGTCACGGTTTTGGAGTAACTAGATCCGGTTTTTGTTTAGTGGCTAAGCCGCGACGCCTTTTACTGGTTAAATTATGTCGGCTGCTTATTTTTGGTGGTGGCAAAGGGTTGATCTCTGGTTTGACCGTTGACGTACAAAAGGTAATTTTTAAGTAGACGACACGGTCACGTGAACAACCGGAACTTGTTTCTCAAAATCAGTCCCGGTCCCTATTTACAAAGTTACCACTCCTCTTGGTATATTTTCTTTGGTGGGAAGTAGCAGTGCTCACAAATCGAAAGGAGAGTCAAATATAGAAGGGGGAAGGCAAACCATAACGGCCGGCCACCATGGCTCTCCCGCGCACCTGCCTCGGCGCACAGCCTAGGAGTAAGACGTCACGTGATCCGTTGAGAAGGAAATTCAAAAAGGGTAAACCCGAAAATACGGTTAGAGGCTCACACTAGACTAGAGAGATCAGCATTCAGCGTTGTTACCGTAGCTTTGTAATAACGTAAACTTCTCTGATTTTTTTCTCTCGGTTGCGCCGATTGCGCATGTGCGCCACGCTCTTAGAGAGAAACTGGTACTGGTAACGTTTTTGAAAGGGGGGCTAACGGAGAATTTGGTTAAATTACGTTATTTGTTAAATGGCAAACTTGTTAGTTCCTTTATACTAGCTCAAAAGATTAGATCTAACCAAAGAGAGTCGGCCGAAAAAAATCGGCCGATTACCTTAGAAAAATCGGCCGATTCGATTATTCGGCCAAGTGGCCGATTCTGGCCGAAGCCGATTCTTGGCCGATGCATCGTTGCATCCCTACAAACATGCATTTGTCATCTCATAATAGCATAAATTTATACGCATGTAAATTTCAAATGATAAATGTTTAGCCTTTAGAAAATGTAAATTCATCCGGGATTACGGATTCCTTTTTAATACTCGACCAACCTTTCTCCCAATCTTTTATACACCCTAAACCTTTTTAGGCTTCGCGCAAGAAGTCTATTTATATGAAATTACGACCAGGTTTTACTGAGAAAAATAACTTTTTCCTGGAAAGAAATTAAAGATTTTAAATCTAAGTTCTAACCACCAAAACCACTAAAATGCGTTGATAAAATTTAAAAGTAATTTAATATTATACCTGACTCGTGAATTATCGTTAACATAGGATAATATAATGCGATTCAAAACGTCCAGACGTTTCACACCAAGAAAGAATATTAATAAAACAAATTTGAAGAGCAAAAAAGTTACGTATTTCAATGGGAATTACCATACGTGCAAGTCAATTGGATCTTTGTGCAAAATAAATTTTTTTTCAAACTAGTTTTCAAAATGTTACCCTACCTAAAGCCAATTAAACTAAAGTAAACTAAACTAAGTAGCGCTAAAAGACACGAACAAAACATTAAAGAAAAGACTTTAGTCTTCTCTCCACTTTTCAAGAATATTACTTTGTTCACAACTTCATATAGTGTGGTGTACGTGAAAATTAGGATTTTTTACCTCTCCGTGTGACGTAGTCCAGGAGAGGTTCTGTAACGGCCGTGTCTGTGTGTCTGTCTGTCCGTTGTTACACCCACGTGACCGCGTTCGCAGTTTGCAAATCGGAGCAAACGTATTTTCAATTTCCGGACCGCATTTGCAGTTCCCGGAAATTGTATTCCACTTACAGGCTATTACTCCATTGCCTGTCTAACAACTCTTCTCATTTATCCACCCCACATGGACACCAGTCTGTACTTACTGGCTTCTAAACACCATCATCTTCTATTCTTTGTCCATTCCACATGGACACCAGTCTGTACACCTGGCTTCTAACACCACCATCCACTGGTCTTCCGCCTATTCCACATAGACACCAATCTGTATCATTGGCTTCTACTCCATTATCATCGTTTGGTTTTAGGATATACGCGGCGATCAGCTACGGTTACGAGAAACGTCTAGCCTCCCTAAGGTGGGATCGGCCACCAAAGGTTTTCGCAATTACGCTTTTTACCTCTCCGAGTGACGTATGTCACGGAGAGGTTCTGTAACGGCCGTGTCTGTCTGTGTGTGTGTGTGTGTGTCTGTCTGTCTGTCTGTCTGTCCGTTGTTACACCCACGTGACCGCGTTCGCAGTTTTCGTATCGGAGCAAACGTGTTCCCAATTTCCGGACCGCATTGACAGTTCACAGAAATTTGGAAAATTGTATTTCTCTCCGTTGGCTACTCTATACTTGAGTTCTCACACCACCATGTTTGGTCTTCGTCCATCCCATATGAACACCAGTTTGGTACTTTTCTGGCTTCCACCACCACCATCTTCTATTCTTTGTCAATCCCACATTGACACCAGTCTGCACTTACACTTGCTTCTAACACCACCATCCACTGGTCTTCCGTCTATTCCACATAGACACCAATCTGTATCATCGGCTTCTACTCCATTATCATCGTTTGGTTTTAGGATATACGCGGCGATCAGCTAGGGTTACGAGAAACGTCTAGCCTCCCTAAGGTGGGATCGCCACCAAAGGTTTTCGCAATTGCGCTTTTTCCTTACTAGTATTATGGAAAGGAATCGTATATATACCCCGAAATTTGAGGAAAGCGGGCAAGAGGGGTACCCTTCACTTTAAACGTCAATATTAGCAAAGTTTGAGATGATAATAGGTATAACTTTATTTTAAACGATTTAACTATTATTAATGTTAATAATTGAAGATTAAAATAATTAAAAATAATTATAGTTATTTTAATATTTAAGATAATCTCTTTTCTCAATTCAAAATGAATACGGAAAGAGTTAAAAAGCAGTCTATTTTTTTGTCTGTGTGTGTCTGTCCGTTATCACACTAGTGCGCCGAGTTAGCAGTTCGCTTTGTTTTGATGTGTTAAGAAATCCTACAGAACCTTAATATTCACTTTTTTCCATAATATAAAGTGAATATGTGGAAATCTTTTTCGTAATTACGGTGCATTTAGTACTTTTGTAGCTTTAAAGCTCTGTTTTATTTTGATATTTCAAGGATGTTTTTTAATATTATTATTTGAAATGGCTGTTTATATATTACTTAAGCTATACTACATCTGTATATAGAATAATCCTGGGTTTAGTTATTTCAAGACGAAAGCTATGGCCTGGATTCTGTCGGATAAATTAGGTTTGATCCGCAATAGGCTTAGTGAACCAAAGAGTAAATAATTGAGGCCTGAGGTGAAGCAAACTTTGGGCTTTGATTTTCGTGTCTGAAATGAAGAGACATCAACGATTCAGAGTGAGCCGAAAGTTAAATACACTCTTAAATAATCAGGTTAAGATTTTATAATAGAAGAAAAGATCGTGGTGGCAATTAGAATAGTAAAAGGGCTAATGGTAAACGGGTAGTAGCTACAGACTTTTTATTCTCTTTATGGTGCGCATTGACTATTAGTGCGTCTAGCTACAATTTAGCTTTGGTGTTATTTAACGTAAACATTCATGTTGGCAAACTAAGAACTATTGTTGAGGTGAGACGAGACGACAGTGTTTGCACTGCAAACCAGTTGTGAATGTAGTTATCAGTATATACGGTAAACAGCTGAAGCGTAGACTTCATTTCCTGTTCTTTTCCCCATTGACTGATTTCCATGTGTCCAAGATTTGTCCATATTGGATGTAAAATGTCGTCTGCTTTACTGTATATTCGCTATGCTTGGAATACTGCTTCAATATTTCGTAAATTTTACTTCAACAAAGAGAGATAATTCCATATCTAGGTAAATAAGTTTGTAGTAGTAGACCTCTTGACTCGGAGAGGTAATATTTTGGTTTTCCCAACTTGTTCCTTACTATTATAAAGGAAACGATTTCTAAATATATACCAAAATTTTTAAAGAATCGGGTAAGAGGGGTACGCTTCAATTTAAACGTCAATATTAGCAAAGTTTGAGAAGATAATAGGTATAACTTTATTTTAAACGATTTAACTATTATTAATAATAATTATTGAAGATTAAAATAATTAAAAATAATTATATTTATTTAAATATTAAAGATAAACCTCTCGTGCAAAGAGAGAGATTATCATTGCCTCCTATATCTATCAAGGCCCGTGCATTGTGATATATTTCATTCATTGCCTCCTATATCTATCAAGGCCCGTGCATTGCGATATATTTTTCAAAACAACAACAAAAATGGGAAGCTCCTCTCAGAAACATAATAATTTCTTTTCTCTGTATATGAAATGAAAATATGGATAATATTGCGCTCCTTCTTTAAAGGTATGAATCCTTGCCTGTCTATTAATGTTTTATGTAGGAGTAATACGTTTTTAGCGAAGTCTAGAGAGGATAAACATAAGCGAGATTGTTTCGGGAAAAAAAATACTGCTTCCACTAATGGGTTTATACTCCTTGTTACTGTTGTATAGAGTAATCATGATAAAAGCTTAAAAAATTACGAGAGGACAGACCTTTTTTATCCTCTCGTTTTATTCTTAGTAAGAATATAAAACATTTATTTTGTATCAAAAAATATTTTTTGGTGCTGGGACTGCTTTAGAAAAATCCAAACGGTTAGGCATTGATAAAAAAGACATGTGTAAGCTATTTGCAGAGATGATAATTGTTTTACATGTTTTAAATAAGACTGAAGCTTCCACTATTGTGTTTATGCTCCTTGTTTGTTTGACTGAAAACCATCTAGGTATAGATAACAGTCAGACCAAAAATATCAAAAATATATATTTTAAATCTAATCAGATACGCCCACCTAGTTGAAAATAGACCTTTTAAATTTGCGGGAGCCATTCTTGAGAATTTTTCTTTGCTTGTAGGTTGTCAATTTATCTACCAGTAAATATTTGTGTTTGGAAGTTGGATATTAAGTCAAATTAAGTGGTTGTAAAGAGCCAGCAGGTTTTTGCCGCTTCTTTTTGTGAGTATCTGATTTTTGTATGTAAAATGGAGGAAGATAATGTTGAGAGTAAGGATGAAATGCGGAAGCGCAAAGCGCGGGAAAGGATGAGGGCAAAAAGGTCGACGTTTTCATTGGATACTTAAAGGAAAAGTTCAGGATACCTAACATTATACCTTAAATTAACGGCCTCGTTTAGAAGATATCGATATTGATAAAAAAAATTATACTTTCCCTAATTACGATTAAAATCCAATTAATTGACCATAAAATTGAAGAGAGCAGCCGCGCCATTTTTGTAAAGTCACGTGAAAAACACGCACACAGGCCGTTATTGGCCAAATGGATAGCGAATAGGAAAGTTAGATTTCTCTACTGCAGACGAGATTTCTCTACTGCAGACGAGATTTCTCTACTGCAGACGACGGCATTTATTAATATATTGAAAGTTGACATTCAGCATAGCCCACTCGATCTGCGATCGCTGCTCGCGCTATAGAAGCTCGTTCAATCGCCCAAAAAGTGCAACTTTTGGATTCTTGGCGAAGTCAGGGAAAACAAACATTAAGTTCTATGGGAGGAGGTTGGTTTTTTGGCCAGATCCTCTGTTCTATTGATCAAGATGACCTGAAATTTTAATAAGACGTGTGTTTTGACGTGTTTTATTATTCTAAAAAGGATTCAAGCTTCTAGAATACATAGTTTTTTTTAAATGGTTTTTATAGCCAAAATGATGGGTTCAGTGCTATAAGACTGAATATTCTGAGAGAGCGGTAGCTCTCTTAGATAAGACTTCATACTGCTTTTAATGTATAAGGAGGGTTTTTTGTTTGGATGTAGTTTTTTTTGTATTGTATTAATTCATTCGAAAAAATTCCACAGAACTACAATTCGGGCCCTTAATATGTGGTTAAAATTTCAAAGAGATCCATAAATTAGTTTATTTTATAAAAAATAAAGTTGCTAAGGGTGGTTTTCATTTCCATAAAATTAATCACACCTTTTGATGCAAAACAGAAATTTCTCCCATAGAAATAACATGGGAAATTTTTCGAAAAAAACAAATCGGTTATTCGTGATTTAGGAAAACTATACGTTGGTTAGTTTTGGGAACGGTCTTAAATTAAACTTTAAACTATAGTCTAGGATCATTTTTCTTGTTATTAAGAAAAATTAATTTTAAGTAGGTATGTTTAACTTAAATTTTAAAAACTACCCCAATCTGCGATATTTTAGCATTTATCCACTGTTTTATTAGGAAATATCAGCGAGACCAATGTTGGCCTTTTTTATCGTATAGTTGACTCATAATAATCCGATTGTTCCTTCTTAATGCCTTTTGGTTGGAATGGCCTATCGATAGTGAGATAAGACGGCTTTAATATTGCTGCAGTGACGTTGACGCGGCCGCTACAGCGACGCCTTCAAAACACACGGGTCTAAATTGTCGCGGATATAGGCTAGTCAAATTCAGACTAGCTTAATAAACATTTTAACTTTTCCCTGCTAATTATTCTGGATTATCAATAAGAGATAATTAAACTAGACTCCCAATTAAAGATAAATAAACTAGATTACGAATTTAAGTAATTAAAGTAGTTTACCAATTAAACGTTCTTAAAATAAATTATCAATTAGAGATAATTAAACTAGATAACGAATTAAGGGTTACTAATTAAATAACCAATTAAGGGTAATTAATCTAGATTACCAATTAAGGGTAATTAATCTAGATTACCAATTAAGGGTAATTAATCTAGATTATCAATTAAGGGTAATTAATATTATCAATTAAGGGTAATTAATCTAGATTATCAATTAAGGGTAATTAATTTAGATTACCAATTAAGGGTATTTAATATTATCAATTAAGGGTAATTAATCTAGATTATCAATTAAGGGTAATTAATTTAGATTACCAATTAAGGGTAATTAATCTAGATTATCAATTAAGGGTAATTAATCTAGATTATCAATTAAGGGTAATTAATCTAGATTACCAATTAAGGGGTAATTAATCTAGATTACCAATTAAGGGGTAATTAATCTAGATTACCAATTAAGGGGTAATTAATCTAGATTACCAATTAAGGGTTACCGACGACTGGTAAATAAGCTAGATTACCGACGACCGGTAATTAAGCTAGATTACCGACGACCGGTAATTAAGCTAGATTACCGACGACCGGTAATTAAGCTAGATTACCGACGACCGGTAATTAAGCTAGATTACCGACGACCGGTAATTAAGCTAGATTACCGACGACCGGTAATTAAGCTAGATTACCGAAGACCGGTAATTAAGCTAGATTATCAATTAAGGGTAATTAATTTAGATTACCAATTAAGGGTAATTAATCTAGATTATCAATTAAGGGTAATTAATTTAGATTACCAATTAAGGGTAATTAATCTAGATTATCAATTAAGGGTAATTAATCTAGATTATCAATTAAGGGTAATTAATCTAGATTATCAATTAAGGGTAATTAATCTAGATTACCAATTAAGGGGTAATTAATCTAGATTACCAATTAAGGGGTAATTAATCTAGATTACCAATTAAGGGGTAATTAATCTAGATTACCAATTAAGGGTAATTAATCTAGATTACCAATTAAGGGTTACCGACGACTGGTAAATAAGCTAGATTACCGACGACCGGTAATTAAGCTAGATTACCGACGACCGGTAATTAAGCTAGATTACCGACGACCGGTAATTAAGCTAGATTACCGACGACCGGTAATTAAGCTAGATTACCGACGACCGGTAATTAAGCTAGATTACCGACGACCCGTAATTAAGCTAGATTACCGACGACCCGTAATTAAGCTAGATTACCGACGACCCGTAATTAAGCTAGATTACCGACGACCGGTAATTAAGCTAGATTACCGACGACCGGTAATTAAGCTAGATTACCGACGACCGGTAATTAAGCTAGATTACCGACGACCGGTAATTAAGCTAGATTACCGACGACCGGTAATTAAGCTAGATTACCGACGACCGGTAATTAAGCTAGATTACCGACGACCGGTAATTAAGCTAGATTACCGACGACCGGTAATTAAGCTAGATTACCGACGACCGGTAATTAAGCTAGATTACCGACGACCGGTAATTAAGCTAGATTACCGACGACCGGTAATTAAGCTAGATTACCGACGACCGGTAATTAAGCTAGATTACCGACGACCGGTAATTAAGCTAGATTACCGACGACCGGTAATTAAGCTAGATTACCGACGACCGGTAATTAAGCTAGATTACCGACGACCGGTAATTAAGCTAGATTACCGACGACCGGTAATTAAGCTAGATTACCGACGACCGGTAATTAAGCTAGATTACCGACGACCGGTAATTAAGCTAGATTACCGACGACCGGTAATTAAGCTAGATTACCGACGACCGGTAATTAAGCTAGATTACCGACGACCGGTAATTAAGCTAGATTACCGACGACCGGTAATTAAGCTAGATTACCGACGACCGGTAATTAAGCTAGATTACCGACGACCGGTAATTAAGCTAGATTACCGACGACCGGTAATTAAGCTAGATTACCGACGACCCGTAATTAAGCTAGATTACCGACGACCGGTAATTAAGCTAGATTACCGACCACCAGTAATTAAGCTAGATTACCGACGACCGGTGATTAAGCTAGATTACCGACGACCGGTGATTAAGCTAGATTACCGACGACCGGTGATTAAGCTAGATTACCGACGACCGGTGATTAAGCTAGATTACCGACGACCGGTGATTTAGTCGCATTACCGACGACCGGTAATTTAGTCGCATTACCGACGACTGGTAATTTAGTCGCATTACCGATGACCGGTGATTTAGTCGCATTACCGACGACTGGTAATTTAGACGCATTACCGACGACTGGTAATTAAGCTAGATTACCGATGAACGCGCAACGCCCTAAGACTTTTTCTCCCATATTTTCAAAACAATTTTAATTAATATGAAGACTGAAGTGACAGATATTAATAAAAACTGTCATTGTAGACAAAGACTGGAAAGTGTAAAAGATAAGGTTTGAAAATGAACTGCCTGAAGTAACAGATATTAAAATTTTCACTTTTGAAGACATCATTATAAAACATCAATTATTTTAAAAAATTCTTATCTTACTTTTTTTCACCAAAATTTCATTTTCGCAAAATATTTTTCAGCAATATTTACCCAAGTATTTTGTCCTCAATAGTAGTTGTCACCTAGAAGGGTTTAAGGGATACTATCTTGGTACTGGTTTTACTTTCAACTAACATTTGATTCTAGGAGATTCAAATGCTTGGATATCTGAAAAGATTTCTCTTGAAGAGTTTAAATTTTTTAGAGATGGGCCGATACTAGTTTAAACCGATACCGATATGATCCGATACTTGGGAAACCGATACGTACCGATACCGATATTATACCCGATCCTTCGATTAAACCGATATCAAACCGATACCGATATGGTATCGGTATCGGCCCATCTCTATAGATGATTCTCGATCCAATTTCGGTGCTTGAAACTATAAAACTGGCTTTTCATACGAAAAACCCATTTTAGACACTAGTTACGTTATCCAAAAATAGATGAAAAACTGTGCTGTCTCAGAGTTTAGGTCTTATGGCGCCATCTACTCTCAACATAAGTATTTATTTTCTTCAAAAAATATCGGGTAGAAATATCGGTTCATTTTTAACCGATACCGATATATCGGTTAAAGCCAAATATCGGTACCGATACCGATATGGTATCGGTATCGGCCCATCTCTAAAATTTTTATACTTTAAAATTGAAAATATTGCGAAGCGGAAAATAATATAGGCCTTTTCTTTGTGATTTAGTTATTAGTGTCGAAAAGATCTGTAGATTGATCGTGATCTTTGAGAGCAACACAGCACGTTAATATTTAATACTTTGAAAGCTTTACAATTTAAGAATACGTTTTGTAAAGTTTTAAAGGGATGTACAATCCGTTATGTATGGGCGTGTCTATAAGACTCAAGAACTATATTTTTTAGTAGTAGTGTTACTATTTCCTGGAGTAGTGATTTGGCTGTCGTCTGCTTGAACGTCTGTTTCTACGGTAGATGCCCATTCCCAATGCACTGATAATGCTACGAACTTCACGCATGCTCAGTAGAGCTATATTTGATGGAAGATAAGTTTGAAATAGGCCCCGCCCATACATAACGGATTGTACGTCCCTTTAATACGGTTTATATTTTATAAGCTCTCAAAGATTTTCTCTCGTTATAGGGTCGAATTTTCTACCTAATTTTAAATTTTTGATAAAAAATAAAATGTAAAGCCGTAGTATTTTCAAAATAACGCGCATGTTCCTTTTTAAAATACTTTCTCGAAGTAATTTTGGTGAAAAAAAGTAAGATAAGAATTTTTTAAAATAATTGATGTTTTATAATGATGTCTTCAAAAGTGAAAATTTTAATATCTGTTACTTCAGGCAGTTCATTTTCAAACCTTATCTTTTACACTTTCCAGTCTTTGTCTACAATGACAGTTTTTATTAATATCTTCAGATCTACTGGTCCAAATGTCCTGAAATTTTAATGAGAGATGTGTTACAGTCTATTCTATTATATGAAAAAGGATTCAAGCTTCTAGAGTGGAAAATTATTTCAATAAAAATTAACTTGCGATGTCATAATTGTAAATTAAGTAATTAATGCACAATATCTTTGGATCTACTGGCCCAAATGTCCCGAAAATTTAATTAGAGGTGTGTTACAATCGATTATAATATATTTCAAAAATTAATATCCTGTGTCACAATTGTAAATTAAGTACTTACAACCGTTTTCCATGATATATATTATTGGGGGAGAAGGGGGATCGCGCCCTAGCACCGATGGCAGAGGCATATTGAGCACCATAATAAAAAAACCAAAATCCATTCTACTTGTCCAAAACTTGCCTTTTAGGGAGTAAAAGACTATAAAACCTAGACCTCTTGAACCAATTTTCTATGATTTGTAAACATGCAGAGTGGCAGATGTCGTCAAAACCCTTGGCCATTTTTAAATGTTATCCTTACTTGTTGGGCGGGGCATTTAAAAAATTAATCGATTAAAATATAAAGTCTATCGTCAAAATGAGAAATGATAGGATCTTCAAGAAAAGTTGACAAATGCTAAAACAAAGCTTCAAAACTAAGATCGAGCACCAGAGAAGAAGCTTCAGAATGTCATTGAACAAGCACAGGATCGCTGTGAGGAAACTTTTTTCTTCATGGACCTCCTTGACAATTAGTTATAATTTAAAACTATCTCTCCACTAAATCTTTGTTTTTTCCAACTGCAACTGGTATTTTGATTCTTTTCACCAACACTTTTCAGTTAGTTTCTTAATCATGATTTTTCTATGCTTAATTCTTTGTTTTTCTAAAATATGTGATATTTTCAATAAATACAGTTTTGAACTAAAATTGTGTTTACATAATAAAATGCTTTTGGTAGAAACACAAGGATTCTTCTGAATTTCCCCAAAATAGGTGTGTTTTAGGGTTTAGGGCCTATAATTTTGCTTAATTATAAGATTTTTAGCGTACTGTTTAAGCAATACGTTTAATCTTGGAAAGGAAGTGAAAGTAAAATTATTTAACACACCTCTCATTAACTTTTCAGGACATTTGGACCAGTAGATCCAAAGATATTGTGCATTATGTACTTAATTTACAATTATGACATTGGAAATGGGGTAATTTTTATTGAAATAATTTTCCACTTTAAAAGCTTGAATCCTTTTTCATATAATAGAATAGATTGTAATACATCTCTCATTAAAATTTCAGGACATTTGGACTAGTAGATCTGAAGATATATTCAGACTTAGCACTGAACCCATCATTTTGGCTATAAAAATAATTTAAAAAAAAACTATGCATTCTTGAAGCTTGAATCCTTTTTAGAGTATAAAACACGTCAAAACACACGTCTTATTAAAATTTCAGGTCATCTCGATCAATAGGACAGAGAATCTGGCTAAAAAACCGACCTCCTACCATAGAACTTGATGTTAGTTTTCGCTGACTTCGAATTTCGCGCCAAGAATCCAAAAGTTGCACTTTTTGGCCGATTGAACGAGCTTTTTTTTTTGCCACCTACTAACACTAGTGCTTAGCCGTTAGGCCTTGAGCACCAGGAAGAATTGAGTGGGAGACCCTACGCGGCCCAGCACTGACGGGGGCCGCTAGGTCGTATGTGTATAAGCAGGGAAGGAAATGAGGTTTACTTGGGAGGTGACGGAAGGTGGAATTGGGGTAAGTCACCTCCGGCGGACACGGGAGAGTCGGCACTTATAGGGTAGGATCGCCGACATGTGTCGTATTCCCTCAAACTTTGCCGCCCAGAAGCTTGGCTTACAGGAGTGCGCCACACTCCCGGCTTGAACGAGCTTCTATAGCGTGAGCAGCGATTGCAGATCGAGTGGGCTATGCTGAATGTCAACCTTTAATATATTAATAAATGCCGTCGTCTGCAGTAGAGAAATCTCGTCTGCAGTAGAGAATTCTAACTTTCCTATTCGCTATCCATTTGGCCAATAACGGCCTGTGTGCGAGTTTTTCACGTGACTTTACAAAAATGGCGCGGCTGCACTCTTCAATTTTTGGGTCAATTAATTGGATTTTAATCGTAATTAGGGAAAGTATAATTTTTTTATCAATGATTTCGATATCTTCTAAACGAGGCCGTTAATTTAAGGTATAATGTTAGGCATACTGAACTTTTCCTTTAAGTTTATATAATCTTCTCGACACAGAGAGGTAATATTTTGGTTTTCCCAACTTGTCTTTCAACAATAACCTGCTGCCTTTCTCACGCTCGTTTTCTAGCACATTAGATCTCTTGTTCACGAGATCATACGATGTAGACACGTCACAACTAGGAGTGGGTGGCTGAGCCAGGGAGCACTGGCTGAGCGAAGCAAAGAGTTTCAACCTTACTTTTCAAGTATTTAAGGTAACAACATTAAATTAGCGACACGTTGACGGAAAACAACGAGAGTTTTACTTTTGAAACTGACTATAAATTTCGCCTTCATTGATGAATTCAAATATTCTCTTACCTGACCAAAGACTCCTTAGGTGTTGTAATCTTTATTCCTCCTAGGTGAATGTTTTTCAAAGTAGTTTTCAAAATTTTACCCCAACAAAAGCTAATTAAACTAAAAAAAATAAAACTTGCGAAAAAACTGTGAAGATTTTATGTAGCGCCGACACGAAAAAAACATTAAAGATATGACTTTCGTCTTCTCTGCAGTTTTCAATAACATAACTTTGTGGTACTTAAATCTTAATTATTTTGTTTGCCACATCATATTATGTGGTATACGTGACAACTTGGATTCTTTTTTTCAGGTAGTGGTGAATTATGGGAGCAAAACAACAATGATATTACCTGCCGCCTTCCCACGGTCGTTTTCTATAGCACATTAGATCTTTTGTTCACGAGATCACACGATATGGACACGTCACAACTAGGAGTGGGTGACTGAGCCCAGCAAGGAGTTTGAACCTTACCTTTCAAAGTATTTAAGGTAACAACCTTAAATTAGCAGCACCTTGATGGAAAATAACGAGAGTTTTACTTTCGACTGTGACTGTAAATTTCGACCAATGAGGAAAGATCATCCTAAAAGCGCCTTCAATGTTGAATTTAAATATTCTTTTACCTGACTAAAGACTCCTTAGGCGATATAAATTTAATTCCTCCTAGGTAAGTGTTGCTCTCTACCTCATTGTCTCTGTACCAAGTCATCTCAACTCTTTCCTACTAGTTCGGTGAAATAATAATGATTATTGCATAGGCAGCTATAAAACGCCATTCCCCATCTTCTCCGGCAATATTCCGTATTTGTTGCGCATCTGGGTAAGTTGACATTTCAAATTTTTGCAAAACATATAGGCGATGGCGCTTCCACCCGCATTGTATTAGATATTTAGGAGAAACTTAATTCTTCGCTATAGAAAACATTACGTTTCGACTCGATTTCTTGACCCAAATTACAACAAAACGAATAAAATATTCATATAATTTGTATATACTGTTGAAGTAAACATTGCCAGTGAACGCAGGGTAGAATTATAATATCGGCCAATATAGTTACAAATACGGTAGGCTCTTCACATCTAGGTGATAAATATTGGAAGATCAGGTTCTGTGGGTGGGCAAACAGGAAATAACATAGATTAAAAACTTTACGTCTGAATTTGGGCTTCAAATTCCACATATTTAACGGTTCAATTATATCTCAGTGTGTTTATATATGTATTTGTTAAACCTAATTACATTTACGTTTGAAAGGGAATTATGCAAATGTTTTCCTATAGTGTTAGAATTATGCAAAATTTGCCCAAATGCAAGAATGTATGCAAATGTTTCCCAAATACAAGAAAGTATGCAAATGTTTTCCTAAAATGCTAAAATTTATGCAAATGTTTACCTAAATGCTAGAATTTATGCAAATCTTTTTCTAAAATGCAAGAATTTATGCAAACATCTTCCTAAAACGCTTGAATTTTTGCAAATGTTTTCCTAAAATGCTTGAATTTATGCAAATGTTTTCCTAAACTGCTTGAATTTATGCAAATGTTTTCCTTAAAATGCTTGAATTTATGCAAATGTTTTCCTTAAAATGCTTGAATTTATGCAAATGTTTTCCTTAAAATGCTTGAATTTATGCAAATGTTTTCCTTAAAATGCTTGAATTTATGCAAATGTTTTCCTAAAATGCTTGAATTTATGCAAATGTTTTCCTAAAATGCTTGAATTTATGCAAATGTTTTCCTAAATGCTAGAATTTATGCAAATGTTTTTCTAAAATGCTAGAATTTATGCAAATATCTTCCTAAAACGCTTGAATTTATGCAAATGTTTTCCTAAAATGCTTGAATTTGTGCAAATGTTTTCCTAAAATGCTTGAATTTATGCAAATGTTTTCCCAAATGCTTGAATTTATGCAAATGTTTTCCTAAAATGCTAGAATATATGCAAAGTGGAAATTTTCTCAACTTGGCGATATAAACTATATCCGATTTCAATTTCAAATTTTCCCCATTGTTAATCGCGTCACTGTCATTAGTTGCTTTAGATCACATGATATTAAAGTACATTTCGAGCCGTGGTAAAAAGTTGCAATGATCCAGTAATGGCGACGTAATTTTATTAAACCTACCAACTATATGTTACCCTCGCATTACAGGTGCAAATAAAGAGTTCGGCTGAACTACAGTTCTTCTGAGTTAATTCGCTGAGAAAGTAGGCTAATTAATTAGGGATCCCTATTCTTCATAAACGTCCGAGCTTATAAGATTTAAACTTTTAATTGTATTAAACCGTTATACTCTCCATTTAATACCGTATCTTTAATAATTATATACAGCTCATCAGTCATAAAAATTATTTCCAAGATGTTTTCCAAAAAAATGCTTCTTCTCTTTGTTGTATTCACTATTTACACCCTCTATCTGGCGCAATTGGCGAATTCACAAGGTGGTAAGTTTTTTTTATCAAAATAAACTCAGTTTAAAACTCAACCCGTAATTAAATACGTTAACAATAATTATTCATGTCAGTTGAGTGATTAGTTATATACGTTTTTTTAATATTATCAGCATTAGTTAGTCTCTCTCATACTCATTTTAATCTATATCTATATAAATCAAAGTCCTGACTGACTGACTGATAATCAACGCCCAGCCCAAACCGCTTGCCCTAGAAGGCTGAAAATTTGCAGGAACGTTACTCAGAAGTAGTAGACGCGTACTAAGAAAGATTTTCCAATCCGCCGCCATCTTAAAAAATGGAGATCAGAAATGTAAAAAATCTTCTCTGTGCATCAGAGTCCGCGCGTTTCAAACGATTTCGCAAATATTTAGTACACTGGTTTCCTTTGACCTATAGGCAGGTTGAATGGTCTTTCGAGTTCGATTTGTTGCCATCTTTTTAAATGGCGGCCAAAAACTTAAAACCCTTCTATATAGAATAATGTCCGCGTGAAAAATAATAAAAAATGGCCCGACGGGCTGACGGGCAACGCCGAGTGCCCTCGCTCCTAGGGTGCTACAAAAATATCAGTCATCAGTAAAATCTACCCATTCTTTATATCATTTTGATGGAAGTTCTTATTACACGGGTAACAGCTAGTGACAGGATATACTTAATGGTGTAAGTAATTATTTGAGAAATGCACCCAATTAAAATGGGTATGATTTCCGTCAACTAAATTGTTACATGTTTTAGCAACCAAAAGGGATAAATACAGTTTGCACATTCCGTTTTTAAAGGAAAAGGGCAGGTAACATAACATTACTCCTTAAAGAACGGCCTTTTTCTAATATTAAAGGAAACATACAAAATTATCTCTTAATACAAATTAATTAGCATTTAATTAGTCTTGGTTTAGTGGCGTCTGCTAAATCGAACCACTTACCTCTACGGGAGTATCGGCATTGGTTGAATTCTCACAGGCAAACGCCACTAAACCAATTGCGGCGCAGTATTCAACGTTTTTAAGATTAATTAAATGCTAATTTTTTTTGTAATAAGAAGTCATTTAATTTTTTTTTAAATAATTTTCCTATTATATTTATATAAAGGTCGTTCTTTTAAGGTATAATGTTATGTTTTCTGCATGAACATTTTCTTTAGGCATTAAAAATAGACCATTCTATTCATTACATACCGATAAACAAGCACACACAGTGGGGAAAAAGGCGCCATCTTGGATTATTTCCCTCAAGCCAAGATTCAACGCCTGTTGTAACATTAGCAATTACTTCTCCGGTATTTTATCGAACGAATAGGAATAGTCCAAATTTTGGTATGAAAAATTAAGGGGTTTTATTTTTGAAAAGGTGCGCATCCCTTTCCCGTTCGATTCTTATTTCCAACTAAACTTCCGTTCATCACGAAAGACCCTCTTTTTTTGGGGAACAGTCGCTACAGGCACAGGGGGGTCCCAGGACTGGGTCAGCCGCTGGTGGGTTTCTTCGAATAGGGTATTTTTATTATTATTTTTTTTTCGAAAAGAATTTCACTAGAAATGGGACCTCCAGAGTTGAAAATAATTTCAATAGAATTAGGCCCTCCTGAGTTGGAAGAGCAAATAGATGTCAAAGCTCAATAGTGTATTTTTCTAGAGTAACCTTGGTCAAAGCTTGGGGGAGGGGTAGTTCTTCTAAGTCTAAATACACTGTAAGAAGTCTAAATACACTGTAAGAAGTCTAAATACACTGTAAGAAGTCTAAATACACTGTAAGAAGTCTAAATACACTGTAAGAAGTCCAAATACACCGTAAGAAGTCTAAATGCACTGTAAGAAGTCTAAATGCACTGTAAGAAGTCTAAATGCACTGTAAGAAGTCTAAATGCACTGTAAGAAGTCTAAATGCACTGTAAGAAGTCTAAATGCACTGTAAGAAGTCTAAATGCACTGTAAGAAGTCTAAATACACTGTAAGAAGTCTAAATACACTGTAAGAAGTCTAAATACACTGTAAGAAGTCTAAATACACTGTAAGAAGTCTAAATACACTGTAAGAAGTCTAAATACACTGTAAGAAGTCTAAATACACTGTAAGAAGTCTAAATACACTGTAAGAAGTCTAAATACACTGTAAGAAGTCTAAATACACTGTAAGAAGTCTAAATACACTGTAAGAAGTCTAAATACACTGTAAGAAGTCTAAATACACTGTATGAAGTCTAAATACACTGTATGAAGTCTAAATACACTGTATGAAGTCTAAATACACTGTATGAAGTCTAAATACACTGTATGAAGTCTAAATACACTGTATGAAGTCTAAATACACTGTATGAAGTCTAAATACACTGTATGAAGTCTAAATACACTGTATGAAGTCTAAATACACTGTATGAAGTCTAAATACACTGTATGAAGTCTAAATACACTGTAAGAATCTTGGAATTAATTTATAGATGTTAAGTTTAGTTATAACAACGCCAGCCAGAATTTTCCCGAATTCACTACAAACGGGAGCCTCCTCTAGCGGTGCTTTTAGCGCAAGGGAAATAACCTAAACTGGCGGTTTCCCTCCTGTGGTGTTTACTTCTCTTCTGAAATTAATGGAATAGTCTACAATATGGCAGCAAACTTTTTTATGAGAAACTAGCTGTTACCCGCGGCGTCGCTCCCTTGTAATAAGAACTTCCATCAAAATGATATAAAGAATGGGTAGATTTTACTGATGACTAATATTTTTGTAGCATCCTAGGAGCTAAGGCACTCGGGGTTGGCGTTGCCCGTCAGCCCGTCAGCCCGTCGGGAAATTTTTTATTTCTTTTCACTCGGACATTATTCCATACAGAAGGGTTTTTAAGTTTTTGGCCGCCATTTAAAAAGATGGCAACAAATCGAACCCAAAAGACCAATCAGCCCGCCGATAGGTTAAAGGAAAGCAGTGTACTAAATGTTTACAAAATCGGTTGAAAAGCGCAGACTTTGTAGCAAAGAGAAGCTTTTTTACATTTAAGATGGCGACGGATTAGAAAAATCTTTCTTAGTACGCGCCTACTACTTATGAATAACGTTCCTGCAAATTTTCAGCCTTCTAGGGCAAGCGGTTTGGGCTGGTCGTTGATTATCAGTCAGTCAGTCTGTCAGTCAGGACTTTGATTTATATAGATATAGATTGAGCATTTTGGAAACGAAAAGTTTCATCATTATTGTTGCTATATGATGTTATTTATGCAAAGAGTTATTATAAATTTGTCACTTTCCCACTCTTTGAGAAGTATGAAATAATATAGTTACTTAAATAAAGTGTTAAAAGTGACTGAGAGGGTGTCTGATTTCTTGCTGACCACTGACACTAAATTATACCAGGGATAGATTTAATTATAGAAGTAGGAATGGAGAACAGAGTAATCTGGGCGCGTGTCAAAGCTCTGGACCCCTTCCACGGGACGGAGGGGTATGAAAGAAGAGGCAGGTCATAGCGACAGAGGTAAAAAGGTATTACGTATTTTTCGCCGTCCCCATCAGGAACGTCATCAAAACGTAGTTTAAGTGAGCCAATAAGAAAATTTAAACTTTTCGTTTGATGTTGGAAGGAGGGGCTCTATACTGGGCTATGAGTCGGATTGAAAAAAATACTAACCGTTCTCCATTCCTACTTCTAAAATTAAATCTATCCCTGATTTTACTGTACCATTTAAAAACATTATAAATTAAATAGGAATTTATCTTTTACACTTTTCTATCAATCAACAATTACTCTTCCACAGAATCTTCATGTAAGTAGTCATTTATTGTTTTCCAAATGAATACCTTAATTTTACCATTCCATTTCACTTAAAGTTGCATTTTTTTACACTCAATTGCCAATCAGTATTTGTAGGTGAGTAGCGTATAAATATTTAGCTAAAGGTGTCATAAATAACAAGTACGGATAACCAAAAATTTCAACTCTCCGAGTCTTAAGGCGTTTTCAGTCTAAACAAATTTTTCACTCATTTGGTTATATTATTTATTTGCCATATCTTTTTAAAGCCCAAAATATGAGAGAATAAGGCCAATAGATGGCCAGATCGAGTTTTGAAATGATAAGCCACTCCCATCAAAACATACAAAGTAGTCGATGATGGGTATGGTATGGGACGTTCTTCAATGTCAACGTTTTTGCCGAGGGGCTAGTCATTCGCTAAAATTTTGTACACCTAATTACTGATTTCTGAATTTTTATGTGGATTCCGATGATTACTGAATGAATTCCTTGATTTCCGAGAGTACGACTATTTTAGGTGATTTACACAATCTTAACACTGATTTCCCGTTATTGCCGCAGATTACTTGTTATTTCTGTTTGAATTCCAATGATTTTTTGGTGAAAGCCGTGATTACCACTGGATTCTTCGTTAATTTCGATGAATGCAGTGATTATTCCTATTTCCTATGAATTTTGTTTTGGATTTTCTAATTCCTCGATTGATTATGTGTAATTATTTCACGAAGAGTGTGATTACCGAGGTGATAACAAAAGATTTCTAGTAAATCAAGTGATTATTTATCTTTTTCTCAAGATTTCATGTGATTTCCAGTGACTATCAGGGATTTCTGATTACCTTTGATTACCCACAAGAATGATTTTGATTACTGATGATTTTCTAAGAATTCTAGAAAACAAGTGACTAAAACCTCGGTTTTTGCTTAGTCAATATATAATTGCGGTCATTTCCCATAACAATAACTATGTTCGATTCTTCTTCTAATAATAAGACCAGTCTGCATAGTGAAACATTCAGGAAATACCTCCGAATAAGTTAAGACGTTACATTCGTATTCAAGGCGTTAGATAGGGATTCAAAGTCCTTTTTAGCCACATAGTAGATATACGGTGAGGCTATTAGTTTGTCCCACGAGCCTGTGGTGGGTGTGGTGGTAGTAGTTTTTCGTGATTTGGAATGTGGTCAGAGTAACCCAAAGAAATGGTTATGTCAGAGCTAACTGAAGAAATGGTTATTTTATGCCTTTGGCAGTATAAATTTTTCCGTTCGTCATTGAAGGGAGAGTGAATGTGAGAGAATTGTGGTGAGGTGATATTTTTAGTTCGTGTATTTTAAAAGGATGGGGATTATAATAGTAAGTTTAAGCATTGCATTTAATTGTATAGTTAAGGTTAAGCTTTGTGAATTGTAGTTTAAGTTTGCTCGATATATTTAAAGCTAGAGAGAGAGAGGATTTTAGTATTGCCTTAATTTAAATGGAAGGTTTAATACTCCCTTTAAAATTCAGGTCACCCGTGGACAATAAGGATTTCACGCTTTCAATCCCGCTCCCCTATTTCAAAATTCAAAGAAATCGAGGGGAATTTTTAAAAAGCAAATGCAAGTATTTACCGACGTTGTATTTTTAATGGTATTAAGACGGTGTTTATTATTAGAATTTACGTGTATTTCTCCTCAAATCGAGAAGAATTTTAAAAGAAAGTACTAGCTTGTGGCCCTAAATATTACAATTATAACATAAGTAATTTTATTGAAGTAAGGATTAGGGGGTTATAATCTTTTCGAGGGGCTATTCACGGTGATTATCTGTACTTCTTTTAATGGGTATTTCGTTTTACCACTGTTAAAGGATGCGTATCCTGGGGTACTCACTCACGTTATCCGTTCGTGTCACACTATAACTGAAGTAATAAAATTTCAGTAATAATTTTCAAACAGTAGCGCATCGAGGGGCTATTCACTCAAATTTTCTGTACTACTGTTGAGTATGGTACGATGTGGCTGCTATTACGAGCCCTTGGGTCGTCTTGTTTTCAGACATATCTAACGTTTTGGATCCACGTACCATATATCCTGTCTTAAGACGACAAGGTGGTCAAATAACAGACACTATTAATTTTGATAAGTGTCTATTCTCACGAACTGTTCATTAGATATATCAAAAACATTTTTACCTCTCAGAGTAACGATAACTTCACGGAGAGGTATTACACTGGACGTTTCTGTATGTCTGTGTTTCTGTCAACGTGTTCGCAGTTGGCAAATCGTAGCAAACGTATTCGCCTTTTCCGGACCGCTTTCGCAGTAAGCAGAAGTCCATTAAATTAGCCAAGGAAGTAAACAGTTACAATAGCTGGTATAGCGTACGTCTCTGCTGGGGTAAGAACTCCTTCTAACTCCAAGGATAGGGGGTTAAATTTTTCCCCTTTCCTAACTTTGTTAGAAATCTCGAGCTCCTCTCTAGGAAGCCTTTCTTGACGTGAGCGGGGCGTGACTTCTTCAGGGTAGATTGTTTGGTTTATAAAGGAACGGCCACGGTAGTTAAATAGTTATTTTTTCAATAGGTTTATGAAGAGTCATAAAAAACTGAATGACCTTGACTGACTCTACGCTAAATAGGGCTCGGTTTTGCAGTGGAAGGGGGCGTTTTCCGGTCTCTTTAGAGATACAGTGTTCTTTTCAGCCAATAGATTTTTCTCTCTCAATGGGGTGAATTTTGGCGTACGAGTCGCACCTAAACCGGAGATCTGAGAAAAGTTATCGCGAGGTGGCGAATGTGTCGCCCTTACTTAGAATTGCTACACAAGAGAGGGGAGTCCAAAACCCTGCTTTTGGTTACTTCCTAGGCAAATTTAATGGACTTCTGCAGTAAGCAATATTGGCTTCAACTCCATCCATTATCATCGTTTGGGTTAAGACGTTCGCGGCGTTGGCCAGGGTTGCGAAAAACGTCTGGCCTACCAATGGCGGGGCTTCCACCCAAGGTTTAAGCAATTGCGGCTTTTCTTATCATTTTCTGTAAATCAATCGCCTTATATGACCTAAGTTTAGAAAAATTGTGAAAAAAGGTTGTTAGCTAGAAGTTAAACAGTTAAGGTAAGTCAGTCAAGACAAAAATAATTATTATCAACTATGTGTATTTAATTATTTGAGAAAATCCTCTTAATTGACTCCGAAAGCTTTATTTTGGTTTCCCAACTTGTCATTTCGTAGAATGAAATGTCTAAATTCAACTTATTTGAATTATGATAAGAATCTGGTTTATCTAGCAAAAAACAATGATTTTATGAAAGCCCAAACCTTTAATTTTTTAAATACTTTTCAATCGCACCTTTTGATTAACAATAAAAAGTAATCGATGGAACAGGTAAGTGTTTGCATTTGAATATCGTCTGTTTGATTTAGAGCTAAGACGTTTGACAACTGTCTATTCCCTCTTCTGTTCATTAGAATTATCGAAAACATTTTCATTTCCTAGCATTGAAACGTTTAAGTTTAGAGCTCGGCTTTTTCTATCCATTATCCACAAATTAGTGGATTACCGATTATTTATAAACGGGATACAATACGATTTATCATGCAAGTTCTTTGGTTAATTTTCTAGTACGGATAAACATAAAATGACGTGGATAATGGATATCAGGGATAGGTTTAATTTTAGAAGTAGGAATGGAGAACGGTTAGAATTTACTTCAGTCCGACTCATAGCCCAGTATAGAGCCCCTCCCTCCAACACGTTACGAAAATTTTTAATTATCTTATTATCTCACTTAAACTACGTTTTGAAGACGTTGCTGATGGGGACGAAAAAATACGCAATACCTTTTTACCTCTGTCGCTATGACCCGCCTCTTCTTTCATACCCCTCCGTCCCGTGGAAGGGGTCCAGGACTTTGACACGCGCCCAGATTACTCTGTTCTCCATTCCTACTTCTAAAATTAAATCTATCCCTGTGGATATATAATGTCGAGCTCTATTTAGGTTTATTTTATTTGAATTATGATAACAATCTGGCTTATTATAGCAAAAAACAACGATTTTATAAAACTCCTAACTTTTAATTTTTTTAAACACGTTTCTACCACACCTTTTACTTCACAATTGAAAGCATTAAATGGAACTGGTAAGTGTTTGTACCCTGAAGTCACCCATAATTTAATGGGTTTGTTGTTTGTTCTCACATTGAAACTGAAAAGGGAAGTTCAAAAGAACAATATTTAGTCCGCGGTTACATGCGCTCCCAAACATTGGACCCTAGAAACGGAGATAGTCACACATGTTCGGTAAGACATAGCAGACTTCAATCCTAGAAAGTTATTTAAACTAAAACTAGCACAACAATAGCGTCGCTAGGGTTTGAAATTTGGGGGGGGGGGGCTTAATCTGGGCAAACTATTTGAAGGTTGTTATAAGAAATTAATAACTATATAAGTTTTGCATAATTGGTTCATTGGAACAACTGTAGACTTATATAACTATCCGAAAATTTGTGTCAACGTGAAATTATTCGAATTTTGAAGATATCTACAAATTTTTATTTAAAGACTACGGAACCGAGTTATTGACTATGAGACAATTGTGGGTGAAAGAATTTCACTCGTCTTAAGTTTAGTTTTCGTTTGATTTTAGTCCCCACTACTGTTTGATATTGAAATTTATGAAACTTAACGAATTTATCATTATAATTTTAAGATACTATATTGCTACGAGCACCTTTTTGGTAGGGTTTACGGATTATTTTGAGGGGCTAACTTTGAAGTTAAGGGGGGCTATAGCACCTCCAAACAAGGCGTAGCGACGCCACTGACTAGCAAGAACAAACTGTTACAATAGGGAAGTGGCTATTTCCTTGTCTTAAAGGCCAATGTTTTGGAGCCCATACCTCCATATCTTAAAGTTTAGACTCAAGTTCTTTGAAGTTTCCCACTCAGTTTGAACCAAAGAACACACTCTTTTACTTATATCAGCCCTATTAGGAACACTCGGAGTAGTTTTGAGTCTTTTGACACAAGGAAATAATACAACTCCATGAGTACGTGTACTTTACTTGTGCTACTACATGGTGTGTCAGATTTTCTCAGTTCAAAATCTCATCTCGAATGTTTATAAAAATTTTACAGCCCAAGGCAGCAACAAATGCATTTATTTTTTGTAGAGTAAGCTATATATGAACCCCTAAAGCTTTTCTCCCTTTACCACTTTTGTCGGTGCCAACTAGGCACTGCCGCGAAGAGCTGACAGATTGTCCTTATTGTTTGAGTTAATTTTAGATATAGATTAAGCCTTTATTATTAATTACTATAAGAAACGAAGCGGTATAACAAGTTACTTTCAAAATTCCATCTCCCCGAGCCAAGTACATTTATTTCATGCTCCTTAGCTGGGAAGATATATTGAAAAAGCTGGGTCTTGCCATCTCGGTGGTGGCTCAGCTTTTTGAAAGGGCAAGTTTGATTGAGTATCAGCGTTAGCTGTCCGTCACAGCTCTCAGACCTGAACTAACTACAAGGCTGAAAGGAATTTTTTTATTCCCTTTGAGTTGTATTATTATCTTGTGCTACTCGTCAATGGCTGATGTCTAATTACTACAAAATATTTTCCTTTCTAACTAACAGTTGAAGGCGCGAGTAAGTATTTACGTTAACTTGAAGCAACATATATTAACGACAACATCAACGAGTTTGCACGTTTGTGTTATCGAAAGTGTGTAATAAAGGGGCCTAGAGAAATTTCCTGGTTGCCAGTAATTTGTAAGAGCATCTCAGGTTTGGAAGTGAATGATCTGAATCGAACAGAACTATATGCTTAGTAGATAGTGGTTGAATTGCACTCACAAATGACTGGCAACACTTTTCTGCACACTCTTATTTTAACTGCCCCCTCTAAGCATCAAGGCCAGCGCAAGGTTCTAATTTTAGTTGGAACTTTGGTTGCATTGGATGTTGTAACTTTAAACCTAGATGGCGTTGTGCATAAGCAGATTCCCGCTTAATTTGGCTTAAGTGCGCTTGAATAGGTATGGCGAATATGGGTGAATTTGAAAAATGACGTCATTTCAGCCCAAAAGAGTCTGAGAAACGGCGCCTCTAGCGGGTAACAGTGGCGAACTATAATGTTAATTTTGAGAACCGAAAGATATGCCATGCACAGGCCTTGATATATAAAGAAGGCAGTGGCTAGTCTTTAACATATGACGATATCAAAGTTGATGGCTTTGACAAACTCGTACTTCCTAGTTATGATTCTCGAATTTTAAATATAGAGAAAACCTTCCAGTTTTCCTCAGATTCGGAGCTTATAGGGAAACAGAAAAATAATGGCAATGTCTCCGCATGGGCTGTTCCACCCGACTGCTCCACAAGCATTCAAAATATATTGCGTATCTGGACTCCGGGAGTAAATCAAATGGAGCAGATTGGAGCAGCCCACAGAAAGCGGTCCAAGTTTCTGTTTCCTTAAAATGCTGTCCCGTAAAATATTACAGTTGGAATTTTAATTTCATTTTTTCGCGCACGTTTATTTCAACTTCTATTTCGCAGACGGTAAGTTCATATTTTTGCACATAAAAATCCTTTACAAGTGAAAACAGAAAGATAGTGAACGTTTGCAAAAACAAATTTAGATCCTTACCATTAGTTCAACTTGAATAAAATTAAATTAAATTTTGTTCAAAACCAACATAACACATACCTAAGAATACGAAACTTAGGTAACATGACGCACTTGGCGATTCGAAGTTTCAATCGGATTATTGGTGTAGTTGTGAACTGAAAGTTCAGCACGCAAAATGTAATCAGAAAAAATCGTTGTGCCAGCTGGAATTGGTTATTTTCATTTTGCATCCCGTTCTGAACTAAATCTAAATAGAAATGTTCTCTCTTTTCGTGAATTCTTTATTTATTAAGTTCATAAGATATGTTACATAGGTTTGTTACTGGTTACTGAGAGCTTGCCATAGAAATATCATAGATTATCGTAAAGCGACGCCTGGTGAGACGCTGTCAAAGGCTTAATTCAGATTAAGTAGAAAGATGGAAGATGGAAGTCCTGCAAAACCGAGTGTTGTCAATTCGTGCGTTGTTCTCGAACTAGCTCTGAGTCTCTATAGCAATACTAAGCATAGGTAGTGTCATACTTATGGAACATATCTTATAAACGTATGATTCAATATAGTTAGAAAACAATTTGATGTAGAAAAATAATTATTTGATAATGTGTAGAGCTCGGCATTATCTATCCATTATCCACTTCATTTAATCTTTATCAATACTCAAAAATTGTCCACAGAACTTGCATGTTAAATAGTATTATATCTACAACTTTATATATAAATTATCGGTTATTCGCTAATTTGTGGATAATGGTTAGAAAATGCCGAGCTCGAATAATGGGGGATCCAAAGAACCGATCAGAATATTTGAAACCGTGAAAAAATCCGCTTTATTAGAGATCTATCAAATAAGGGCATATCGAAACTGATTTTAAAGAGATACATATATTATTGCAAGGAATATTAGTTTTAAACATTAATTATATTGCTCTTTACACGCAACTTTTAATTTACAATGATAAGCACTTCAACTAATACGTAAGTGGAATTTATTTTGTTTTAAGTAGTAAAATGAAGAAAAAGGGTAGCAGGGATAGATTTAATATCAGAAGTAGGAATGGAGAACAGAGTAATCTGGGCGAGTGTCCCGGACCCACTTCCACGGGACGGAGGGGTATGAAAGAAGAGGCGGGTCATAGCGACAGAGGTAAAAAGGAATTACGTAGTTTTCGCCGTCCCCGTCAGCAACGTCCTAAAAACGTTATTTAAGTGAGCCAATAAGAAAATTTAAACTTTTCGTTTCTATATGAGTCGGACTGAAGTAAATTCTAACCGTTCTCCATTCCTACTTCTAAAATTAAATCTCTCCTTGATGGTAGTTTATTTGCATTTAGTAAATTTCCTCAGTTTTTCAAAAACCTACTGCTTATTCAAAAGCTAGGGAAATGCTTACGGTTCTTATTTCATTCGGCACTTTTTACCTCTCCGAGTGACGTATGTCACGGAGAGGTTCTAATTTCGACGTGTCTGTGTGTGTGTGTGTGTGTGTGTGGGTGTGTGTGTGTGTGTGTCTGTCTGTTGTTATACCCACGTGACCGCGTTCGCAGTTTGCAAATCGGAGCAAACGTGTTCTCAATTTCCGGAAATTTCGAAAATTGTATTACACTTACAGGCTATTACTACATTGCCTGTCTAACATCACCAGCCTCTGGTCTTTGTCCATCCCACATGGACACCAGTCTGTACACACTGGCTTCTAATCACAATCGTCTGCTGCTCTTTGTCCATCCCACATGGACACCAGTCTGTACACACTGGCTTCTAATCCCCACCCTCTTGTGGTCTTTGTCCATCCCACATGGACACCAGTCTGTACACACTGGCTTCTAATCACCACCGTCATCTGCTCTTTGTCCATCCCACATGGACACCAGTCTGTACACCTGGCTTCTAACACCACTATCTTCTGGTCTTTGTATTTGTCCATCCCACATGGACACCAGTCTGTACACCTGGCTTCTACTCCATCATCATCGTTAAGGTTAAGACATACGCGGCGATCGGCCAGGGTTACGAGAAACGTCCGGCCTCCCTAAGGTGGGGCTTCCACCAAAGGTTCACGCAATTGCGCTGTTCTTATCCATAGCTGCGATTCGACACCCTTATATACTACCTATTTGAGTAAGGCGACGCAACCGGCGTATGCTTCATTTCAAGCGCCAATATTAGTCAAGTCTCTCAAGAATGTTTAATTATTCTTTTTCAAAACGATGTAACGCTCAATAAGGCGAACAACTATCGAAGAAAATATTTAATATTAATTATATTTATTTTAATATTTAAGATAATCATGTCTCTAAACTCAAAATTAATACGGAAAGGGTAAAACAGTAGTCTATGTGTTTGTCTATATGTGTCCGTCCGTTGTTACACTAGTGCGCTGCGTTAGAAGTTCGTTTTTGTTTTGATGTGTAAAGAAATCCTTCAGAACCTTAATATTCCCGTTTTCAATAATATAAAATGAATATGTGGAAATATTTTTCGTAATTATGATGCATTTAGTACTTTTGTAGCTTTAAAGCTCTATTTCATTTTGATATTCCAAAGATTTTTTTTAATATTATTATTTAAAATGGATGTTTATATATTACTTAAGCTATACTACATCTGTTTATAGCATAATCCTTCCTAAAGTGAATACAAGCGCAACGCTACAATGTTGGTCAAATGAACCGTTATTTGTTAATAGGCCTAGTGAACCAAAAAGTAAACGCTTGGGTTTGGTTTTCGTTTCTGTAATGCAGAGACATTAACGGTTCAGAGTGAGCCGAAAGTTAAATACACTATTAAATAATAAGGCTTAGATTATATAATCATGGTGGAAATCTGGGCCGCGTTTAGCAGAGCCCAGCGCTGTTAGCAGTGTCCTACATAACGGGATTTTGTTTTTGAATTTTGACGTCACGGTGCTTAGCGCTGAGCTAGCGCGGTCTTCAAAGAAAATAGTCGGCCTCTTCGATAACGTGACGTAAAACGTGTAGTTCTCAGCTTGGCGAAAAAACCATGGATGAATCAATACAAATAGCTCTATGGGACTATAGCTATTTAATTGGCGTGAAACCAGTTGATCACGCGAGAATTTTAAGAGATATGTTAGTTTCTAATTTTAATTATAAAAGTTGTTATCTATCTCTATAAATATGTTATCATACAATTTTTGTTAAGCCTTGGTACCTTGCACGCTTTATTGCGCTAGCGTCATTTATAAAACGCCGATGACCGGAGAAAAGCTATGACGACAGAGCTCACCGGTAAACATTTCCAAAATCCGCTGTCTTTTTTGGTGAGCTCTGCTGAACGCAGCCCAGACCAGTGAAAGGTCTGATCGTAATCGGATAATAGCTTCGTGTTTTCATGCTTTTCATGGTACGCATTTACTTTCAGTGTGTGTAGCCACAAATAAGCTTTGGTGTTATGTAACGTTAACAGTCATGTTGACAAACTAAGAAAATCGTTGAGGTGAAACGAGAGGATAGTGTTTATATGGCAACCCTGTTGTGAATATGGCTTTGAACATAGAGGGCATACAGTTGAGGAGTAGAAAATTGGGCCTTTACAAACACGTAAAGGTAGTATCCCTCCAAAGTTTTATCTCTTCATTTCCCGTTTCTCCCCCATCGGATGATTTTAATGTGTACAAGTATATCATTATTGGATGTAAAATGTCGTCTGATTTACAGTATATTTGCTATGCTTTGTATACTGCTTTCATATTTCATAAATTTTAACTTAAGAAACATTTCCATATCTGGGTAAATAAGTTTGTAAGTAGTCGTCTTGACTCGGAGAGGTAATATTTTGGTTTTCCCAACTTGTTACCTCTCCGAGTGACGTATGTCACGGAGAGGTTCTAATTTCGACGTGTGTGTCTGTTGTTAAACCCACGTGACCGCGTTCGCAGTTTCCAAATCGGAGCAAACGTGTTCGCCATTTCCGAACTGCCTTCACAGTCACGGAAATGGCTCCTCTACTTGAGTTCTCACACCACCATCTTCTGGTCTTTGTCCATCCCACACGGACACCAATCTGTACTTACTGGCTTCTAATCACCACCATCTTTTGGTCTTCGTCCATTTCACATGGACACCAGTCTGTATTCATTGGCTTCTAACACCACCATCTTCTAGTCATTGTCCATCCCACATGGACACCAGTCTGTACACCTGGCTTCTACACCACAATCTTCTGGTCTTTGTTTTTGCCCATACCACATGGACACCAGTGTGTACACCTGGCTTCTACACCACCATCTTCTGGTCTTTGCTTTTGTACATCCCACATGGACACCAGTCTGTACACCTGGCTTCTACACCACCATCTTCTGGTCTTTGTTTTTGCCCCACCCACATGGACACCAGTCTGTACACCTGGCTTCTACACCACCATCTTCTGGTCTTTCTTTTTGTCCATCCCACATGGATACCAGTCTGTACACCTGGCTTCTACACCACCATCTTCTGGTCTTTGATTTAGTCCATCCCACATGGATACCAGTCTGTACACCTGGCTTCTACACCACCATCTTCTGGTCTTTGTTTTAGTCCGTCCCACATGGACACCAGTCTGCACACCTGGCTTCTACTCCATCGTCATCGTTGGGTTTACGACATTCGCGGCGATCAGCTAGGGTTACGAGAAACGTCTAGCCTCCCTAGGGTGGGTTGTCCACGATAGGTTTTCGCAATTGCGGTTGCTCTTGCTTTTAGCCGTAGTTCGACACCCTTATATACTACCTTTTTGAGTAAGGCGAAGCAACCGGCGTATGCTTCATTTCAAACGCCAATATTAATCAAGTCTCTCAAGAATGTTTAATTGTTCTTTATCAACGCGATGTAACGCTCAATAAGGCGAACAACTAACGAAGAAAATATTTAATATTAATTATATTTATTTTAATATTTAAGATAATCTTGTTTCTCAACTCAAAATTAAAACAGAAAGAGTTAAAAAGCAGTCTTATGTTTTAGTCTGTGTGTGTCCGTCCGTTAGTGCACCGCGTTAGCAGTTCGCTTGGTTTTGTGGAAAGAAATCCTACAAAACCTTAATATTTGGTTTTCTCATAATTTATAATTAATATATGGAAATATATTTCGTAATTTCGATGCCTTTAGTGATTTTGTAGCTATAAAGCTCTGTTTCATTTTGATATCCCAAGAATATTTTTTATATTATTATTTGAAATCAATGTTTATATATTACTTAAGCTATACTACATCTGTTTATAGCATAATCCTTTCTAAAGTGATTTCAAAAAGAATGCAACTATATTGGTCAAATGAACTTTTATTTGTCAATAGGCCTAGTGAACCAAAAAGTAAACGCTTGGGTTTGGTTTTCGTTTCTGTAATGCAGAGACATTAACGGTTCAGAGTGAGCCGAAAGTTAAATACACTTTTAAATAATTAGGCTTAGATTTTATAATCATGGTGGAAATCTGGGCCGCGTTCAGCAGAGCTCAGCGCTGTTAGCAGTGTCCTACAGAACGGGATTTTGTTGTTGAATTTTAACGTCACGGTGCTCAGCGCTGAGCCAGCGCGGTCTTCAAAGAC
The DNA here is from genome assembly GCA_019434445.1 of Phalangium opilio. Classification (NCBI taxonomy): domain Eukaryota; kingdom Metazoa; phylum Arthropoda; class Arachnida; order Opiliones; family Phalangiidae; genus Phalangium; species Phalangium opilio. The sequence continues at coordinate 123,619 of JAEQBA010001031.1, read as the reverse complement.
AATAGTCGGGTTTTTGGATAACGTGACGTAAAACGCGTAGTTCTCATCTTGGCGAAAAAAACATGGCGGAATTAATACATATAGCTCTTGCTGATTCTGATGGGACTATAGCTATTTAATTGGCGTGAAACCAGTTGATCACGCGAGAATTTTAAGAGACATGTTAGTCTTTCTAATTTTAATTATAAAAGTTGTTGTTATCTATCTCTTCAAATATGTTATCATACAATTTTTGTTAAACCTTGGTACTTTGCACGCTTTATTGCGCTAGCGTCATTTTTAAAACACCGATGACCGGAGAAAAGCTATGACGGCAGATCTCACCGGTAAACGTTTTCCAAAATGCGCTGTCATTTTGGTGAGCTCTGCTGAACGCAGCCCAGACCAGTGAAAGGTCTGATCGTAATCGGATTATAGCTTCGTGTTTTCATGCTTTTTATGGTGCGCATTTACCTTCAGTGTCTGTAGCCACAAATTAGCTTTGGTGTTATGTAACGTTAACAGTCATGTTGACAAACTAAGAAAATCGTTGAGGTGAAACGAGAGGATAGTGTTTACATGGTAACCCTGTTGTGAATATGGCTTTGAACATAGAGGGTATACAGTTGAGGAGTAGAAAATTGGGCCTTTACAAACACGTAAAGGTAATATCCCTCCAAAGTTTTATCTCTTCATTTCCCGTTTTTCCCCCGTCGGATGATTTTAATGTGTACAGGTATATCCTTATTGGATTTACAGTATATTTGCTATGCTTTGTATACTGCTTTAATATTTCATAAATCAGTATTTGTTCATAAAAAAAAGTAACATTTCCATATCTGGGTAAATAAGTTTGTAAGTAGTCCTCTAGACTCGGAGAGGTAATATTTTGGTTTTCCCAACTTGTTTAATTTCAAAATATTTAAACTAAAAAAACTAATCAATGTAATTTTAACGAAATGCAAATTAATAGAGTTCAATAAAAAACAAGTTGGGAAAACCAAAATATTACCTCTCCGAGTCAAGAGGTCTACTACTACAAAGTTATTTACCTAGATATGGAATTATTTCTCTTTTTTGAAGTAAAAATTTACGAAATATTGAAGCAGTATTCCAAGCATAGCGAATATACAGTAAAGCAGACGACATTTTACATCCAATAAGGGTAAATCTTGGACACATGGAAATCAGTTAGTGGCAAAAAGAACAGGAAATGAAGTCTACGCTTCAGCTGTTTACCCTATATTCTGATAGCTACATTCACAACTGGTTAGCAGTGTAAACACTATCGTCTCGTCTCAACTCAACAATATTCTTAGTTTGCCAACATGAGTGTTAACGTTAAATAATACCAAAGCTAAATTGTAGCTAGACGCACTGATAGTCAATGCGCACCATAAAGAGAATAAAAACTCTGTAGCTTAGCCCTACCAATCTAATTGCCTCCACATCTTTTCTTCTATTATAAAATCTTAACCTAATTATTTAAGAGTGTATTTAACTTTCGGCTCACTCTGAACCGTTGATGTCTCTTCATTTCAGACACGAAAATCAAAACCCAAAGTTTACTTCACCTCAGGCCTCAATTATTTACTCTATAATTCACTAATATTATTGCAAGTAATACTAGATATACCCGCCGGAGTCTAGATCTTAGCTTTCTTAATGAAATTGGTAAACCAAGGATTATTCTATATACAGATGTATATAGCTTAAGTAATACAGGGTGGAAGAAATCAGACCAACAGCTACCTTTGTTGACGGTCCCCAATATTGCCGTCGGGTGACGTCACTATACTACAGAGTAGACCTGGTATACAGGGTGTAAATAAATGCGTAGCATTGTAAGCAAAAGAGATGGTTTAATATGGAACATGTCTGAAGGCTACCAGCCTCGGAACTACGTGACTTCAGGACTTAAACCCAAGCAACATTATTTAACAGCGTTAATACTACGATATTCCCTTAACATAACCCCATAGGAAAACATCCAGTGGGGTAAGGCCAGGAGACCTTGCTGACCACGGAATTGGCCCACCTCTACCTATCTAACAGTTATGTAAAAGTTCTTTCAGCCAATAACGAACACTGACCGCCCAATGTGGTGGCAAAGCTCACGAATTACTGCTAATGGTAATGCGTCTATCGCTTCACTAAACTCGTGACGCAGGACGTCCAAGAACGTTCCACCAGTAATGTTCTCATCGAAGAAGAAGGATCCGTTAAGTCGGTACCCATGAATGCCAAGTCACACATTTACCTTCCATCGCAGTTGATGGTAATGGTGTCGTAACCAATAGGCTTTTTGATGGGACCAGTAATGCATGATAAGACGGTTTACCGTACCATCCCTGTGAAATGTAGCCTCGTCGAATTTGCCGGAATAGTGGATCGGCTGCAATTAATAGTTCACGCATGGTAAGACAAATGTAATGCTGTCTTATTAAATCGTCCTCTTTTAAGGCTTAATGGCGGTGGATATGATAGGGTACGAAATGGTGTCGATATGGCAAGAATATCTGTATGGCTTAGTCCAACCGATCTACCACTGTTAAGAGGATTTTTTTTCAAAAGGTGCTAGAATATTCTCTTCTCTGTCTTCATTACCGATTACACGGATCTCCTACGTTCAGTGTAACATTGCTGTAAAAAGCATACCAGTAGATAAGACATCCATACGAGGTTTCTTTAGAAAGGAGTACTGTAGATCAGAGTTACACAGGCAATTCTGACCTACAGTTCTCCACGGATTATTTTAAAGATCCCACGTATGGGATCCTTATCTACGGTAGGCCAAAACGCGGGCTATGTCTATGCCCATAGCCCGTAGTTTGACCTAATGTACTGTAGATAAGGAGACATTCTGCAATCACAAGTGCGCGAGTTACGATGCCGCTGGTTTCTTATTAGTGTTGTTCATTCTGTCACGTAGAAGAATGCCAGCCTATTCTAACAGCGATAAACTGGGCATGATGTTTATCTTGGGTGAATGTCGCGGTAATGTGCAACAAGCGGCAGCATTGTATGCCGAACGCTTCCCAGACCGCCAACATCCGGTTCGTAGCACCTTCGTTAACATTAGAGACAATCTTCGTGATTTCGGTACTTTCGTCGTGCACGACCGTGCACGTAGACGAGACCGTATAGTCGGTGATGTAGGTAGAGAGGTGGACATCCTAGCACGGTTGAAAGTAATCCTCACACAAGTAGTGGAGCGGTCGCACAAGAGGTCGGACTGAGCCATTTCACCGTTCTTGCTATTTTACATCGTCACCACTACCGGCCATATCATATCCACCTCCATCAAGCGTTAACGGACAATGATTACTTAAGACGGCAAGATTTGTGTCTGACCATGCGTGAATTAATTCAAGCCGATCCGTTATTCTTGCGTAAGGTCCTTTTCTCCGACGAGGCGACATTTCATAGGAATGGTACGGTTAACCGGCATAACGTCCATTACTGGACCCAACAAAATCCCCACTGGTTACGACAACATTACCATCAAATTCGATGGAAAGTAAATGTTTGGGTGGGTATTATTGGCACTAGAATTATCGGTCCGTTCTTTTTCGATGAGAACATCACCGGGAACACGTACTTGGACATCCTGCGTCGCGAATTTAGTGAAGCGATTGACGAGTTACCATTAGCAGTGCTTCGAGACCTGTGGTTTCAGCAGGACCTAGCACCAGCACATTGGGCGGTACAAGTTCGTCAATGGCTAGACGAACACTTTCAAAATCGTTGGATCGGCAGAGGCGGACCAATTCCGTGGCCGGCAAGGTCTCCTGACCTTACTCCAATTGATTTTTTCTTATGGAGTTATGTCAAGGGCGAGGTGTACAGCACCGAACCGTTAAATGTAGACGATTTGAAGAACCGGATTCGAGCGGCAATTAACAGTATCACACCACAAATGCTGGAAAATGTGTTGCAGGACCTGGAAAGCCGCCTTGAAGAGTGCCTTCACCACGATGGAAGACACATTGAACATCTACGCTGATATGTTTGCAAAACAGATTGTACTGTACGTTTCAGTGTGCGGCCTAAGTTCATAGGCTAAAGTGTAGGGCTATGATAATTCAATGTGTGTAGCATTCAGACATACTCCCCATTATCACGTTTAAACTTTAATAAAATGATGTGAATCCCAAGGCGTTGTTATTTACACCCTGTTTAATAAGTCTAAATGTAGTATATTCACGGTATCTTTCGGCAGTTTTGGGGGTCGTCCACAAAGGTAGCTGTTGGTCTGATTTCTTCCACCCTGTACATAAACAGCCATTTCAAATAATAATATTAAAAAAAATCTTTGGAATATCAAAATGAAACAGAGCTTTAAAGCTACAAAAGCACTAAATGCATCATAATTATTCACTTTATATTAAGTATAAAGGGAATATTATGGTTCTGTAGGATTTCTTTACACATCAAAACAAAACGAACTTCTAACGCAGCGCACTGCGGCACTAGTGTAATAACGGACGGACACACACAGACAATAACATAGACTGTTTTTTAACTCTTTCCGTATTAATTTTGAATTGAGAAACAAGATTATCTTAAATATTAAAATAAATATAATTAATATTTAATATTTTCTTCGTTAGTTATTCGCCTTATTGAACGTTACATCGTTTTAAAAAAGAACAATTAAACATTCTTGAGAGACTTGACTAATATTGACGTTTGAATTGAAGGATACGACTGTTTTTTCGCCTTACTCAAATAGGTAGTATATAACGGTTTCGAATCGCAGCTATGGATAAGAGCAGCGCAATTGCGTGAACCTTTGGTGGAAGCCCCACCTTAGGGAGGCCGGACGTTTCTCGTAACCCTGGCCGATCGCCGCGTATGACTTAACCTCAAGGATGATGATGGAGTAGAAGCCAGGTGTACAGACTGGTGTCCGTGTGGGATGGACAAAGATCAGATGATGGTGGTGTGACTGGTGTCCATGTGAGATGGACAAAAACCAGAAGGTGGTGGTGTGACTGCTGTCCATGTGAGATAGACAATGACCAGAAGATGGTGGTGAATAGAAGCCAGTGTGTAAGAGACTGGTGTCCATGTGGGATGGACAAAGAGCAGATGAAGGTGGATTATAGAAGTCAGTAAGATGGACAAATGGCCTGAGGATAGTGGTGTTAGATAGGCAATGGATAATAGCCATTGTAAGTGGAATACAATTTTCCAAATTTCCGGGAACTGTAAATGCGGTCCGGAATTTGGGAAAACGTTTGCTCCGATTTGAAAACTGCGAACGCGGTCCCCTGGGGTGTAAGTCAATAACAACAGACTGACACACACACAGACACACAGACAGACAGACAGACACGTCGAAATTAGAACCTCTCCGTGACATACGTCACTCGGAGAGGTAAAAAGGGGTACACAGATGAAAGGTGAACGACAAAATGGATGGTAGGACAGAAGTAGAGTGAGTTCTATGGGCGATTTTCGGAATTTAATAGATAATGCTAATAAATTAAGAGGTATTTCCTAAAACACTGCAGTCACTCCATATCATAATGCGTGAACAGTGGTCCTTAGGGAACATATTCGACTCAAAATCGGTCCTACCACCTCTTTTAAAAACCCTGTTGGAGCTGTATTATTAACTACCTTGTGAAGTTTGTCATACGTTTGTGTCTAATTACATCAAAAATACTTTTTCACACTAACAGTTTCCTCACGTAAGTTTTTACATTTTTTAAAAAATGAAATAATAACAACTTCAAAAAGTGCGAAAGTTTGTGTTATTATTTTACTTAAACTTCTGGTATTATTCATACTCAACCAAAGGGAGGTTGGTTGCTTCGTAGCTTGTGCCACAAGGTACTAAAAATGAACATATTGGTAAGATATGGCGGGGGATGTGGCGACATAGATTCTTTCAGTCTTAAATGTCAGCTATAGAGTCCATCTGGCTGCTTGGGCTATTTTAAAATCAAAGCATGCTTTTCAAGAGTGGGCATCACTAAGTGCAGCCACCTCACGATGGAAATCCATCTGCTTAGAGTTTGCAAGTTAAAAGGAGTTTTCCTCCGCGGTCTAACCCGGTTTCTCCTTTCCATCAAAACTTGCAGAGGTTAACGGTAATAATTAGTATAGGGCGCTGTAGGTTAGCTGTGGCATAGAGGCTAGCTACCACCCCTCTATGCATTGTCAAGGGACCCACCTGTAGACAAGCCAGAGGCTTAGTGTGGACAATGCTTAGATTTAGTAGCAAAGTCATGAAAAACGGGGTTTCCATTGAGTGCAGTCAATAGCCTTGGTTTTGACCTCATAATCATATAAATTGTTTTCCATGGTGGGACTAATGTAAGAAATGTTTTTCACGTTTTTAAAACATTTCTTGTTTTTGAACTATTAATACGTTCCATTTTGGCGACCTATTATTGCCATGGTTAGCAGCGCCATCTCTACAACAAAAATTCAGAATAATCATCGTGGCGGCAATGTTTGTTACCGATTTGAACTCAGAGCCCCGGAAAAATGACGTAGGCCTACAAAATTTCATATTGACAACAATATATGGGTAAATTTAACGTCCATGCATGTTAAAGCTATAAAGTACTTTCCTCCAAGATATGAAAAGCCGCATCTCGGTAGTGGCTGTGTTTTTAGAAATTGTTATGACGGAATGCTGTACGTGTACTCAAAGACGTTAGATAGAGGTTCAAAGTCGCGAGTCCTTAAGAGTTCTTAAGCCACAGCTAACGTCTTTGGATTCTCACACGGGACGTAGCGTCTTAAGAAAATAAGGTGGTCTTACACCAGACCTTCTTAATTCTACCCCTGACGTTTGAAAAGTGTCCCTTCTAATTTCTGTTCATTACAATATCAAAAACATTTTTATCTAGTAAAATGAAATGTCTTAATTTAACATGTTTGCATTATGATTACAAAACTTGTTTAATAAAAACCCAGAAAAAAGTATCATTTTATAAAAAAAACGAAGGTATTTCTCTTGAAAACTACTAATTTTTTGCTTGCTTTTCAAACGCACCTTTCAATTCACAACTTAAAGTCCATGGATCACGTAAGTATTTGCGAATTTACAATGGAGAGTCTATAGTTTAGTTATCTAAAGAATTTCGTGTGATCAAATAGTAGTAGCGCGGCAGTCCCAGTTCTTAGGTTACGACTACTCGAGTAGACTTTTTTTCGGACTTGTCAGTGTACCGAGTCCTTAAGAAAAATGGGACATATACTTTTGTAAAAGATTAAGAGTATCTCGACTTGCTAGTGAGTTTGAGGGCCCAGTCCGGAAACCGTTTCCAGTTAGTTACATTTTTGTTCTTAAAATCTTTATACGACATAAACAATGCAATTAAATCCCAGAAAGAACGTTGAGCATAGCGAATGTACTTCCATTAATCAGTTTTGGATATACTAGATTAGTTTATAGTAAACTACAAGTCCAGAACCAGGCGTGGCGTGAATTGCTAATATACAAACGTTAAATTTATTACAGGTCGTAGGAGATAAACTAAATTGTTGGGCTAATTGGAAAATGGAATCTTCAACCACACTCTATAGCACCATAACATTAATATTGTCGGGACATGGGACACACCTTTAAAATTATAAAGATTCTTTTTGTACCAATCCAATTATGCAGATTGAAAGTAAAAATGTATTAAGCATAATGGTATATTTAATTTTGTCAATGATTATTTCATATTTTTCCTCTCCGAGTCAAGTGTATAATTATTTCTCCATTTAATTTCCCAAATATGCGTATTTAATTGCTATTAAATTAAGAGCTACTGACGTTAAATTTTAAAATTCGAGTTATTCATGCGTTATAAAAATGTCTGTTCACAACTAGGATGTCATTTACACAACATTGTCAATTAGTTTCTCAACATGATTCATTATTGTTGTGAATGATCCCTTGAATCTAAAGCATTGATTTAACACTTAGGAATGTAGACTATAGTCCGCCAACACTTATAAATATGCCGATCTAGTTCAGATTCGACTAATAAAATAAAACTATTCAAGTCATTGTGGGATGGATAGAGACCAGAAGATGGTGGAGTTTAGAAGCCAGTATGTATAGACTGGCGTCCAAGTGGGATAGACAAAGACCAGATGATGATGGTGTTTAGAAACCAGTATGTACAGACTGGTGACTGGTGTCCATGTGGTATGGACAAAGACCAGAAGATGGTGGTGTTTAGAAGCCAGTAAGTAAAAACTGGTGTCCATATGGGATGGACGAAAGACCAGATATTGGTGGTGTTTAGAAGCCAGTAAGTACAGACTGGTGTCAATGTAGGATGGACAAAAGACCAGATGATGGTGGTGTTTAGAAGCCAGTAAGTACCGACTGGTGTCCATGTGGGATGGAAAAAGACCAGTTGATGGTGGTGTATAGAAGCCAGTAACTACAGACTGGTATCCATGTGGGATAGAAAAATGCAGAGGATGGTGGGATGGACAAATGACCAGAGGATGGTGGTGTTGGACAAAACAGTGAAGTAATAGCCAATGTAAGCGGAATACAATTTTCCAAATTTCCGGGAACTGTAAATGCGGTCCGGAAACTGAGAACACATTTGCTCCGATTTTCCAACTGCGAACGTGGTCCCCGAGATGTAACAACAGACAGACACGTCGAAATTAGAACCTCTCCGTGACTTACGTCACTCGGAGAGGTAAAAAGTGCCCTAGTTTCGCCAAGGATTAAATTCAGTATTTAAAGGACTGCGAATAAAAACTCGCTATATATTTAATATTTTTATTTAAAATTTAATGAATATTTAATATAAAAGTAATCGTAGTAAATATGATTGATACTCATAAAACTTCTTCCACTTTCAGTTTGAACGGTTTTGGCAAATTGACGAACATGACGTTTTGTGGCTCCAAATCAGCGCTTCCGGGGCCTTCCGGAAGAGAAAATCGAACTTTTTGTACCAAACCAGATAAAATCAGGAACAAATCAGCCAAAGCTAGCTTCTCTCCTGGACAAGCTCTGCGTCCCAAACCGAATGGAAGATACCCCGTGAATCGAGTCAGAGTCATGAAAGTACCATCTTCCTCCAAGAATCGTTCGGGCCGGAACTCTGTCGGATCTTTCCAGAATTCGGGATCCATGTGTTGGGAAAATATATGGAAAATCATACTAGTCTGACTCGGAATCTTGTAATTATCTAAAAGTAGATTTTTTAACAATTTAAATACGCGTGCTAGGATAGTAGCTTCGCATGACTTATCAAGTATTTGTTTGCCCCGTCCGTTTATAGGCCTAGTTTAAGCCAATGATTGCAACATAGATAAAGGATGCCCGTGAGGAAATTTGTATCCAAGCTAGGATAGTGCGCAACTCCAATATCTTCGACGATATGTACTCTCTTCCAGCTTAGGTTGCTAGTAGAAAGGTCTATATGTAACGTAGCTTTGTGCGTGCTGACAACAGACGAAAGCAATGCTGACTTTCAGGATTTAAAATCTCTATCTAAATCCTAAAAATCAGTATTGCTTTCGCCTGTTGTCAGCATGCACAAAGCAACGTTACACAGGGATCCAAGTTTGCACGTGCTTTCAATTGAAGCTGGAAATGAGTAAATATCAAATAAGCTGCCGTCGGAGATAGGGAGTTGCCTATGATATATCGTGAAAAGCAGTTTCCACACGCGCATCCTTTATGATCGCACCAATGACCCGCTATGACTTTCCATCTGCTTTTTAAAATAATTTTTAAGAAAATTGGTTTGATTACCCAAAGTTCCATCCTGAATCGCCTTGTGTTCGATGGTAAAACTAACAACGGGTCTTACGCGCAGTACTTCAGTTATGAAGGCTATAGTGTAGGGACACTTGTATTTATCCTCTTGCACTGGCATTCTATCCCCTATCAAAAGAGAGAGATTAAGTATTCGGGGAGATTTGACGCTTATTGACTCACGCACCTATATTTTCTTTGATTTCTTTTCGTAATTTGTCTTGTACCTCTGGGAAGTTGGCCATGTACAACAAGGCCCAGTTCGTGGTTATCCTCGTTGTGTCGGTTCCGGCTATATTGAGAAACATACAGAGACGTTTCGGTTAACATTCTTTAGGGTTTAAAAAAGGCCTTGAATCAGTCCCTTTCACGGAACATTTTCCCAACTATAAAGCCCTGAATGATAGGTAATGAACGGTAGTCCAGCTTTACCTAGCGGGCAGGTTATTCTTATAAACATAAGTTTATATGATATGTTCCAGAAGATTGTCATTGGTAACTGAGAGCTTGTAATGAAGTGACGTAGGCGAAACGTCATAGATTCTCGTAAAGCGAGGCCTGGTGAGGCGCTGTCAAAGGTTAGTACAGACTAAATATTGAGATGGACTGCAAAACCAAGTGTAGTCAATTATCGCAACATTCTCGAACTAGCTCTCAGTAAGTCTCTAGAATTTCGACCCTTACAAAAATCTTCTTAAGAACTCTTAAGAAAATTCCTTGGGAAATTTCTTTGGAAATCCTTAAGGCGTTCTTTAGGAATTTGGGGAATATTGGCCTCTTTTTCTTTGGAAATTGCTTTGGAAATATCTTTGGAATTTTCTTGGGAAATATCTTTGGAATTTTCTTGGGAAATATCTTTGGAATTTTCTTGGGAAATATCTTTGGAATTTTCTTGGGAAATATCTTTGGAATTTTCTTGGGAAATATCTTTGAAACATTCTTGGGAAATATCTTTGGAATTTTCTTGGGAAATATCTTTGGAATTTTCTTGGGAAATATCTTTGGAATTTTCTTGAGAAATGTCTTTGGAATTTTCTTGAGAAATGTCTTTGGAATTTTCTTGAGAAATGTCTTTGGAAATTACTTGGGAAATGTCTTTGGAATTTACTTGGGAAATGTCTTTGGAATTTACTTGGGAAATGTCTTTGGAATTTACTTGGCAAATGTCTTTGGAATTTTCTTGAGAAATATCTTTGGAATTTTCTTGAGAAATGTCTTTGGAATTTTCTTGGGAAATATCTTGAGAAGTGGGTAAATTAATTTAGCCACTTGAAACGAGGATAGTTCTTACACGCAGAACCATATCCCAATACAGGGAGTGTAGTGAACAGTGAACTACACCCCATATAGCGAAGGAAGTTCTCGCATGCAGTGTGAAATTGCTTAAAGTCAGGCATTTAATCGACTTAAAAACATCCGTAAACGGCAGAAAGTTTTAACCTTGTGCAATTGTATGGGGTACTATGTGGGTTTTGGAGGCTTTAACGGCCAAGCAGTAGATACAAACGTTGTTGTTAAATTAAATAATGTATATTCTCTGAGAGTTTTTCAAGTATCAGAAACACGTTTAACCTAATTTTCTCTACAATGTTTTTTTAAAAATATTTATTTTGGACTCTAATTACGCTCGAAATAAAGATAAAACATGCCATAAGAGAATTAAGCAAAAATTCCGACTGACAGCTTAGATTCCCTGTAAATCTAAACATAACGATTTTACTTATATACTCTTATCTTACTTTTAAAGAATTTGTGCCAGCCGGGAGTGTGGCGCACTACTGTAAGCCAAGCTTCTGGGCGGCAAAGTTTGAGGGAATAAGACACATGTCGGCGATCCTACACTACAGGTGCCGACTGCCCCGTGTCCGCCGGAGGTGACTTGACCCCCACACCCCTTCCGTCACCTCCCAAGTAACCCTCATTTCCTTCCCTGCTTAAACACATACTGAACACTGACTAATCGCATCCTTGTCGTGGACGTTTGTGCCCTACTTACATTGAAACCTCCACAATAGAAAAAAAAAGAGTTAGTGCCATAATTTTCCTCATCCACAAACTTAAAATGTGAAAAACTTTGGACCTTCTTTGGAAATTGATCTCAAAAATTCCTAAATAATTTCGTTGGAAAATATTCCCTAGACGTTCTTTGGAAATTTATCTCAAGAATTTCTTTGGAAAACAACCCCTAGGCCTACTTTGGAAATTTATCTCTAGAAATCCTAAAGAATTTCTTTAGAAAATAATCCCAAGAAATTCTTTGGGAATTTACCTCTAAAATTCCTAAAGAATTTCTTTAGAAAATAATCCTAAGAAATTCTTTGGAAATTTATCTCTAGAATTCCTAAAGAATTTTTTCAGAAAATAATCACAAGAAATTCTTGGAAATTTATCTCTAGAATTCCTAAAGAATTAGATTCCCTGTAAATCTAAACATAACGATTTTACTTATATACTCTTATTTTACTTTTAAAGAATTTGTGCCAGCCGGGAGTGTGGCGCACTACTGTAAGCCAAGCTTCTGGGCGGCAAAGTTTGAGGGAATAAGACACATGTCGGCGATCCTACACTACAGGTGGCGACTGCCCCGTGTCCGCCGGAGGTGACTTGACCCCCACACCCCTTCCGTCACCTCCCAAGTAACCCTCATTTCCTTCCCTGCTTAAACACATACTGAACACTGACTAATCGCATCCTTGTCGTGGACGTATGTGCCCTACTTACATTGAAACCTCCACAATAGAAAAAAAAAGAGTTAGTGCCATAATTTTCCTCATCCACAAACTTAAAATGTGAAAAACTTTGGACCTTCTTTGGAAATTGATCTCAAAAATTCCTAAAGAATTTCGTTGGAAAATATTCCCTAGACGTTCTTTGGAAATTTATCTCAAGAATTTCTTTGGAAAACAACCCCTAGGCCTACTTTGGAAATTTATCTCTAGAAATCCTAAAGAATTTCTTTAGAAAATAATCCCAAGAAATTCTTTGGGAATTTACCTCTAAAATTCCTAAAGAATTTCTTTAGAAAATAATCCTAAGAAATTCTTTGGGAATTTATCTCTAGAATTCCTAAAGAATTTTTTCAGAAAATAATCCCAAGAAATTCTTGGAAATTTATCTCTAGAATTCCTAAAGAATTTCTTTAGAAAATAATCCCTAGACCTTCTTTGGGAATTTACCTCTAGAATTCCTAAAGAATTTCTTTAGAAAATAATCCTAAGAAATTCTTTGGAAATTTATCTCTAGAATTCCTAAAGAATTTTTTCAGAAAATAATCCCAAGAAATTCTTGGAAATTTATCTCTAGAATTCCTAAAGAATTTCTTTAGAAAATAATCCCTAGACCTTCTTTGGGAATTTACCTCTAGAATTCCTAAAGAATTTCTTTAGAAAATAATCCTAAGAAATTCTTTGGAAATTTATCTCTAGAATTCCTAAAGAATTTTTTCAGAAAATAATCCCAAGAAATTCTTGGAAATTTATCTCTAGAATTCCTAAAGAATTAGATTCCCTGTAAATCTAAACATAACGATTTTACTTATATACTCTTATTTTACTTTTAAAGAATTTGTGCCAGCCGGGAGTGTGGCGCACTACTGTAAGCCAAGCTTCTGGGCGGCAAAGTTTGAGGGAATAAGACACATGTCGGCGATCCTACACTACAGGTGCCGACTGCCCCGTGTCCGCCGGAGGTGACTTGACCCCCACACCCCTTCCGTCACCTCCCAAGTAACCCTCATTTCCTTCCCTGCTTAAACACATACTGAACACTGACTAATCGCATCCTTGTCGTGGACGTATGTGCCCTACTTACATTGAAACCTCCACAATAGAAAAAACAAGTTGGGAAAACCAAAATATTACCTCTCCGAGTCAAGACGACTACTTACAAACTTATTTACCCAGATATGGAAATGTTTCTTAAGTTAAAATTTATGAAATATTAAAGCAGTATACAAAGCATAGCAAATTTACTGTAAATCAGACGACATTTTACATCCAATAATGATATACTTGTACACATTAAAATCATCCGATGGGGGAAAAACGGGAAATGAAGAGATACAACTTTGGAGGGATATTACCTTTACGTGTTTGTAAAGGCCCAATTTTCTACTCCTCAACTGTATGCCCTCTATGTTCAAAGCCATATTCACAACAGGGTTGGCATGTAAACACTATCCTCTCGTTTCACCTCAACGATTTTCTTAGTTTAACAACATGACTTAACGTTACATAACACCAAAGCTTATTTGTGGCTACACACACTGAAAGTAAATGCGTACCATAAAAAGCATGAAAACACGAAGCTATTATCCGATTACGATCAGACCTTTCACTGGTCTGGGCTGCGTTCAGCAGAGCTCACCAAAAAAGACAGCGGATTTTGGAAATGTTTACCGGTGAGCTCTGTCGTCATAGCTTTTCTCCGGTCATCGGCGTTTTATAAATGACGCTAGCGCAATAAAGCGTGCAAGGTACCAAGGCTTAACAAAAATTGTAGGATAACATATTTATAGAGATAGATAACAACTTTTATAATTAAAATTAGAAAATAACATATCTCTTAAAATTCTCGCGTGATAAACTGGTTTCACGCCAATTAAATAGCTATAGTCCCATAAAGCTATTTGTATTAATTCCTCCATGGTTTTTTCGCCAAACTGAGAACTACGCGTTTTACGTCACGTTATCCAAAAAGCCGACTATTTTCTTTGAAGACCGCGCTAGCTCAGCGCTAAGCACCGTGACGTCAAAATTCAAAAACAAAATCCCGTTATGTAGGACACTGCTAGCAGCGCTGGGCTCTGCTGAACGCGGCCCAGATTTCCATCATGATTATAAAATCTAAGCCTAATTATTTAAAAGTGTATTTTACTTTCGGCTCACTCTGAACCGTTAATGTCTCTGCATACAGAAACGAAAACCAAACCCAAACGTTTACTTTTTGGTTCACTAGGCCTATTGACAAACAAAAGTTCATTTGACCAACATAGCAGCGTTGAGCTTGTATTCACTGTGACTTTAGAAAGGATTATGCTATAAACAGATGTAGTATAGCTTAAGTAATATATAAACATCCATTTTAAATAATAATATTAAAAAATATCTTTGGAATATCAAAATGAAACGGAGCTTTAAAGCTACAAAAGTACTAAATGCATCATAATTACGAAAAATATTTCCACATATTCATTTTATATTTTAGAAAACGGGAATATTAAGGTTCAGAAGGATTTCTTCACACATCAAAACAAAACGAACTTCTAACGCAGCGCACTAGTGTTACAACGGACGGACACATATAGACAAACACATAGACTGCTGTTTTACCCTTTCCGTATTAATTTTGAGTTGAGAGACATGATTATCTTAAATATTAAAATAAATATAATTAATATTAAATATTTTCTTCTATAGTTGTTCGCCTTATTGAGCGTTACATCGTTTTGAAAAAGAACAATTAAACATTCTTGAGAGACTTGACTAATATTGGCGTTTGAAATGAAGCATACGCCGGTTGCTTCGCCTTCATCAAATAGGTAGTATATAAGGGTGTCGAATCGCAGCTATGGATAAGAACAGCGCAATTGCGTGAACCTTTGGTGGAAGCCCCACCATTGGGAGGCCGGACGTTTCTCGTAACCCTGGCCGATCGCCACGTATGTCTTAACCTTAAGGAGTAGAAGCCAGGTGTACAGACTGGTGTCCATGTGGGATGGACAAAAACAAAGACCAGAAGATGGTGGTGTTAGAAGCCAGGTGTACAGACTGGTGTCCATGTGGGATGGACAAAAACAAAGACCAGAAGATGGTGGTGTTAGAAGCCAGGTGTACAGACTGGTGTCCATGTGGGATGGACAAAAACAAAGACCAGAAGATGGTGGTGTTAGATGCCAGGTGTACAAACAGGTGTCCATGTGGGATGGACAAAAACAAAGACCAGAAAATGATGGTGATAGAAGCCAGTAAGTACAGACTGGTGTCTATGTGGAATGGACAAAGACCACAAAATGGTGGTGTTTGAAGCCAATAAGTACAGATTGGTATTCATGTAGAATAGACAATTGACTAGTCAGATGAAATAATAGTGGCCAGTTGATTTGTGGATAGATTCAAGTTTTGAAATTTCCGGGAACTGTGAATACGGTCCGGAAATAGCGAACACATTTGCTTCAATTCGGAAACTGCGAACACGGTCCCCTGGGGTGTAAGTCAATAACAACAGACAGACACACACACACACACACACACACACCCACACACACACACACACACACACACACCCAGACACGTCGAAATTAGAACCTCTCCGTGACTACGTCACTCGGAGAGGTAAAAAGAGTTAGTGCCATAATTTTCCTCATCCACAAACTTAAAATGTGAAAAACTTTGGACCTTCTTTGGAAATTGATCTCAAAAATTCCTAAAGAATTTCGTTGGAAAATATTCCCTAGACGTTCTTTGGAAATTTATCTCACGAATTTCTTTGGAAAACAACCCCTAGGCCTACTTTGGAAATTTATCTCTAGAAATCCTAAAGAATTTCTTTAGAAAATAATCCCAAGAAATTCTTTGGGAATTTACCCCTAAAATTCCTAAAGAATTTCTTTAGAAAATAATCCTAAGAAATTCTTTGGGAATTTATCTCTAGAATTCCTAAAGAATTTTTTCAGAAAATAATCCCAAGAAATTCTTGGAAATTTATCTCTAGAATTCCTAAAGAATTTCTTTAGAAAATAATCCCTAGACCTTCTTTGGGAATTTACCTCTAGAATTCCTAAAGAATTTCTTTAGAAAATAATCCTAAGAAATTCTTTGGAAATTTATCTCTAGAATTCCTAAAGAATTTTTTCAGAAAATAATCCCAAGAAATTCTTGGAAATTTATCTCTAGAATTCCTAAAGAATTTCTTTAGAAAATAATCCCTAGACCTTCTTTGGAAATTTATCTCTAGAATTCCTAAAGAATTTCTTTAGAAAATAACCCTAAGAAATTCTTTGGAAATTTATCTCTAGAATTCCTAAAGAATTTTTTCAGAAAATAATACCAAGAAATTCTTTGGAAATTTATCTCTAGAATTCCTAAAGAATTTCTTTAGAAAATAATCCCTAGACCTTCTTTGGAAAGTTATCTCTAGAATTCCTAAAGAATTTCTTTAGAAAATAATCCCAAGACATTCTTTGGAAATTTATCTCTAGAATTCCCAAAGAATTTCTTTAGAAAATAATCCAAAGACATTCTTTGGAAATTTATCTCTAGAATTCCTAAAGAATTTCATTAGAAAATAATCCCATGAAATTCTTTGGAAATTTATCTCAAGAATTCTTTAGGAAATTCCAAGAAATTCTTGGAAATTTATCTCTAGAATTCCCAAAGAATTTCTTTAGAAAATAATCCAAAGACATTCTTTGGAAATTTATCTCTAGAATTCCTAAAGAATTTCATTAGAAAATAATCCCATGAAATTCTTTGGAAATTTATCTCAAGAATTCTTTAGGAAATTCCAAGAAATTCTTGGAAATTTATCTCTAGAATTCCTAAAGAATTTCTTTAGAAAATAATCCCTAGACCTTCTTTGGAAATTTATCTCTAGAATTCCTAAAGAATTTCTTTAGAAAATAACCCTAAGAAATTCTTTGGAAATTTATCTCTAGAATTCCTAAAGAATTTTTTCAGAAAATAATACCAAGAAATTCTTTGGAAATTTATCTCTAGAATTCCTAAAGAATTTCTTTAGAAAATAATCCCTAGACCTTCTTTGGAAAGTTATCTCTAGAATTCCTAAAGAATTTCTTTAGAAAATAATCCCAAGACATTCTTTGGAAATTTATCTCTAGAATTCCCAAAGAATTTCTTTAGAAAATAATCCAAAGACATTCTTTGGAAATTTATCTCTAGAATTCCTAAAGAATTTCATTAGAAAATAATCCCATGAAATTCTTTGGAAATTTATCTCAAGAATTCTTTAGGAAATTCCAAGAAATTCTTGGAAATTTATCTCTAGAATTCCTAAAGAATTTCTTTAGAAAATAATCCCTAGACCTTCTTTGGAAATTTATCTCTAGAATTCCTAAAGAATTTCTTTAGAAAATAACCCTAAGAAATTCTTTGGAAATTTATCTCTAGAATTCCTAAAGAATTTTTTCAGAAAATAATACCAAGAAATTCTTTGGAAATTTATCTCTAGAATTCCTAAAGAATTTCTTTAGAAAATAATCCCTAGACCTTCTTTGGAAAGTTATCTCTAGAATTCCTAAAGAATTTCTTTAGAAAATAATCCCAAGACATTCTTTGGAAATTTATCTCTAGAATTCCCAAAGAATTTCTTTAGAAAATAATCCAAAGACATTCTTTGGAAATTTATCTCTAGAATTCCTAAAGAATTTCATTAGAAAATAATCCCATGAAATTCTTTGGAAATTTATCTCAAGAATTCTTTAGGAAATTCCAAGAAATTCTTGGAAATTTATCTCTAGAATTCCCAAAGAATTTCTTTAGAAAATAATCCAAAGACATTCTTTGGAAATTTATCTCTAGAATTCCTAAAGAATTTCATTAGAAAATAATCCCATGAAATTCTTTGGAAATTTATCTCAAGAATTCTTTAGGAAATTCCAAGAAATTCTTGGAAATTTATCTCTAGAATTCCTAAAGAATTTCTTTAGAAAATAATCCCTAGACCTTCTTTGGAAATTTATCTCTAGAATTCCTAAAGAATTTCTTTAGAAAATAACCCTAAGAAATTCTTTGGAAATTTATCTCTAGAATTCCTAAAGAATTTTTTCAGAAAATAATACCAAGAAATTCTTTGGAAATTTATCTCTAGAATTCCTAAAGAATTTCTTTAGAAAATAATCCCTAGACCTTCTTTGGAAAGTTATCTCTAGAATTCCTAAAGAATTTCTTTAGAAAATAATCCCAAGACATTCTTTGGAAATTTATCTCTAGAATTCCCAAAGAATTTCTTTAGAAAATAATCCAAAGACATTCTTTGGAAATTTATCTCTAGAATTCCTAAAGAATTTCATTAGAAAATAATCCCATGAAATTCTTTGGAAATTTATCTCAAGAATTCTTTAGGAAATTCCAAGAAATTCTTGGAAATTTATCTCTAGAATTCCTAAAGAATTTCTTTAGAAAATAATCCCTAGACCTTCTTTGGAAATTTATCTCTAGAATTCCTAAAGAATTTCTTTAGAAAATAACCCTAAGAAATTCTTTGGAAATTTATCTCTAGAATTCCTAAAGAATTTTTTCAGAAAATAATACCAAGAAATTCTTTGGAAATTTATCTCTAGAATTCCTAAAGAATTTCTTTAGCAAATAATCCCTAGACCTTCTTTGGAAAGTTATCTCTAGAATTCCTAAAGAATTTCTTTAGAAAATAATCCCAAGACATTCTTTGGAAATTTATCTCTAGAATTCCCAAAGAATTTCTTTAGAAAATAATCCAAAGACATTCTTTGGAAATTTATCTCTAGAATTCCTAAAGAATTTCATTAGAAAATAATCCCATGAAATTCTTTGGAAATTTATCTCAAGAATTCTTTAGGAAATTCCAAGGAAGTCTTTGGAAATTGTTTCTTTAGAAAATTATCCAAAGGGCTCCGTAGGGTTCCAAAGAAATTCCTTTAGAACTCTTAAGAAGTTTTTTGTAAGGGGAGGCATAGGTATGTGTCATATTTATGGAACATATCTTATAAACTTATGTTATAAAGGATGCTTGATTTTGAAATAAACTTGATGTCGAAAGTCGACAAAATGTATTAGTACTCGACAGGCACTGGGGAGATGTATTGTGACAAAAGATGCATTCGAGTCATCTCAAGCTTGGAATTATATTCCTCAGCGAGCAATTAAAAACGTTTCACAATATCAAATATAAGGATTAAAAGTTTGGGATTATTTACCACTGAAGAGATCCAATATGACTAGTTCCATGTTTCCATCAGTGAAGTAATCGGATCGGCCAGATTGGTTTTCCTCTTCTAGCACTTCAATTTTGGCTGCCAAACAGGCGTCTGTAAAGTCCCTGATAATTCCTACCATCAATAGTCAAAAAAGTCGAAATAAAATACATGTTTAAATATATAGACACACTCGCTACGCGATGAGACTCATGCGAGTTTTTTTATCGACAAACGTTAGCGTATTTCAATATATTATATATTGTCTTTCATTGGGTAAAGAGGGAGTTAACTTTACTTGCCTGGAGTGTACGTCTCCTTGTGTTGTTTATAGTACTTCTTCACTGGATCTTTCAAACATTGCACCAGCTTTTTTGCGCGATTCACTTTGCTTCGTAAAAGGTATTGCAAAATTGGGAAAACATCAATTATGGTTCCAATGTTAAATTCCTCTTGCATTTCGTCGTTTGCCTTTTTCATGTTTAAAAACTCTTCGTCATTCATGTCATACCTGTTTTAAGAATAAAATTCTTCACATTGGCGAAGCCTTAATCTTTTCAGTTATAATTATTGATGGCAAGGTGCAACGAGAATAATCATCCACCCAATAAGTTTATAAGGTATGTTCCATAAGTATGACACTACCTATACTTCGTAATGCTAGAAACTTACTGAAAGCTAATCCGAGAACGACAAGCGAGAATTGACTACAATCGGTTTGGCAATCCATCTTCCTATTTCGCCTTTGACAGCGCCTCACCAGCCTTTGCTTTACCAGAATCTATAACGTTTCACTAGGGATATATTTAATTTTAAAAGTAGGAATGGAGAACGGTTAGTATTTACTTCAGTCCGACTCATAGCCCAGTATAGAGCCCCCTCCCTCAAACACGTAACGAAAGGTTTAATTAATCTTATTGGCTCACTTAAACTACGTTTTGATGACGTTGCTGACGGCACGGCTAAAAAAACGTAATTCCTTTTTACCTCTATCGCTATGACCCGCCTCTTCTTTCATACCCCTCCGTCCCGGAGAAGGGGTCCGGGACTTGGACGCACGCCCAGATTACTCTGTTCTCCATTCATACTTCTAAAATTAAATCTATCCCTGGTTTCACCTACGTCACTTCATGACCAGTTCTCAGTAACCAGTGACAAACTTATGGAACATATCTTATGAACTTATGTCCCCACCCATTTATACTTTTAATCAACTAATATTTCTTACTGACCTGACTCCAAAAGCTGTTGTCGCCAATATATTATAGACGGCCAAATAAGTATACTCATTTGGATCAAACGGCTCTTTTTCGGCGACCATTAGCGTAGTAATTTGTTTAACAACATCGTCGACTAAAACCGGTAGTTTTTCGCTAGTTGAATATTTTCTCGAAGAAAATTAAGAGAATGGTTAATTATTTAATTTGATTTACGCTAATAATATACTTACCTTACAGCCGAGTGAATTAATTTTCGTAGTGTCTCCCAACGTGGACCGTAATCAGAGATCATGACATCGTAACTTCCCTCAAGAAATAGATGAGCTGTAAAATAATTGCGTAAATTAATTTTGTGAGAGGAGCATTTATGAGTTTAATTTTTCTTACACGACGTTCTAAGTTTTCGACCAGCGAAGGTGTTCCTTTGAGTCACTAGACCGTCTTTCAGTTTATCCCATCCGCAAACGACTACCATAGGGTCCGGACCCATCCAAATTGTGAATACGTCACCGTATTTTTCCCTCCATTGCGCTATTTTGTCGTCAGTTTTGGTTTTATCCCTGAAAGCTGCGAATTTATTAGGCATAAGTCTCCAGTAGATCGACCAAAGGTTTATGAAATTATCTTCAGATTTGTACAATTGTAGGCAAAAAAGAATTTAGAGCCCGAAGGGCGATTTTCTGCTAAATGGGAATATTAATATGGAAGAGCTTTCGACTGAATGGGATGGGTTAACACATACAGGGTGGCTTCGGTATTTGTGGCCAATAGCTTCTATGGGATAGTATTATTCCACTGAAAATAGTATGTTTCCTACCATATTGTGTTGCAGGATTGATAACGTGAATAATAGATATGTAATGCAATAGACTGCTGTAATCGAAATAATGTTTAACGTATTGCCTACAGTTTAAAGGGAGGGTGAAGTAGAAAATCAAGTGATTTTTTTATCGATTTTTCTACTAATTATAAGACCAGTCTGCATAGTCAAACATTCAGGAAATACTTCCGAATGATTTTAAAATTCAAATTAGGTTCAATTGAAACCATTTTTTTGAAGGTTTCAATGCGAGTGGGTCAGTGGACCTCGGCAAGGATGTGAATAGACAGGTTCCAGTATGTGTGTAAGCAGGGGAAGGAAATGAGGTTTACTTGGGACGTGACGGACGGGGTGTGGGGGTCAAGTCACCTCCGGCGAACACGGGGCAGTCGGCACGTATAGGGTAGGATCGCCGACATGTGTCTTATTCCCTCAAACTTTGCCGCCCAGAAGCTTGGCTTACAGGAGTGCGCCACACTCCCGGCAATTGAAACCATTTCCTTTGATCATACGAATAAATACTAAACTTTGAAAACAACAATTTAAAAAAAAAAAAAAAGAAATGAGAGAAAAATTCATGATTAGAAAACCGCCTAAATTGCGGTATGCGGTCCAATGGGATTAGGTCGAACAAGATATTCAACCCAATGGTACACAATCGAACCTTTTTGCTACTTTTCTAAACTTACTCAGTAAATTCCCAATCAGTGGTAAAGGCATTGGTCCGGGTGGTAATCCTCTCCTCTTGACCCACAAACTGACCATCATGTACGTTACCAATCCAATTAATCCAGTGGCAATCCACGTCCAATCTAAACACGCTGACAACACGCTCATTTTCAATTTTTATAAATTTAACTCCGCACTTTTGTAAGACGCTTTGAAATTAAACTTCATCGACGG
The DNA here is from genome assembly GCA_019434445.1 of Phalangium opilio. Classification (NCBI taxonomy): domain Eukaryota; kingdom Metazoa; phylum Arthropoda; class Arachnida; order Opiliones; family Phalangiidae; genus Phalangium; species Phalangium opilio. Next base: position 101,048 of record JAEQBA010001031.1, on the reverse strand, counting down.
TCGAGCTTCTGGAGAAGAATGTATGTTTCTGTATATTTAAAACGCTACTGCGAGCGATCTCTCATCCCCAAGGTTAATGGGCCTGAAGAGAAGTGTCAAAAATTGTGCTTTTGAAGGTCGAAAGACTTTAAATAAAATTCACAGACCATTGCAACTACGGAATTTTTAACAGTTGAAAGATGCTTTTTCTACTCGATAAAATATAAATTGTTATCTTGATAAGTAAACAAACATTTTGTGGTTGAGATTCATCCCACTTTAATCTGTACAGTTGTTTCACAGCTTCAATCGTTATACGTTATCGCTGTAACTTATTTATAAAAGTATTTCGAAATTATTTGTTATACTAGATAAAACTGGTTGATACAGCTGTATGATACAATATACTATACATGTATATTGTAGAGTTAGGGATGCATGTTTATAAGAGTAGGTTTGAAGGCCACTATTATTAGTTTTTCAAGGCTAGCCTCTATAAGTAACTAAATAAACTTCTGTTGCGAAATATTTTTAATTATTTCCTCCCATTGTACAATTTATTCCCGTTAATCTAAAATATGCGAATAACCTTAATTCAAAGTAGCTATAGTATAATGGCTATTAATCATTAAAAAAATTGCCGTAGGCTATTCATCGTTCATTTGTAAGGATTTTCCCAATATTATTACTGATAATTCTTTGGATCAATTATCATCTTTAAATTAATAAATGCTATTAACCCTTAATTTTCAGAAATATGACTACAATGACTACTGATTTACCATGGTAAAATTACGATAGGCTATTAGTCGTTGTACTATAGTTATATGATCAAAATTATGGAAAATTTTTAGTTCAATTACAATGTTTTAATTTTTAAGCTTCTGAAAACGGTGTGTATTGCGGTAAAAACCACTAGTATGCGAATATATTTATCGGTCTTTTGTTGATATACGATGTTATTTATGCAAAGAGTTGTTATAAATTACTTAAAATTAGTCATTTTCCGACTCTTTGAGTTGTATGAAATAATATAGTTACTAAAAAAGTATGAAAAGTGACTGAGAGGGCTTTCAGTGCACATTTGAAAATTGTATCGGGCCGGGCCGGGTCGGGCTCTTCAAATTTTGGAAATTAAGGGGCCGGGGTTTTGTTCATTTTTCAAAATTCGGGCCGGGCCGAACTTGATTCTCATTTAATCCAAAATTCAAATGAAAGATAATTTAAATGAGTATAAGCTTCTAAGAGCAAATGTGACGAACAATTATCAAAAGAAATGAATAATACACGACGCTAAAGCAAATATGAATTCAAATCATTGATTTTATGTAAAAAATATAAAAATTACAACTGCACTACGTGTAACGGGCCGGGCCTCTTCAATTCATGCAATGTGTCTGGCCGGGCCGGAAAACCAACTATATACTCGGACTCGGGCCGGGTTTCGGACTTTTTCAAAATGCTAAATCCAGGCCCGGACTCGGATCGGGCCTGAAAAAATCGGCCCGAACAGGTCTCTGTGAGAGGGTGTCTAAATTCTTTCTGACCACTCACACTTAATTATACTGTACCATTCAAAAGCATTATTAATTAAATTTGAATTTATGTTTTACACTCTTCTATCATTTAACAATTACTCTTCTTCAGGAGCAAGTAAGTAGTCAATTCTTGTTTTCCAAATGAATACCTTAATTCTACTATTTCATTTCACTTAAGATTTGAAAAATTAAATTTGAATTTTTTTCACTCTCAATTGCCAATTACGCTTAATCAGTAATAACATGTGAGTAGCGTATAACGTTTTAGCTAAAGCAAGGATGATAGGGGGTGGATGCGAGAAAAATACGTGCCGTAACTTCGGAGACGATTGGGTCTGGTCGGACGCTAAATGGGGGAGGAATACTCGGGGCGAAAGGCAGGTGGGCTACCTCAAAACTAGACCCTATTTAGCGCCATCGTGTTGGTCTAATTTTACTTAAATGAGCCAAGTTATTTTAAACTATTTCGCTCACAAATAAAATTTGCAATAGAAACACTAAATTTTATATAGGGTTAATATTTAATAATTATTGTTTCGAAATTGTTGCTAAAATAATAGTGCACATAGATGACGCTGCAATAGGGAAATGCCGGTAGAGATTTATTTGAAGGCGCTAGACGCGTCTGCTAGAGCTCTTTCTTCCGCTTTCAAGGGGGATTGAAAGGATTATAATATCAAACATTTGATTAAATAATGTTTTCAACTTCTAACTATGGCGTAAAATGATCATTTTTATGCGCGAAAGAAGAAAGATTTAATAATCAATGTAAGTTTTTTCAAACATAGTAAAATCATGTTTGGTTTCATCACTATGCGTTAGAAGTTAAATTCCGCATTTTTTAAACAAATGATAAATCTTTTCAATCGTCCTTGAAATAGGAAGTAACAACTCTAGCAGTGTCGTCTAGCGCGTTCAAATAAATCCCTACCGGCGTTTCCCTATTGCAGCGTCATCTACGTACACTATTATTTTTGCAACAATTTCGAAGCAATAATTATGAAATAATAAATCTATATAAAATTTAGTGTATCAATTGCAAATTTTATTTATGAGAAAAACAGTTAAAAATAACTTTGGCATATGTATTCAAAATTAGGCCAACACGATGGCGCTAAATAGGGTATAGTTCTGAGGTAGCCCACCTGCCTTTCGTCCCGAGTATTCCTCCCCCATTTTTAGCGTCCCACCAGACCCAATCGTTTCCGAAGTTACGGCGCGTATTTCTCTCAGAATTCGTATCCACCCCCTATCATCCTTGGCTAAAGGTGACATAATTAACAAGTACGGAAAACCAAAAATTTCACCTCTCCGAGTCTTAAGGCCTTTTCAGACTAAACAACTTTATGACTCATTTGGTTATATTATTTACTTTGCAATCACTTTAAAGAGTAAGTAAAGACATTTTCCTGGAAAGGTTAATTCCTTGATTTTTGGTAAATATGAAGTGAAAAATGTTCATTTCTAAAGTTTTATAAAAATCCGACGAGCAGTTATTGAATTATAATGAAAACAAAAGGAGATTTAGAAATGTTACCTTTTGTAAACATTGAACACGTGCAATAGAGGACTGCAAAGGCTTTGGGAAAACTCCAACTCCATAGAAAGCCAAGGGACTCCCTCATTTTTCGTCGGAGTTGGAGTTCGGTAAAATAAATAATTTGGCTTTGGGTGGCTTTGGGTGGCTTTGGGAATATTATCTCTGAAATGGAGCGGAGTCGGAAGGGAGTCGAAATATTTTGAAAACTTATACGGGAGTCGGTCGGGACTGGATTATTGTTGGATTCAGGTGGCTTTGGCTGGCGTTGGCATTTATAGTATCCAAATGAAGTTCGTGGCATTTAGAGCCAGCCTTATTTTATTCAACCGGAGTTGGGCGGCATTAGTGATATTAGTCAATTTTTCCTCTTTGAATTTCCCACGCGGTTGTTTTGGCGCAAGCGGGATGCATGAAGTTCAACCCCACACAGACGGCACATGACGGTCGCGGCTGGTACAGCCGTCCCTCCCCCCAAAAAAATCAAATTCATTGCTGGGCGAGAGAAAACGAAACTAAAAATATTTGTTATTTTTAAGTTAGAGAGTCATAAATTTTTCCGTCGCCTTAGATTAAACGTAAAAAGGAAAACTACAATTACAAACAATGTTCGAGTTTATAATAAAAATAATTGAAAAAATGCTGTGGGATGACGTTGGAAAACCTTCATAATATGTAAGTTCACACGGCCGGCTGGGAATCGTTGTGGTAAATATAAATGAAAATTGGTTAGGTTAAATGCTTTTGTGTTTGGAGTAAGAAAGTTTGTTGGAGCTCTCATTGGCTTTGGCAGAGATGGGAAAACTTGTCGGATATCTCATTAGTTTGGTCAAGGATTAGAAAACTTGTCGCGTATCTCATTGGCTTTGACAGGGATTATTAGAAAACTTGTCGGATTTCTTATTGGCTTTGGCAGGGATTGGAAAAATTGTCAAATTTCACATTGGCTTCGGCAGGGATTGGAAATATTATTGAATTTATCAATTGGCTTTGGTAGGGATTGGAAAGATTTTTAAATCTGTCAATCGGCTTTGGCAGGGATTGGAATTCGTGTGAAACTTCACAATTGGCTTTGGCAGGGATTCAAAAATTAAATTAACTTTAGTGTGGCGTTAGGGAGGAGTTGAAAATATAACAATGGCGTTAGGGTGGCAGTGGCGTTTGTGAAAATTTTACCATTGGAGTTGGCAGGCTTTGGGAATGACTTTTTTCAGTTTGAAGCCCTCTAACGTGCAATATAGATCTCACGTCAAGAGAGGTGGCTCCGTTATTGGCTGGTATAATGCATTGGTTTGCTATGGAAGGCGTGTCTAATTCAGTCCCTCTAAGATAATATTTCTGACTGGATACTACCAAATACTACCGCGGCTAGTGAAAAAACTCCCAGACCGCTTCGGTTTCCTACTAAACCTCAAAGGAGACTGGCTGCACTGGCAGTCTAGCACTATCAGTAGGAGGCGAGATACTAACTGGTGGGAAAATATGGAAAGAAAAGTACCAATTTTACTACTATCAGAGCGGTCTAAATCCCTAAGCTATGACGTCAGACCGCAGAGACAAATTCAATTCTATTTGGCGGCAATTTTAGCACCTCTTTTTTTATCAATATTTGAAGTTAATTTTTAAATATTTAGAGGTGGATTTTTGGTGAAAATTTATTTTATTCTGAATGAAGACGTTGAAATCTATAGAAATGTATGATTTCTATAGAAATTTAAGAAGTAGTCAAAATGTCTTTACTTACTCTTTAAAGCTAAAAATAAGAGAGAAGAAGGCCGATAGATGGCCAGCGCGAGTCTAGAAATGATAAGCCACTCCCATCAATAAATACAAAGTAGTCTAGGACGGGTATGGAACTAGAGCTCGGCGTTCTCTATCCATTATCCAGAAATTAGTGGATAACTGGATAATCGATTATTTATTATTGTGGATATAACACAATTTAACATGCAAGTTCTGTGGATAATGTTCGATTATGGATAAAGATAAAATGACGTGGATAATGGATAGATAATGCCAAGCTCTATTGGGAACAAAAAAATTTCTTTGTCAATATATAGTTGCGGTCATTTCTCATAATAATTGCTTTGTTTAAAATGATTTTAGGTATAACATTTTTTAAAATTACTAAACTAGAATTAAGGTAAATCACTGACGAATAAAAATAATTAATAAGAGTTATTTGAGAAAATCCTCTTAATTGGATAGATAGCCCTCGTTTTGACTCCGAGACGTTTATTTTGGTACCCAACTTGTCATTTCTCAGAATGAAATGTTTAAATTTGTCTCATTTGTATTATGATAACAATCTAGTTTATTAGAGATCTAGCAAAAAACAATGATTTTATGAAAGCCCTAACCTTAATTTTTTTAAATACTTTTCAATCGCATCTTTTACTTCACAATAAAAAGTATCGAATGGAACAGGTACGTGTTTGCATTGATATCTTTCGTAAAATTTAAATGTCTAAATTTAACTCACTTGAACTATGATAACAATGTGGTTCATTAGAGATCTAGCAAAAAAAAAAAGAAATGATTTTATAAAAATCCTAATTTTATTTTAAAAACTTTTCAACCGCGCCTCTTGATTCTCAATTAAAAGAAATCACAGTAACAGGTAAGTGTTTGCATGTTTAAAACGCGAATAAAACTGCTTGATAGTTGAAAACCTCCACAAATTAAATAATTTGGTCTCACATGGAAACTGAGTGGAAAGTGTCTAAAGAGCAATATTTAGTTACGGAGATATGGGCTCCCAAACATTGGCCCCTAAAACAGAAAAACAGTCACACATGTTGGGTAAGACCAAGAAGCGATTTCTAGTATACTAGGGAGAAGATTTAAGATGACTAAGTATTCGCGCGCCATAGTCCCAGACCCCCTTTCAAAATACAAGGGGGGACGTAAAAGGAGGCCGAGCTATTTCGCCTCTCCTCAGTCGGAAAATACGTAAATTTCGTCATTGGCGTCGCGATGACGTGAGTTTTCAATAACCAATGAGATGCTGGTTGTAATTTAGAGGCGGGGATTAACTTCGGGCCTACGTTTGGACTGGAGATAAAGCTAGAAATGAGGCGAATTTATACCTTCTCCCTAGTAAACTAGATATCGTTTCTTGGTAAGACAAAACAGCGTTCAATCTTTTATCGTTATTCAAACTTTATCTAGCGGGTAGAAGTCGTCGTACGCATTTTAAAAGGAAGCTAATTACTTCACATGAGTGGCTATTTCCTTGTCTTAAAGGCCAATGTTTGGGAGCCCATGTCTCCATTTCTTAATGTTGTAGACTCCATGATCTCTGACTTTTCCACTCAATTTGAACCAAAGAACTCACCCTTTTATTTATAGCAGACCTATTAGAAACATGAGTAGCTTTTACACGAGGCAATAATACAACTCCATGGGTACGTCTAGCTATACTTGTGCTGACAATATGGTGTGTCAGAATTTCTCAGTTCAAAATTTACAGCCCAAGACAAAGCCAAATGCATTTTTGTTGAGTAAGCTAAATGTGAACCCTCAAGCTTTTCTCCTATTACCATTTTTGTCGGTGCCAACTAGGCACTGCCGAGAAGAGCCGAGAGCTAAATCCGATTCGTTATTGTTTTGAGTTTAGTTCTTGATATGGATTAAGACTTTTTTAAGAGTTACTACAAGAAACGAAGCGGTATAACTAGTTACTTTCAAAACGTCATCTCCCCGAGAAGAGTATATTTACTCCATACCCATTAGCTGAGAAGATACATTGAAAAAGCTGCGACTCGCAATCTTGATTGTGGCTCAGTATTTAGAAAGGGCAGAAAGATCGACAGGTCACAACTCTCAAAACTGAACTACAGGAATCATTCCCCTTGAGTTACATTATTACCTTGTGATAATGGTCGTAAGCTTATGTCTAATTGCAACAAATACATTTTTCTTACTTAGATTTAAAAAACAGTGGGGGTAAGTGTTTACGTTTAGCTGAAACATCGTATAATAACAACAACGTCCAAAAAATTTAAAGTTTATGCTATAGATAAGGTGTAGCAAAGAGGGGGGGGGGCGACCTGGAGAAACTTCCCGAACATTTCTTAAATTTAACTACACTTTCATTGTTGCCAGTATAGTCTGTGCAGTAGTTGTTGCATCTCGGTTTTTGAGACTGAATGATCCGAATCGAAAAGAACTACAAGCTTTTCAGTTTGTTGTAGATAGCGGTTGAATTGCACTCACAAATTACTGGCAACACTATCATTCTAACTTAACATTGTATAAGGGTAAATTGTTCCACTGCCTCCTCTAAGCAACGAGGCCAGTACATGGTTCAAATTTAGGAGACTTAGGTTGAATATAATTGCCTAACTTTTAATGTAGATCAGAATATTCTACCTTAATTTGGCCGAATTTGAGAAGTGACTTCATTCGGGTACAAAATAGTTTTAGAAGTGGAGACTCTAGCAGGGAACTGTGGCAAACTAAAATGTGTGTTCTGAGAAATATATCATGCACGGGCCCTGATAAATAAAGGAGGCAGTGGAATATTCTGTAAGTTTTGTCGATTTTAAAGTTGATGACTTCATACGTCCTAGGTCAGGCGTTGCAATAGCTATATGTTTAAAATGATTTTAGGAATAACGTTTTTTAATGCGTCTGAACAGGGATAAATTTAATTTTAGAAGTAGGAATGGAGAACAGAGTATTCTGGGTGCGCATCAAAGTCCCGGACCGGGGGGGGTCATAGATATGGGTCATAGCGATAGAGGTAAAAAGGAATTACGTATTTTTGCCGTCCCCGTCAGCAACATCGTCAAAACGTAGTTTAAGTGAGCCAATAAAATAATTTAAAATTTTCGTTACGTGTAGAAAGGAGGGGCTGGGTAAATACTAACCGTTCTTTATTTCTGCTTCTAAAATTAAATATTCCCTGGTCTGAACTAGAAATAAGGTAAATCACTGACGGAAAAACTAATAAATATCAGTTATATTTAATTATTTATATGAGAACCCTCTTTATTGGGTAGATAGCCCTCGTCTTGACTCCGAGAGCTTTATTTTGGTTTTGAATTATGAAAACCATTTGGCTTGTTAGAGATCTAGCAAAAGAACAATACTTTTATGAAAAACCTAACCTTTACTTTTTTTAAATACTTTTCAATCGCACCTTTTTATTCACAATATAAAGTATCGAATGGAACACGTAAGTTTTTGCATATTGAATATAGAGCTTTATATAGAGTTAAGACGATACATTCTGTATTCAAAGACGTTAGATAGGGCTTCAAAGTCCTTTTTTTTCAGACATATGCAACGTCTTTGGATCCACGTGCAATATGTTCCGTCTTATGGCGACAAGGAAGTCAAATATCAGACTGAATTTTACCACCAAAGTTTTGAAAAGTGTCTATTCTGTCTTCAGTTCATTAGAATTAACAAAAACGTTTATCTTTCGTAAAATTGAAATGTCTAAATTTGACTTACTTGAATTATGATGACAATCTGGTTTATTAGAGACCTAGCAAAAACCATGATTTTTTTAAAAATCATAACTTTTAATTTTTTTATATACTTTTCAAACGCACAGATGAATTTGGTAGGTGTTTGCATATAGAAAACGCGGATATAACGGCATGATAAATTAAAGGGCTTGATATTCAGTTCAAAAGTATGACATTAGCTTTATTTCGCGATGTTAGAGACTTACAAAGAGGTAGTTCGGTTTTGCATTCCATCTTCCAATTTAGTCTGTATTAAGCCTTGACAGCGCCTCACCAGAATTACATGTGATAGTGTAGTGGCGCGCGAATCCCAGTTTTTAGATTACGAGTCTTCGAGTCAACTTTTTTTCTGACTTGCCAGTGCTTCGAATCCTTGAGAAAAGGGTACATATCAAAAAGTTATATCTAGTATCTCAGAGAGAAGGTATAAATTTGCCAGATTTCCAGCCTTATCTCCAGTCCAAACGTAGGTCCGAAGTCAATCACCGTCTATAAATTACAACCAGCATCTCATTGGTTATTGAGAACTCACGTCAGCGCGACGACGCGAGTGACGAAAATTACAGTCATATTTTCCGACTGAGGAGAGGCGAAATAGCCCGGCGCCTTCTTTTACGTCCCCCCTTGTATTTTGAAAGGGGGACTGGGACTATGGCGCGCAAATACAAAGGCATCTTATACCTTCTCTCTGAGATACTGATATAACTTCTTGACATATACTTTTGTAAAAAATCAAGCGTAACTCGATCTGATTGCAGGTCCGGAAATAAGAAAAATTTCTTTTAGGACATGTGTCCTGTGACCCCCCCCCCTCTTTTTTTGACAGGAAAATTTATAGAACATTGTCCATTGTCAACTGTAGTATGCAAAAATAGTGTCGCAGTTTCGTAGCTAAGCATACAAAATTTCATAAAAATATGTTGGTCAAATATCCAGTGACACCCTTAGTTTTTTAATAAAATACGGACATTCTTAAATTTTATTGAACAATACCCAGTGTCCTGGGCTTATTTCCTTCGCTGTCTGCTGTGAGTTTGAGCGCCAAGTCAAGAATGGAACAAAAGAGAGTTCCTAGTGTGTTACATTTTTCTTACTTAAATCTGTACTGTTGTAATCGACATCCAAAACGCATTTATGAATTATCAAAGGTGCCACTTTTACTAAAAACGGATTTATGTAAGAAGAACGTTGAACCTAACCAATTCCCTACCCATCCTCGTTATTTACCCCTGATATTTCTTTGGTTTGTAAACATTTTGTTTTATTTTATCTTTAAACATTGCGTTAACACAGATCGCACAGATGGTAAGATTTTTCTGTTCATTTCGAGTTTTTATTTTGTATTTTTATAGTTTGATAATATTTCCATATTATTTTACCCAAAAATGGATTTATGTAAGAAGAACGTTGAACCTAGCAAATTCCTTACCCATCATCGACTACTTTTTTTGTTTTGATTGGAGTGGTCGGCATTTGGATAGGACAGGAATACATAGATTTACTACTTGGAATCCTTAAGAGGCCATTTTATGGGCCTGGGTGTCTGACTGAAAGGGGAGGCGGTGTAGAAACCGTCACCGTTGACGTCATGCATAATTTATTTGACGTATTTTGCGACCTGCACCGCGACTCCCGCGACCTATGCGCGGTGAACCCGAACGTAAACATGATGCGTCGTCTGAACAAGTAGACCATCGATTACGTTTCTAAAAAAATGGCGAGACTCGCTTTCCGTTAAAAACTCGATATTACTATTCTCACAGGGTGGAGTAAAATTCAATTCCTTCCACTCTTCAGCAAAGTTATACAAAAACAAAACATCAGTATCCCTATGCAAAGGCTTAGGGTTTAAGGGGAGGTAATTTCATCTTTTCTCGAAATTATTATAGCATTCGTTTTCAATACTGAATTTCGAGCTACACTAACTTCTAAATCGTCGACTTTAGTTACAGTTAGAGAAATTTCCGCCTCAAAAACGTCGTTAACGTCAAACTATTCCAAGTTCTCGCACTTTTCGACCATTTCGGAGCCGATGTGTATTTTTCCGAACGCTACGTCAGAGTGACGTCAGGCGTCACTGAACGATTTTTTGGCGTTTGATGATGGTTTCCATGATGGCGTCTGCTAGAGATCTTGGATTGAATCGAAAACTGTTATTTTTGTTATTAAATAAAGTATCTATGACGATGAAACGGAATTAACCTTAATTGCAGTTGAATCGAAAAGATCTAAAAAAGAAAAATGTGTTATTGTTTCGCTAGTGGCTTTGGACTGGAATGCTCGCCATGTTAAACTTCAATTAATTACGTCATAAATCCGATTCGCATCGAAAAACCCTGCTCTTCCAGCCGCTGCGATCGGTATCCCATCGATGCGTAGCGTGACGTAGAAACCGGAAGTGCGAAAAACCGTACAGTAAAAAAATCGGTCTCCGATGCGCGCAGCGCTGCGTACGCTAGCAGTTACTGAACGTAGCCAAGGTTTATTTCTGAACTAGTCCTCCGGACCAGTGACCCCTGATGTCTTAAATATGAAACTGGTCCCGGGACCAGTGACCCTTCCCCTATTTATTTTTCTACTGGTCCCAGGACTTGTGGTCGTTCTCTCTTCTAAAAAAATCTCTCTCGGCTTAGGGTTGTATACACAACTGGACTCATGGAGTGGAAATTTATGTTAAAATGAAAATAATTAAAGAGGTCCCCATATCAATTTTTGATAAAAGTAGGAATTAATAAACTAGTCATTGGGACCAGTGACCCTCACGTTTTGAATAAAAAAAGTGGTCCAAGCTATTAATAAACTGGTTTTTGACCTGTAAACCTGTCCTAGCCTGTCCCACACATTCGCATAACCAATGAGACGCGAGGAAGGAGGAGCATGTGGTTTAAAAGTTTTTGGCGCTTCCCCTCATGGTCAATCAGATATTTGTATGGGGTCTATGGCCTCTTATAGATTCCAAGTACTAAATCTATGTATTCCTGGCAGCTAGTAATAATCAAAATATAAGTAGACTTAAGTTTCTCAATAAAGTTTTCGAAGATGGTACCAGAGGCCAAAACTATGCCCCACGTTCTTCAACTTCTTTTTACACTAATCCGCTTTTGATACTAGATTTGTGCATAGTAAACAACGAATCCAGAACCAGACGTGGCGTGAATTGCTAATATACAAACATTAATTTAATTACAGCTACTTGGGGATAAAGTAAAAAGCTAATTGGAAACTGGAATCTTCAACCACACTATAGCACCATAAGACTAATATTGACGGGACACGGAACACACCTTTAAAATTTTGAAGATTCTTTTTATAACTATCCAATTACGCAGATTGAAAATAAAAGTGTATTAAGCATAATGATTATTTCATATTTTTCCTCACCGAGTCCCCATTTAATTTCCCTGAATATGCATATTTAATTGCTATTAAGTTACAAGCTACTGACGTTAAATTTAAAATTACGAATTATTCATGCGTTTAAATGTATGTTCACAACTAGGATGTCATTTACACAACATTATCAATTATTTTCTCAACATGTTTGTTTATTGATGTGAATGATCTCTTGAAACCAAAGAATTGAGTATGCAATTAGGAATGTAAATTATATTCCGCCAACACTTTTAATTCGGCCGATCTAGTTGGGTTTCGACTATAATGATATCTTCTTTATCTATATAAATCAAAGCCCTGACTGACTGATAATCAACGCCCAGCCCAAACCGATGGCCCTAGAATGCTGAAAATTTGCAGGAACGTTACTCATAAGTAGTAGGCGCGTAATAAGAAAGATTTTTCCAAACCGCTGCCATCTTAAAAAATGGCGCCCAGAAATGTTAAAAATCTTCTCTATGCAGCAAAGTCCGCGCGTTTCAACTGATTTCGCAAATATTTAGTACACTGGTTTCCTTCGAGCTGTAGACAGGCTGAATGGTCTTTCGGGTTCGATTTGTTGACATCTTTTTAAATGGCACCCAGAAATTAAAAAACCCTTCTTTATGGAATAACTAGCTGTTACCCGTGGCGTCGCTCGCGTGTAATAAGAACTTTCATCAAAATGATATAAAGAAAGGGTGATTTTACTGATGACTAATATTTTGTGGCACCCTGGGAGCGAAGGCACTCGGCGTTGCCCGTCAGTCCGTCGGGTCCTTTTTTATAACTTTTCATGCGGACATTATTAAATAAAGAAGGGTTTTTAATTTTTTGGTCGCCATTTAAAAAGATGGCAACAAATCTAACCCAAAAGACCATTCAGCCCGTCTATAGGTTAAAGTGTACTAAATATTTGTGAAATCGGTTGAAACGCGCTGACGTTGTTGCTTAGGGAAGATTTTTTACGCCATTTTTTAAGATGGTGGTGGATTGGAAAAATCTTTCTTAGTACGCGCCTACTACTTATGATTAACGTTCCTGCAAAGTTTCAGCCTTCTAGGGCAAGTGGTTTTGGCTGGGCGTTGATTATCAGGCAGGACTTTGATTCATATAGATATAGATAACTAGCTGTTACCCGCGGCGTCGCTCGCGTATAATAAAACTTCCATCAAAATGATACTAAGAATGGGCAGATTTTACTGATGACCAATTTTTTGTAGCACCCTAAAAGCGAAGGCACTCGGCGTTGCCCGTCAGCCCGTCGGAACATTTTTTTATTACTTTTCACGCGGACATTATTCCATAAAGAAGGGCTTTTAAATTTCTGGCCTCCATTTAAAAAGATGGCAACAAATCGGACCCAAAAGACCATTCAGCCCGTCTATAGGTTAAAGGAAAGCAGTGTACTAAATATTTGCGAAATCGGTTGAAACGCGCGGACGTTGTTGCATAGAAAAGAATTTTTACATTTCTGGGCGCCATTTTTTAAGATGGCGGCGGATTGGAAAAACCTTTCTTAGTACGCGCCTACTACTTATGAGTAACGTTCCTGCAAAGTTTCAGCCTTCTAGGGCAAGCGGTTTGGGCTGGGCGTTGATTATCAGTCAGTCTGTCAGTCAGTCAGTCAGTCAGGACTTTGATTTATATAGATATAGATGTCCGCGTAATAAGTAATAAAATAGAAAATGTCCCGACGGCCAACGCCGAGTGCCTTGGCTCCTAGGGTGCTACAAAAATATTAGTCATCAGTAAAATCTACCCATTCTTTATATCATTTTGATGGAAGTTATTATTACACGCGAGCGACGCCGCGGCTAACAGCTAGTAAATTAATATTGTTATTTTTTGTTGTGTGTACTGGTAACTAGTGCAATAATTGGACTTGTCCCTTTATCTCGTTGCAATCAGTGAACTGTATTGTTTTACTGGGAAATAAAATATATTATTATTCATTATTATTATTAAAATTACTCATTTCATTGTGAAATTCACTTTTGGCTCACGCGAACCTTTAAACCCACTTAAAGAGGACACACATGAAAATGCCTATTGTTTTATTTGTTTTCTTTTTAAGTATAGACTTAAATGATTAAGCGTATTTAAATTAGTAAAGGAGGCAGTGATAAAATATTAAGTCCCGCCTTGGTTTCCAGCCTCCCCCACCCATGAGGGGGGATTGTCGACTATCACGCGCACACCGGACGCCTTTTTAGGCCTTCTTATAGAGCTATTTCAGAGGGGGTAATGACCACGTCACCCATGCTATTTGCCCATAGAGAAAACCCTCACAAAATGTCCGCCCTACACTCAAAGGCAGGACCAATTTTCGTAGCAGACGAAATTTTTCCCCCACTGGCTACTACTAAGAATAACTACTACGGTTCCTTAGGTTCAATCATACTTTTATTTAACTAAATTATAATTAAATGCCGACTTGCATTAATACAATTAAAGAACTTAAACATAATTACTATTAACGGATGAAGTCCAATACTAGGGCAAAGCCCTTCGCTCGAGCGAACTACTACATCTTAGTAGTGAAGAAAGACCGATAAGCAGTCGACGCTTTTATAGTACGGGGAAAGGTCAGAGGTAACACAGGGTGTTAATCCTCTATGTAACCTTACACCCCTGGAGTAGAAACTCAGGAGGTCCCTTAATTACAACGGAAGGTTACAATATTCATTTTTAGTATGTGTATGCGGGGCGCTGATACCCAGTTATTTTGTGAGCTATTTGGTGGTGCCGTCGGAATAGGTAGTGCACGCGATTCCATGGATATAGCAATCGTAAAAGGCACTGGTAAAAGCAGAAACAGATTTTGTTCTAAGAACGTCTGATCATACCTTTAGCCTCTGGTACCTTCCCTTGAGAAACTTCGTCTACTTGTATTTTGACTCCACCCACAAATTTTGTATATAGCGACTTCTAGTGGTCGAAAATGTCATTCTTATTCTTATCGCTATTTTCGTGGTTAAATATTTTTTTCCGAAACTGCGGCAATGGTAAAAAAGAAAAGGGGACAGCAATGCAATATAACTACCGATTTAGTTAAGAATTTATTTAATTGATTTTTCTTTAAATAGTTTCTTTAAGTATCGGGGTTGTCTATCTTTGCACTAAAATTATTATTGTAGTACAATTACAAGTTATTATTTTTATTTACTTGCCGTATGCAGTATCTTTATTTAAAGCCTAAAATATAAGGGATCAAGGGCGATAGATGGCGAGCGCAAATTTTGAAATTATGAGCCACTCCCATCAAAACACGGGTAGGGGATTTGCTAGGTTCAAAGTTCTTTTTACATAAATCCGTTTTTGCTAAAAGTGACATATTTGATAATTCAAAAATCGTGACAGAGGAAGACCTTCATATTTCTTATAGAGTATATCAGAAGCTTATAATTCCCACCGAAGTTCACATTAGGCATCTGTTCCAGCTTGGCATTGAAGATGAAAGTTTCCATTTCTGCTTTTATGCGGAATTTTCAATTCTTGTCCGATAAAAAAGAAAAGTAATAAATAAAAAATTAAAAAACGGTAATTTTTGTTTTCCCAAAATTTCAATCGATATTTTACCGGTATATTACCGTTCTTAAAAATTACGGTTATTTCACATCTCTAGTTACAGTATAAAGCATTGCTCTTACTAAGAAGGAATTTATATAAGAAGGCCTAAAATATCGTCCGGTGCACGCGTGGTAGTCGACAATCCCCCTTCATGGGTGGAGAGGGGGTGGAAACGGAGGCGGGACTTTATTTTATCTTACTCAATGTTTTCCACCATCTATCTCTTTTACCTTTCCGTTAAGCCTTGATTTGGTTTCTGGAACTCACGAAATTATAAGTATAGTACCCTTGGTTCGGTTTAGAAATAATCATAGAACGAACGAGACACATATTCAAAATCTACCAAGATAACCTTTAACTAACTGGTTCATGGCAATTGAAAACAACTGTCGTACCGTTTCAGCACAGTGGGCAGCCTACATTTTCTGATTTCTTAACTAAAGGTTTGTTTTTTCTCTAGTCGGAATACGTCATTCGCGTCTGTATGACCTATCCCCACGGGATCCAATAGGAAAGCGCAGAGCAATGACGGGCATGAAATGGGTGAAGCTTATTTGTCCGCTGACACCGGCGGAAAAGAGTAGAAGCGTAAAATCTAGTGACTTGGGTCTTCTTATATAAATCCCTTGCTCTTTCTAACTCCCTGCGAAATGAACTCCTGATTATATACTTACTTTGGAAATGTGGGCTACAGTGGATGTTTAATCAGTTTGGGATAATTGCCAACTTTATGATATAGTTTTGAATGACTTTTATTTTATATTTTTGCAAAACAGAGATAAGAGTTCTACCAAATTTCCTGATAATGGAAAAGCGGCGGGGTGTGCATTGTTTCGTAAGAATCTTCGGATGAATGTATCGTTTCTAAAACTCTCCCCTTCGATGATTTTGGAACAATTTTAGCGGCAGAACAAGGATTTCTTGGATTTTTGGAGGTAAATCATTAAAAACTTCTAATTAATTTTTTTCTCGAATTATAGAAGTTGTAATTATTTTATTTAACTTTTGATATTGTTAATTTTTACAACTGGGAGCCTTGTTTAATTGAATAGCTATTAACCGCGGCGTCCCACGCGTGTTATTAGAACTTCTATTGAATTTTTTTTAAAGGAAATGGGTTAAATTTACTAATGAGTAATATTTTGTAGTACTTTATTTTCTCGTATAATCAACCATTTGTTGAGCGATAGTCAATAAAATAGCTTCGGAATAGATTAATAGATATTAGATTAAATTTACGAAGTTGTTTCAAAATGGGAAGACCTCATATAAGCGGTTCTCATAACCGCATTTTCCCTTTACCCGTTACGGTAGTTCCCTATAAAGCAGTTTCCCAAAAACCCGGTGTACCATTACAGCAGTTCTCTGAAGATCAGTACAAATGAAATGTCAACACTGAGATGTTACTGAGGGTGATGTAGGTTGGTTATTTGAACTCAAATATATCTAGGTCATTTTACGTTAATTGGGTTAGATTATTTGAAAGCCAAATAAAGTAAGGTTACATTAGTATATTTAATATACTTAATAGGTAAGGTAAAGTGTAGGATTAAGATTTTTTTCAAAATTGTAGTTAAACACTGCTATTAAGGTTACATTAGTATATTTAATATACTTAATAGGTAAGGTAAAGTGTAGGATTAAGATTTTTTTCAAAATTGTAGTTAAACACTGCTATTCCCAAAACCGCCGCCGCTATTTCTAAAACAGTACTTTTGAATTAAACCTCAGTTTTTTTAGAACCGCGGTTGCTATTTCAAGAACTGCTGTTCAGGGAACTGATGCTACATGGTGCACGCTTTAAAAATAAAGTATAGCCTAAATTTCTCAGGGTTAGTGTAGCTATTAAAATTAGTTACCGAGATTATGGCAGCTGGCTCATTCTTTAAACACTCAAATCATGACTTGTAACAATGACCCTTAGTTCTAAATGCCATAGAACATTTTCGACTCAAAATGGCCCATGGAACCCACTGTATAATAAATACGCTTTTATATATCAAATTAATACAGAAGCCAAAGTTCGGATGAACTTTTAACAATTTATAATTAACAGAATGAAACTGCATAAATAATTTTATCATATTGTTCGTTTTAACTTATATAATCAATTGAAATATATATACATGTACTCGTAGACACGTGATCGTTCTATTTCAATTTATCAACAAGGCTTATCTTTAAAACCTCAGATATTATATACAAGACGAATAAACATGAAGTACTCTAAGAGTTATATAAATATGAGGCATTATGAAATTAAATTACATAATATACAGGGTGTGGTAGGACCAAAGCACAGTTTACTCTAAGCGAAAGTTTTAGTCGTATATTCAATGATAATTGGCGCTAAGGCCCACAATCTTTAAATTATGATGGAAAATTTATGAAATTAGCAGTTTAAATCAAAGGGCGGTTCCTTTGTGCCCCTTAAAGATGAACTTTCCTACAATACAGTGGCTAAGCTTGGTAAAGGCTAGTGTAGACAAAGGGCGGAAAGGAATCGGACCTAATGAATTAGGTCTGATTGGTTCCTGCCTTTGTCGGATAAAATTCGTGCTCAGAAGATTATCCAGAATGCTAGGGATCCGCCTGTTGTTTCAACAGGTGAAAACTTTATATACAAGACGAATAAACATGACGTACTCTAAGAGTTATATAAATATGAGGCATTATGTGATTAAATTACATAATATACAGGGTGTGGTAGGACCAAAGCATAGTTTATTATACGCGCTATTTTTAGTCGAAAATAATCAATGATATTTGGCGCAAAGGGCCACAATCTTTTAATTATGATGGGAAATTTATGAAATTAGTAGTTTAAATCAAAGGGCGGTTCCTTTGTGCCCCTTAAAGATGAACTTTCCTACAATACAGTGGCTAAGCTTGGTAAAGGCTAGTGTAGACAAAGGGCGGAAAGGAATCGGACCTAATGAATTAGGTCTGATTGGTTCCTGCCTTTGTCGGATAAAATTCGTGCTCAGAAGATTATCCAGAATGCTAGGGATCCGCCTGTTGTTTCAACAGGTGAAAACTTTATATACAAGACGAATAAACATGACGTACTCTAAGAGTTATATAAATATGAGGCATTATGTGATTAAATTACATAATATACAGGGTGTGGTAGGACCAAAGCATAGTTTATTATACGCGCTATTTTTAGTCGAAAATAATCAATGATATTTGGCGCAAAGGGCCACAATCTTTTAATTATGATGGGAAATTTATGAAATTAGTAGTTTAAATCAAAGGGCGGTTCCTTTGTGCCCCTTAAAGATGAACTTTCCTACAATACAGTGGCTAAGCTTGGTAAAGGCTAGTGTAGACAAAGGGCGGAAAGGAATCGGACCTAATGAATTAGGTCTGATTGGTTCCTGCCTTTGTCGGATAAAATTCGTGCTCAGAAGATTATCCAGAATGCTAGGGATCCGCCTGTTGTTTCAACAGGTGAAAACTTTATATACAAGACGAATAAACATGACGTACTCTAAGAGTTATATAAATATGAGGCATTATGTGATTAAATTACATAATATACAGGGTGTGGTAGGACCAAAGCATAGTTTATTATACGCGCTATTTTTAGTCGAAAATAATCAATGATATTTGGCGCAAAGGGCCACAATCTTTTAATTATGATGGGAAATTTATGAAATTAGTAGTTTAAATCAAAGGGCGGTTCCGTTGTACCCCTTAAAGATAAACTTTCCTACAACACAGTGGCTAAGCTTGGTAAAGGCTCGCGTAGACAAAGGCCGGAACCAATCGGACCTAAAGAATTAGGTCTGATTGGTTCCTGGTTGGCAAGATAAAATTCGTGTTCAGAAGATTATCCAGAATGCTAGGGAGCCGCCTGTTGTTTTAAGAGAAGAAAATTTTATGAAATTAGCCATGTCTTTCAGTTTCTTACTTAAAAAACTCTCAATTAAAAATTGCTTATTGTGGCCTTTAGTGCAAAGTGTCACAGATCTTTTGTTGACTCAAAATCGCCCATTGAACCCATTGTACTTAGGTTCTACCAACCCGTACGTAACTTCCTGTATAATAAGAGTTTTAATAGGGGTGACGTGTTTATGTAATTAAAGTACATAAAAGTTTTCAAACTTTGAAGATAAAGTATGATTATTATGAAACATAAGCAGTCTATTTACAGAGGCTATTCAAACTCCCCATTATCGAAAGTGAATTACAATGAAACCACACAACGTGCGAGTAAAATGAAGGCCGCAAAACGCCCTAAATCGATTAAGCATTTATATTAGTTGCTAATCGTAGAGCAGCGTTTTATGGATGATATAACCTCACTATCCACTGGAACACAGTGTCGCGATAGTTGTCCTCTTATGAAGCAGACTATTCTAGGAAGTCTTTCTTGAAATTTATCTATTTGGTAGCTGTCAGTACAAAGTAGTGGTACTCTCCCCGTTTTGATAAATAAAAATTCGGAAAGTTGAGTACTTTGACCTTATTGGTCTGAGGGAAGGGTGACGATGTTTTAAGATATTACAAATCTTTTCACATGGTGTTAGTTTACTTACGTATCTAAAAATGCTGTTATTTTGTGATTGCTTTCTTTTTTGCGTTTTCAATAGGGAAAGAATTTTAGATTTCAAATTTTTAAAACGCAGTATAAATAATTCAACTTGCAATTTAACATCATAGTGGAGGGCTAAATCAAAAATAAAAAAAAAACCGGCCTTTCATTGGTATTTTGTAACCCTTTTTAATAGATAATTGGTGTCGTTGACTAAGTTAAAAGCTTTATCCATTTTCGAAAATTAAAGAAACTTTTCGAAAATGCTAAACGTTTGACCATATTCTAAAATTAGCTAGTAAGTTATATGCCACAACCACACCCTGTCCATGGCAGTCAGGGAAATAAGATCATTTCTTAAACTTGTCCTTGTGACCAGAGACACCCTAGCGTCAAAAATTATAAATTGGTCCTTGCACTTGTCCCCTTTGTTTTCCTATAGATTTGTAATTAATGAACTGATCCCGAGGACCTGTAACCCCCACAAGTTCAAATTAAAAATTGGTCAAAGCAATTAATAAACTCGTCTAGGACCAGAGGAAGTGCACGCTATATACCAGACTGGTCCACGGTATTAAGTAGTTCAAACCTAAACGGTGAAGTTTTAGAAAAAAAAAAAGAAATCAAATAAAAGTGGACAAAAGGTTGCTTCACTTGTAAAGGATAACTGCAATAGGTAAATATATATAAAGTAGGAGGACGTTTCTAGTCTGGATAAAAGACGCTCGCGCTCAGAATCTTAAGATCATGGATAAAGAATGCATGCGCTTGAGGAAATTTGTTTTCATGTTATAGGATAGCTTGAAAACAAATTCCCTCACGCGCAATCTTTATCCATGGCTTAACAATAAATCATGAGACTCACTTCACGTAAATAATGGCGGCGCGCATGCCTGAAAAACCGGAAGTAGCGTCATAACGTGATGACGATTTCTTATTTTTCAACAAGTTCAGCAAGACCAAATACTTTATATAATCACCTATTGCATTTTTCAAACAAGAAATAAGTCCAAACAGAGAGGGACTGTTTACACTAGCATATGTCAAAAACATTTTCCCTCTATGATAAAGGAATTTAGATAGTTCAATAAAATGGTTGAAATTCAGATGATCCTGTTCTGGATTATAGTAAAGCAGAACACGAAAATAGAAGTAGGGGCTGTATTTTTGTCTACATAAATTTCCATCATAGTTTTCCCTAAGGTGTTAATAAATTCTGACAAAAAGTGAGGTTTGTTACAAAACAGCGCTGCATGAAAAGGATAATTCCCAAGACCGTTGTTGATACGAGATTCTTATCAAGCACTGCCTTCTCTAATGTCATATTATAAAAATAATATTACTAAAGGCTCGGATATCATTAAATAAGCTAATCTTTACATAAAAACCATTTCCTTAGGTTCTTAAACTCCAATAATCGTAATGGAAGGTTTTTGTGGAGGAAACTTCTGGGTGAGTGAAGTTTAAAACTATATTTATTATTTTGTGTTAATTTTTAATTTATTTCATATATACAGGATAACAACGTCACCTGGAACACGGATGTTCCAGACTTTACGACCTGTTTTCAAGACACTGCACTAATTTGGGGACCATGCGCTTTCCTGTGGATATTTTCACCTTTGGAAATATACTTTCAGTCACACAGCATCCAGAAAAGCAATGCGTGGAATTTACTAACAATAACCAGAATGGTAAACATTTTTGTACATTATTTTTCAAAAGTAACATAATGAACATAGTTTTTTTATATAGTTCATTGCGACGTGTCTCACTGGCGTATCATTGGCTGACATGATAAGAGCCGTATTGATTTACTTGGATGGTGGTGATGTCTACCCTTCAAGTTACTATGGATCATTTGTTAAATCGTTATCCTACGTAAGTGGTATTTTTTCAATCTAGAGCTCGGCATTTTCTATACATTATACACAAATTAGTGGATAACCAAATATTAATTAACAGAGTTGTGGATGTAATACCATTAAACATGCAAGTTTTGTGAATAATTTTTGACTATGAATGTAGATAAAAAGACGTGGACAATAGATAGATAACACCGAGCTCTACTTCAATCGACCGTTATCCATTTCAGATAAGAAACAATCAGTATGGAGAGGCAGTCACGGATAGGGTTTAGTTTTATAACTTTTTTTCGAATTAGCATAAGTTCATGAGATATGTTCCATAAGTTTGTTACTGGTTACTGAGAGCTTATCATGAAGTGACGTAGGTGAAACGTCATAGATTCTCGTAAAGGGACGCCTGGTGAGGTGCTGTCAAAGGCTTAGTACAGACTAAATAGGAAGGTGGTCTGCTAAACCGAGTGTAGTCAATCCTCGCATCATTCGCGAATAAGCTATCAGTAAGTCCCTAGTATGGGCAATGGCAAACTTGTGGAACATATCATTTAAACGTATGGGGTTTGGGTTTATACTACAATATTAAAGCTGTAATCTCTCTGCATTATATAAAATTGGTATTAATTGACGTTAGAAAGTAGTTAACATAAGACACCCGTTTTGATAACTATCGTAGTATATACTTCTCGCAAATATTCAAACCCGTATTTTCAGTCCAGTTTGATTTCAATTCTTGAATGTTTTGTTTTAATGATTTCTACTTTGCCTTGATCATAGAACTGTAACTAGCCCACAATAGCAAATAAGATATTATTATTATCAGAAGTAATATAAGAAACCTCCCTACGGGAGGGAAGTATACATGGCGCCATAGGCATAACGTTAAAACACGAGAGACATCTTCGAACCACCAAATACCATATTCAGACACTATTGCTCACGGAAAAGGTACGGTAGATCTTAGTCCTTTGATATGGTCGTTAGAATTGGTAAAGAGGAAAAAGCGCTTCAAAGTAGTGTAGTCTGCTTAGCCGTCTGTCGTAAAGAAATAAAAGATTCCTGATTTTGCTAATAAATATTCACATACGGTTATTTCGAAAGGAAAATCTAGTTTGTTGTGAAACCAAGAAGAAGATGAAAATTATGAATACAAGAACAAAATTTCGAGATAGATAGTAACACCATTTTAAAATCTATCTATGTATAGTGTTAGTCATATACCTTGGCAAGGTAAGGGTTTAATTCAAATTATATGCAAAGACCTATGAAAATCCTATAATCGAGTCACTGCCTGTTTATTGATGATTGATTATCATCAAAATCTAAAAATGCGGCATGAATTATTTCATTGGAAAAGTTTAAAATTACAATCAGTCTATGAAATTGACTTAACTTAAGCAGCCGACGCAATCGCGAGATCAGAGAATGTATTCCTACGCTTTACGCGGCCCGGGCCTATCTTTTAAACTTTGTTTACTGCCGTATAAGTGCGCGGGGACATTCGCGGTACGAGGATGTATCGGGAAAAATCGCCTTTGTATACTTTCCTCCCGAAGGGAGGTTTCTTATATTACTTTTGTTATTATTAAGCACTAGCTTTGTACCTATATCACAATATCTCTCTATTAAGTTATTGATAACTGGTAGTGAAAACGTTCCGTTGATGGACATCTTTGAATATTTTTATTTCTCTGGGATTGCAATTGTATATTGGCCTTTAAATAAAAACCCGACATAGCTAAAATGCACTGCAGAATGTAGCTTTGACAAGCCTCTGGATCCTTTTCATAGCATTAGCTTTTATCATCTTAGACGCAAGCCATCTTTCAGCATAAAGATAAAAAATATATACACCAAAATGGCGAATATAATTAAGAATCGAAGATCGCTAATTAGTCTATGAACAGCATTGAAATCTTTCTCATCCCCAATCCAGACAGCACGGTTTCCACTTTGGGCTTTTGCCTCTCCATGTGTTACGTTTGGTTACGCTGTCAAATGAAATTTCATGGGAAAGCTGTAGTTTTAATAATATTAGTCATTTTTAATTGTGGAACATATATCTCTCAGATTTTGTGCATCATTTTGATTCATACTGGCCGAAAACGTGGTATCAGAACCTCCGGTGTGCTGTTCATATTCTTCTTGCTCCTGACGCTTTCGGAAGTCATTATTTTTCGATCATTTCTACTTCAAATATACAACAATGTAAGTTATATTTTACAATGTTTCGTGATGCTTAGTTTAATTTAAAATTTACTCATTTATACTCCTTGTAGGAAGTTGCATATCAAGCAGACAAGGATGAAGTGTCTTTCATTCTAATATCAGTCACATTACCATTGGTCTTTTGTGAATTGATCCTGTTCTGCTTTGCCGATCATAAATCCACTTTACAGCAACCAGGACTAAACATTGAGGTTTGTCATTTTCAAAGTTTTACTTTCGTAGTGATTTCTTTTTAAGACGAGACAGGAATAATCAATGACATTAACCTTGGAGAGAATAGCGAAATTTATGTACATCTTTCCCTGCTAAGCCCTTTTAACGTTCGTTCTTTTCCTTACAAAAAACTAGGACAGTATAGGTTATAAGTGAAAAACCTGAAAAAAAAGCCTTTTCCGTAGAGTTCTGTCCCCATTTGTTAAATAAGGTTTCCACCGTGGTCTTACCTGTGTCTCCTTTCCATCAACATTTGCGGATGTTAACGGTAATAGTTTGTAAAGGGCGCTGTTGGTTAGCTGTGACTTGGCGCTAAGCACCAACTCTCTCTGCATTG
This sequence comes from Phalangium opilio, assembly GCA_019434445.1. Taxonomy (NCBI): domain Eukaryota; kingdom Metazoa; phylum Arthropoda; class Arachnida; order Opiliones; family Phalangiidae; genus Phalangium; species Phalangium opilio. Next base: position 76,388 of record JAEQBA010001031.1, on the reverse strand, counting down.
AAATCGGGACCCACCTGTAATAGTAGTGTGGACATTCCATCGTAGATAAAGCCTAGATTATTGTTTTAAAACGAAAAAGATATTTACTGAAAAGCGAAAACAGCAGTTGAAATTATGAAATCTCTGTTGTACTCGCTCACTTATTTCAACATGACATTTATGTAATTAATCAATATCAGACGGTAAAGGCTTAGCTATGGGGTGGAACTAAAACGGGAAATGCTGAGATCTAGGTAGAGCTCGGCATTATCGAATAAATTATCCGCTTTATTTTATCTTATCCGAAATCTAGAATTATCCACAGAAGTACCATGTTAAATCGCATTATAACCGCCATTTTTGTTTGTAAATAATCGGTTAATCACTAATTTTCGGATAACGGTTAGATAATGCCGAGCTCTAGATCTAGGCTCTACAGTCCATCTTATGCTTGAAAATACTTCTCACGCCCGTCACTCGTTAATCCGGATTTACCCAGCTTTAGGGTTCTCTCTAGATAGTCAGTTTGGGTTAAGTCAAACTGCAGAAACTTTATTTTATTTTGTTTCTTTCATTTTCTTTTTATTTTAGAAAATTAGTCCAGAAGAAACATCTTCGTTTTTGTCACATTTGAGCTTTTGGTGGTTTAATGAGTAAGATTTAAATTAAATTACTTAAAGAAAATAGCAAGCTAGAATATTTGAGTTTTAGTTGAAAGAGCATAAAAAATAATGCATATTTCAAATTGAAACTAAGATTCCATATTCAATATTGAAGAACAGACAAACAATTATGGTTTTCTTTTCGATTCTATGCATTCGACATCTTAGGACACATGACGGATTCCTCCAATTGGATTTTACAGCGCTCTTTCGCAAAGTGTCAGAAAACCTAATTATTTGAGTATTCTTTAATACTGTAGCGGATTCATGGTTTCAATCTGAAATTCTCGTTATTTTTACGTTATTTCTAATAAATATTCTATCCTGAAATTTACCTGCAATATCTTCTTAGTTATATTAAAAATAAACCATGAATTTACTTCTCTATATCAGCCTTGCTATAAAAGGATACAAAAACCCATTACACATGGACGATATGTGGACATTATCTGATGCCAACAAATCAAAAGTAATAGTGTCGCAATTTGATAAGTATTATAATCCTATGATGGAAAAATCCATGAAGTGAGTGTGCAATAAAATCTATTACTTTTTTTAAAATTAAAGCAAAGATTAAAGTAAAATGTTTCGATAATTTCTTCAACAGATTGAAGGCTTCCATGGCACCCTCAACCGAGGCGTTTGACTCTTCATCGAATAAACCAACAGCTGGAATTTTAACACCAATCATCAAGGCATTCGGTCTTCCTTTTCTCACGGCAGTCGTTATCAAGTTTGTGGCAAGCTTGTTGACATTTGCCAGTCCACTTATCCTTGAGTAAGAAAATATTTCATTTAATTAAACACTCTCCAAGCGAGCAACGAACCACATCGTCATCAGATTAACAAATATTTTTGATGTTGAAGACCCTTATTTTCCATTAATTAAACATATAACGGGACAAAATTAGTTGATTTTAAAATTGGATTCAACGATGTACCCACAAAGTCTTGTGGGTACATCGTGAAAAACAATTTCACTTTTTATTACGTTACTATTTCTATATCATAGTTTAATTTTCCTTTTGAGCAAATTTCGAGGTTTGACAACCATTTTTATTTCTTTCCATTTAGCGAGTTGATTGCTTTCGTTAGTGGCAATGACGCCTATTGGAAAGGCTTCTTCTACGCTGGCTTGCTTTTCTTTTCTGCAATGATTGAATCGATTTTAAACAACCAGCATGAATACATTGTTTATTGCGTTGGTTTAAGAATGAAGTCGGCCATGGTTTCTGCAATTTACAGAAAAGTAAGAGCTTATTTAAAAACATCTCTTTTCGTTTGCCAAAAAGATTTTCACTTAAAAGACTGCAATCTCACACAATATGGTAACTTGCTCTATCGTTTTAACTTATATATTTGGTAAATTTTGAGTCTTGTCACTATTGACGTGAAACAATCCTAAATACGCTTAGAAACACTGTATAATTACGGATTGTGGAATCCTTTTGGGAAATATGTCAATATAGATTGTTTGCATATAACGAAAGTTCAAAAAATCAGAAGGAAGCATGACATAAGTTCATAAGATATCTTTCATAAGTTTGTCACTGGTTACTGAGAGTTTGTCATGAAGTGACGTAGGTCACAGCTTCGATTAAATGCAACTCCGCATGGATATAGCACTCCCCCTAAAACTTGACTACCGTTTCTCCCTTAAACGGGGCGCCATCTAGGGCGGGCTAATAGCAAAAGGGGGGGGGGAAATGATTTAGTGTGACAAGCCTACGTCATGTTTTAATACCCTATTAGCCAATGAGAGCGCTTGTTTTTAATTTTAATCATGGTTCAAATTCAACTACAAATGGCGCGCGTCAATATTGTTCTTCTAACGCGCGTGACTTATGACGACACTGCTTGTCACACCAAAATTATTTCCATTTTTCGTCTACCCTACTATAGGAATTTTCATATGTTTTGATGTGTCAGAGGCGATTGCCTTACCGGAGGCTATATCCATACGTAGTTGTATTTAATCCAAGGTCACAGATTCTCGTAAAGCGAGAACTGGTGAGGGGCTGTCAAAGGCTTAGTACAAACTAAATAGGAAGATGGACTACAAAACAGATTGTAGTCAATTCTCGCGTCGTTCTCGAACTAGCTCTCAGTAAGTCTACCATTGCGAACTTTAGGATGTGGAACATGTCTTATAAACTTATGTTAATGAAAACACATGGAAACCTAACAAACACGATTTAATGTGTTCTTATTATTTGTAGGCAATAGTACTTTCCAGTTCTGCACGCCGCAACTACACCGTTGGTGAAATTGTTAACTTGATGTCGGTTGATATCCAAAGATTAGTGGATTTCATGCCTTTAGTGAACATACTATGGTCAGCTCCATTGCAAATTGGAGTCGCGCTGTATTTGCTGTGGCAACAAATAGGAGTTTCAACATTGGCCGGTTTAGGCTTCATGATTCTTTTGGTCCCAGTTAATGGATATATTACAGTTAAACTGAAAACTTTACAGGTAATAATATGACAAAATTCATTGAAACAAGAGAGATCTGAGTAATTGTGTGCACAAATATGTATTCTGATAAATCCTTTTCCAAATGCGAAGTACTATTTTGACTTCCAAATGAGAAGTTTTTGTTTTTTGGTTTTCCATAATTACCAATAGAGCTTGGCATTATCTATCCATTATCCACAAATTGGTGGATAACCTATTATTTATAAACAAAGTTGGGGATACATTACGATTTAACATGCAAGTTCTGTGGATAATGTTCGAGTATGGATAAAGATAAAATGACGTGGATAATGGACAGATCATGCCGACCTCTAATTACCACGTGATTGAGACTATATCCCAAACACATACTCAGAACGGTCTTTAATAATTTGGCTGTAAGTTTTTTAATCTTATGTTTTATCATCTTTACCGGTATAAAAAGGTTTTCCTAATGAAGGCAAAGGACAAACGTACCAAACTGATGAACGAAATTCTAGGAGGTATTAAAGTTTTGAAGCTATATGGTTGGGAAGAATCGTTTGAAAAGAAAGCCATGGACTTCAGACAAGGCGAAGTGAAAAGTTTAACGACCCAAGCCTATTATTCCGCTGTCATTACATTTTTCTTTACAACAGCTCCATTTTTTGTAAGTGTATAGATTTAGCCAGGAATACATAGATTACTTCTATTTGGAATCTTTAATAGACCATAGACCCCAATACAAATATCTGATTGAACCACGGAACTCTGAGGTGAAGATTTCTTAACACCCCAGAGTGGATTTGAACCACCAACCTTTGGTGCTCTAACCATCTGAGCTACTGAGGCTCGCTGTTGATGGTTAGAGCATTGGGACGGTGACCGAAGGTCGGTGATTCAAATCCACGCTGGGGTGTTAAGTTATTTTCACCTCGGAGTTCCGTGGTAAACTGCTAATGGAGCTTATTCCATGTTAAACAACTCTTGACTTGAATCTGATTGAAGTTAAGTGGATGGGGTTTAAAGCTTTAGTAAACCACAAGCACCACCTTTCAAGTGTTTCATTGGCCCACCGTCGACACTAGGGCTACTCGTTGAGACTTGATTACATTCAGGTTCGGCGTTCATAGGTCGCGCCGTTCACGGAACAGATCGCTATATACGTGAATGTCACGTGGTGCATTATGCATGACGTCAGAGGACGACAGTTTGTTCATACCTTCCCATTTAATTCGAGTAGGAATACCCAGAAAATGACCTGTTAAAGATTTCAAGTAGACGAAATCTGTGTATTTATAATTTAACGAATAGTATTATTTCTCTACAAATGAGATGGTCCTGTATTTCTTTGCATATTTAAATAAAACTCTTGTTAATTATTTTAGGTCAGTTTGGCCAGTTTTGCAGTATTCGTATTAATAAGCCCAAATAATATTCTTGATGCGAATAAAGCTTTCGTATCATTATCTCTGTTCAACATCCTTAAAATGCCATTTGCCTTTTTGCCAATGGTCATCACTTTCGCTGCCATGGTATGTAACTAGTGTTTAATGTTGGATTTCCCAACAGAAAATTTTTGAAACTGAACTCTTTTGCAGTTTTTAGTCTCTTTAACTCGTTTGAATAACTTCTTGAGCTGCGACGAACTTGACCCAAATGCAATAACCCGTGATAGTTCAACTGGAGGTAGAATATACTCGAATCAGTTCAATCACAAAAAATTATAATAAAAAACTTGGTAATAACCGTTTAAAACTCTTTTTAGACACTCCATTGTCAGTGAAAAACGCCTCTTTCACCTGGTCAAGCGACGAAGAACCACTATTGAAAGATCTCAACTTAAACGTAGAAAAAGGGTCCTTGGTGGCCATTGTTGGTACTGTAGGTTCTGGAAAGTCTTCACTTCTATCTGCAATACTTGGTGACATGCTGAAACTATCTGGACAAGTTAATATCAAGGTAATTTAATAACTTCCCTTATTGCATAACCAGTTTGGTTTTTCCTTGAGATATATCAGATAAGAAAAAATTCTACCATAAGTTTATAAGATATGTTCCATAAGTGTGACACAACCTATACTTCGAATGGGAGAGAACGACGAGAGAATTGACTACACTCGGTATTTAAACTGTACTGAGACTTTGACAGCGCCTCACCAAGCGTCGCTTTATCTATGACGTTTCACCTACGTCACTTCGTGGCAAGCTCTCATTAACTCTTGACAATCTTATGGAACATATCTTTTTACCTCTTCAAGTGACGATGACGTCACGGAGAGGTATTACAGAGCACGTATCTGTGTGTGTCACCGCGTTCGCAGTTGGACAATCGGAGCAAACGTTTATGCTTTATCCGGGACGCGTTCGCAGTTCCATTATCGTCGTTAGGGTTAAGATTTATGCGGGTATCGTCTAGGATTACAAGAATCTTATAGCCTCCCAATGGCAGGGTTTGCACCAAAGTTTCACGCAATTGAGAGTTTTGTTATCTTTTACTGTAATCATTTAATAATTTACCAAAATTGTTAAAGAGGCATACGGTAGAATTCAAACTTCAACAATAGCTATGTTTAAAATGATTTTAGGAATTACGTTTCTTAAAACGGCCTAACTAATATTAGTGTAAATTGCTGACGATAAAAATAATCAATATCAATTATATTTATTTAATTATCTACGTCTCGACTTGGAGAGGTTTATTTTGGTTGTTAACTAATGCTAAATTCAATAATTTTTCTCAGGGAAGGATGGCATACGTTCCTCAACAAGCATGGATTCAAAATGCTACGCTTAGAAATAACATTTTATTTTTGAAGAAGATTAATGAGCGTTGGTATAACAGTGTCATCGAAAAGTGTTGCCTCAAACCCGATTTTGATATTTTACCCGGTGGAGACCAGACTGAAATTGGTGAAAAGGTACTTAACAACGTTTCAATTCTCGATGGCAAATGGCTTCTAGCTACAAAATACTTTTTCTATAGGGAATAAATTTAAGTGGAGGACAAAAGCAAAGAGTAAGCTTGGCTCGTGCCGTGTATAGTGATTCGGACATCTATCTACTGGACGATCCTTTAAGCGCAGTTGACGCCCATGTTAGCAAGGACATCTTCGATAACGTTATCAGCCATAGTGGTGTACTCAAGGGAAAAACAAGAATATTGGTCACTCACAGAATAACAGTTCTTCCTGAATGTGACAGCATTATTGTCTTGAAAGATGGAAAAATTAGCGAAGAAGGATCATATAATGAACTTCTTGCTAGAAAGGGTGCTTTTGCGGAATTCTTGGTTCAACATTTAACTCAACAAGGCGCTGATGCTGTTGATTCCGTAACACCGAATGAGCTACAAGTGATGGAACAAATTGCTGCTCATGTGGGATCAGCTGAACTTTTCAGGTTTTGATGACTTTCAGTAATACTATAGAACAGCATTTCTTAAATTGTGGTTCGCAAGCCATTATTAGCGTTAGTTTTATAAGAATAGCATGAAAAATATTCTTCCAATAAGAGGCCATTGAACCATAAATTACACGCAAAATGGTTAGGTTTTTAAAGGGGAATGTACAAAGCAAAATTGTGCGAAAGGGTGTCCATATAGTGCATAAGTTTAAGAACCGCTTCTGTCGGAAAAGTTTAACATTATTTCCGTAATGATATGTCGTACCAAAAAGATAGCAAGATCGGTTAATAATGTTTAGCATTTGGTTGATAGCATCCCCCATGATTTTATGTTTCTTTTGACATTCTTGTCAGTATGCATTGTTAGGGTTTGAGAGAACGATGTGCAAAACAAAATAGTGCAAAGGTTGTCCTATAGTACGTACGTTAATGGCTAGCGCACACCTAACGTCATCGGACGGACCGCACGAATCGCACGCATCGGATAATTTTCTTCAACTTCGCACACTAAATTCGGAGCATTCGGATTTCCTGAAATTCCAACGGGAGTATGAGCAATTGAGCATGCGCAGCGGAATGCTCGGGAATTTTCAAAAGGCGCTAAATTTCAAACTAGGCTTAATATAGTGGCTAGTTGCGCATGTTTTTTTTTGGTCTAATAAAATAAGCATTTTATCGGATTTTTCCCGTATTAAATTACTTACCGGAAACACCTTTCAACTTTTAAAGTAGTATTATTTTAGAGTTTTCTTGGAATAATGTGGTAAACCTAGCAAATTTGTGTAATCTTAAACCAGCGCCATGTTATGTTAATAACAAAATCCGATGCGTGCAATACGTGCGGTCCGTCCGATGACGATAGGTGTGCGATTGCCTTTAAGAACCGCTTCCGTCGAAAAAGGTTAACATTATTTGCGTAGGGATATTACCATAAGTTTATAAGATATGTTCCATAAGTGTGTCACTCGTTAATGAGAGCTTGTCATGAAGTGACGTAGGAGAAACGTCATAGATTCTCGTAAAGCGACGCCTAGTGAGGCCCTGTCAAAGGCTTAGTACAGACTAAAGAGGATGATGGACTGCGAAACCGAGTGTAGTCAATTCTCACGTCGTTCTTGAGCTAGCTCTCATTAAGCCTCTAACATTACGAAGTATGGGCAGTTACATACTTATGGAACATATCTTATAAACTTATGATATTACGTACCATAAAGATAGCAAGAATGGTTGATAATGTTTTGCATTTTGTTGATAGCATCCCACATGATTTTATGTCTTTAGCTCGTGGCTATTCAGTTTCGTTAAATGATGTCACAGAAAAACCATTGCCTTAGAATAAAACATGTGATTTAGGTGCTATTGGAAGCGAAACATTATAATTATGTTTCAAAGCAAGCTTGTAAAGCGCATGATAGCCATCAAATTTGTATAATAATATCTATGTGTCTCCTATTCTAGGCAAATCTCGATACGTAGTGGCGCTGAAAGTGATGGTGGAGTATTCTCAGACAGTGCGCATGGAAGGACTAGAACAATGTCTAATCGACAAATGTCCGTTACTGAAAGCCTTAGGAGAAGAACATCCACTGTAACGAGTATGCAAGGTGGTAAAGGATCATCAAAGGAAGACTTGCGTAAGATCGTCGACCAAACTAAGCTAATTGATGCCGAAACATCAGAAGAGGGTTCCGTGAGTAAATCATAACATTACATAATTCACAATGACTATGAAACCTAAGCATTACTTTAATGGTTTCATTGGCATTCAAGGTGAAAATGGATGTCTACTTTAAATACTTCAAAGCTTGCGGATGGCAGAGTACCATTTGGGTTATCTTAGCGTTCGCTTTTGCGCACGGCTTTAATATTGGCTCTAGCATCTGGCTAAGTGAGTGGAGTAATGATTCTTTGGACCCAAATAATATGTACGATACGAAATTAAGAGACACACGACTCGGAGTTTACAGTGCATTGGGGGGTGGCGAAGGCAAGTTTAAAAACGTCATATATTATTATGTTTCAAAACGTTTTCCAGTATTAACACTTAACTCTATTGTTTTTTTCTTTAGCCATATTTATTATGATGGGTTCACTTATCCTATCACTTTGCACGTTAACTGGTGCCAAAATCTTGCACGATGATAGTTTAACTCATATCTTAAAAGCACCAATGTCCTTTTTTGACACAACACCCATGGGTCGAATTCTGAACAGATTCACGAAAGACATTGACTCAATTGACAATGTCATTCGTTTCAACTTGCGCATGTGGCTCGTCACAGTATTCAGGGCTATAGTGGCTATAATACTTATATCGTTGCAAACTTGGTACTTTATCCTGGTTATGATTCCCTTAGCAGTTGTTTACTATCTAGTACAGGTGAGTAGTATTTGTCCATTGAATTAAGTAAATCAAAATGGATTCGTATAATATTAATTTTCGTTACTTTTTGTAGTTATTTTACATCGCATCATCACGTCAGTTAAAACGATTGGAATCAGTTACTCGATCACCTATTTATACTCATTTCTCTGAAACTGTCAGTGGATCTACTTCGATCAGAGCGTTTGGTGCAACAGGAGATTTTATTGAAGAGTCTAATAACAGAGTGGATTATAATCATTGTAGTTACTTTCCGAGTATCGCTTCTAATAGGTAATTTGCCCTCGCAGTCAGATGACAACTGCTTAATGAACCCCTATTTTCAAAAACCAATTTTGGGGTACAATGGAGTTTGGTGACACTTGGTTTTCTTAAGACGGCACATTCTGTATGTGATTCCAAAGACGTTAGATATGACTTCAAACAAAACTTGGACTTTGATGGACTGGCTACCTTCAAGCCCTATCTAACGTCGTTGAATCTAGCTACCGAATGTTCTGTCTTGACCACATATTGAAGAGACAATACTCTTTTGCAAAGTGGCTATATAATTAAAAAGAATTTGATAGAAGTTCAATGCAACTTTTAGGTGGCTTGCAATCAGGCTTGAGTTCTTAGGTTATACAATATCGTTCCTTGCTGCATTATTTGCGGTTTTATCACGAGAGACTCTTAGCCCGGGTATCGCTGGTTTGGCTATCAGTTACTCTTTAACGGTAATCTTTGAAAAGACACTTAATATTCTTGAAACTAATAATTTAAATCACAGATGACTGCTACATTGAACATGCTTGTTCGAGCAAGCGCCGATATCGAAACTAATATAGTCTGTGTGGAAAGATGTTTGGAATATACAACAACACCAATTGAGGTAAACTGCATCTTCGAATTTCTTATTTTACTTTAAACCCAGGATGGTTTAATCACCTTTACGTTCATAGGCTCCAAGGAGAGTGGAGTCTTCAAAACCTGGTCCAGAATGGCCTCACGAAGGCAATATCCAATTCGAAGACTATTCTGTTCGCTATCGAGATGGGTTGGACTTGGTGCTCAAGAAAATTAACTGCAACATCCGTCCCAAAGAGAAAGTTGGCATAGTGGGACGAACGGGTGCTGGAAAGTCGTCATTGACACTGTGTCTCTTCCGTCTCATCGAGAGTGTGACTGGACGCATTATGATCGATGGCATAGATATTTCCAAACTAGGACTCTATGACCTGAGATCAAAGCTGACCATTATTCCTCAGGTATAATGCACTGTGCTAATAGGAAAGTATAGATAGTTAAGAATGGGTACCATCGTGAAAACGTTTCCGAATTTACTCCTTCCCTTTTCTTTAAGTCAGTCAATAAGAAGCTTTTATGTTACCATACATGCAAAATGACGTGTTTGTCACTGTTTAATGTCATCCTTAAAGGGAGGGTGAATTGGAAAATCAAGTTTTTTTTTTATCGATTCTTCTACTAATTACAATAAGACCATTCTGCATAGTGAAACATTGAGGAAATATCTCCGAATGATTTCAAAATTCGAATTAGTTCAGATTTTAGCGATAATTTGAAATAAGGACCTCTGACCAATCACGTAACGCCTTCTTGTTAACAAAATTCTCGTGGCACGCTCCATGCCAAATGAAATTTACCGCAAGATTTGATAAAAGTTGCTCGAGATATGACAATCGTGGCACGAAATGCAGAGCGTGCAACGGAAATTTTGTTAGCAGGAAGGCACGGCGTTACACGATTGGTCAGTGGTCCTTATTTGAAATTATTCATAAAATCTGAACCTAATTTGAATTTTAAAATCATTCAGAGATATTTCCTGGATGTTTCACTATGCAGACTGGTCTTATAATTAGTAGAAGAATCGATAAAAAATCACTTTATTTTCCTCTTTACCCTCCCTTTAATGCGTTATAACATTTAAAGCTAGGTTCTATGCCAAAAGGGCTTCCAGTGATTTTGGAAAATAATTTCCTGATTAATTACATCGGGAATGAATTATTCTGGTCAAAACCTTAATGAATGTTTTAATTTGCTAGGATCCAGTTTTGTTCACTGGAACGCTTAGATTGAACTTGGATCCTTTTGACACTCACACTGATGATGAACTCTGGGCTGCCCTTGAACACGCTCATTTAAAAGCCTATGTGACGTCAACGGAAAAATGTTTATTACATGATATAAGTGAAGGAGGGGAAAATTTGAGGTGAGAGATTTTCTAACATGCAACAAATTAAGCTCAAACAAGAACGTATAAAAAATCTGAAGATAAGGTTCAAAGATAGAATTGAACTGTAATTCCATAAACTGAGGTTTTTTTCCTCACTCTTTCGCGTTCCCTCACCATTACCCCCATATAGACCATATGCAATATGAGATCATGGAAACCTTATTAATGCCTATTCATACGTTCTCAGATCTTATATGGGTTGTTTTTGACACCTCGAACATTTGATACATTTTATCAAGCACACTTTTGAATTGAAAGCCAAAACTGGCGTAGGAAAGTTTTAAATCGTGAAATTAATTGACTGGAAACCCACTTACTTTACTACAATTATATCAAATGTTCCCTAAACTGTTTAACCTATGGATTATATTTTAAGTAATCAATCAAGTATAATAATTGTTGATCAGTTTAAAAAATGTTTTTGGCACTATATATTTATAATAAAATCACAAAACTGCCAGTTATTTTTTAAAACAATTAAATCGTTAAAAAATATTTTAGGTGAACATTTCGATATAATTTAAACGTGAAATACTTCAGATCGATTATTTTAAAATCATATTTCGCGATTAAAATGTCGTTTTGTTAAAAAGAATTATCGAAGTATCTCAAGTCAACGGTGAAAATAGACTTTACTTCGTATCACATTTTCACGGTTAAAAAATTGATTATAGCTCCACATTTTCTACCCATTATCCGCAAATGATTGGATAAAATTGTGGATATAGTACGATTTAACATACAAGTTCTGTGGATAGTTTTCAAGCACGGTTAAAAATAAAATGAAAAGGATAATGGATAGATAATGTTGAGCTCTAACATTGGTTAGCTTGCTCCGTTTATCTATGTATAAAGGTTTTCAAATTTCAATTTTTTTAAATATTGACAGTGTGGGGCAACGCCAACTTCTATGCCTAGCCAGAGCTTTATTGAGAAAAACCAAAGTATTAATCATGGACGAAGCCACTGCCGCAGTAGATATGGAAACTGACGAGCTAATTCAAACTACAATTAGGAAAGAGTTCGAAGAATGTACTGTTCTGACCATCGCCCATAGACTAAACACTATCATGGACTATGACAGGTATGCATCCTTACTTTATATCGTCTTTACCTTTTCAATATCTACTAACACTAACTATAAATATTTAGAGTAATTGTGCTGGATAAGGGGGAGGTAGCCGAGTTTGACTCCCCTGAAAATCTACTCAAGGACAGTAATTCCATATTTTATGGAATGGCCAAAGATGCCGATCTAGTCTAACTAAATCTTTTATTCGTAATACAGCTTAAAATTGCATGCAGTATTAAATACAATTTAATACTCGAATCGTGTCCTGGAAGAATATTTAAATAAATTATATAATTTTTGAATATATTGTCTTTTCAATTTTCATCGGGTCCTATGAGAAGTTCTAGTTGTTCCGCGACACTTATAGATGTGTGATCATCTTATGTTGTACATATATATATTTCTTTTTGCGTTAACATGGCCTTAAGTCCCACCCATATCTCAGAGTTTCACTTTCTTATTTGAGACGGAGAGAGACGAATTCCTTATGTCGCTTCTGTTTTTTCGAGGATCAAATGGAATGCAGAAACTTCAATTATTTGTCCAAAGTAAAGAGATTAATAATTACAATTCTATTCGAGATCCGACATAAGTAATTTTAAAATAAAACAGTGACAATAGAGACATACAATTGCTTACGGCTAAGACACTATATAGTTTAGTAGCGGGGAATTTTTGAATGTGAAAGGCAACGTTACTATAGCGGTTCTTAATTAATGGTTACCTTATATACGCAATCAATCATTTTGAACTTTATCAAGTATAAATCGTTATACTTCTCACCCCCTTTTACCACTCCGAGTGACGATGACGTCACGGAGAGGTATTACACTGAACGTGACTGTGTGTGTTTGTCACCGCATTCGCAGTTGGCAAATCGGATAAAACGTGTTCGCAGAAAGCAATTTTTGGCTTCTACTCCCATCGTTACGATCAAGAAGCACACGGCGATCGGCTAGGGTTACGAGAAACGTCTAGCCTCCCCAATGATAGAGCTTCCACCAAAGGTTCACGCAATTGTGAGTTTTATTATCATTTATTGTGAATCAATATACCCTAATGTTTTCAATCAAGCAAAAAGTTTACGCTTTTTGCTTACGATTGAGGTGGCAAAAAAGCGTTATTTTCAATCAGCGCGCTACCGCATGAGAAAAAAGCAAACTGCAAAACTACTAACCGTTTTCAAACTGGTCGCGCAAAGCTTTTAAAGCGTGCGGTTACCGATATCACGTGATATTGGGCGGGTACCAAAGCATTTTCGCCCCTAAAACTATAAACAAATATGGCGGTCACCTCGAAAAGACGGCGTATGCTAAGCCTCGGTCTTTATGTCTCACCAATTTTTAACAGCGCCACCTTTTTTAGCTGCCTATCTTTCTATCCGTAGCATTTCTTTTATTATTTATTTTTTTTCTGCCATTTTCAATAATAGCGTAATTGTTACAAGTTATTCAATGTAAAATATAGCACAAAAAATCTCCGAGTCGAACGGTCAAAACACACTCAGAGGCATGAAAAATGGAGAATTTCTGTTGGACACTAAACTGTGACGTCATCCTCCATCGCGCTTGAAAGCGAAAAGTTAACGCAAATATCTACGGAGGATAGATATCTGCTTGAACAAACATTCAAGCAAAAGCGACACCTATCAAGCTTAAAGCTTCAGCCCAAGCGCGATCGAAAACGGCTAAATATTTTGCTTTTGCGTTTCGCTGTGATTTTTCAAGCAAAAGCTTGCGTTTTTGATCAAAAAAGCTTGATTGAAAACGGGCCATATCAATTGCATTTGATAATTTATCTAAATATTTAAGAAAAACCTCCTAATTGCTGATCGACTCGCAGAGGTTTATTTTGGTTTCCCTAACCAAGGAGTCAGATCGCTTGTTTTAAAATTTCATAACAAATAATTTTAATTTTTTTTAGACGCTACCATAATGGGAATTTTAAATTAAAACAATACAATCTAAAATGATTGAAAATTTACTATAAAGCAATAACCTTCGATAAAGTTTCTGATAAAACAACCTGACTAAACAATAAAATAGCTCCCACGTTAGAGTGCACATCTCGTAGAAGCACACCTTACTTTTTTATCTAGTCTTTGTTTAGACAGAGTATCGAGCGTTAAAGGTTTAATTTTTATCATAGCTAGAAGATAAAAGCTCCATCATTGTTATGAGATTTATTATGAAATAGTTAACCCAAGAGGTTCTTAGGGTTTAGGAAAGTTATCAATCACAAACCAGTAGTCTAATTAAAATCAGGTATGTAATATTTTAAAAGTATCATTATTAATTATAACGTCAACCCAAAATGTCAGTTTTACAGAGATTTCGCATAAAATCCCAAAGTCGTAATTAAAATTTATATATAGAACAGGGGACTGCGAAGGATTTGGGACTTGGGAGAACTCCAACTCTATAGAAAAAGAAATACAAGGGACTCTCTCATTTTTGGTCTTAGTTTTGAGTTGGGTGAAATAAAAGTTTGGCTTTGGGAATATTGTCCCTGATTTGAACAGGAGTCAGGAGGGAGTAGAAATATTTTAATATCTAATACGGAAGGCACGGAAGTCGGCTGGGATTGGGTTATGGTTGGATTCAGTTGGCTTTTGGGTTGGCATTGGCATTTAGAGTCGCCAATGGAGTTAGTGGCACTTAGAGCCAGCTTTAATTTATAGAACAACGGTTGGGAAGTTGGGTGGCATCATTGGTTCAAGAATCCCGAGGCAAACCTTTTACCACCAGGTTTTAGAAAATTTTGAAGCTTAGCCTTTTCAAAAATCTAGATTACAATGTAGGCCTATAAGCGCGAAATATAAACAAGTTCTATTTGAAGTGTATTAGTAATTATATTACCTAGTTTTTACTTTATTTTTGAAGTAAGTTTTATTACTATATCTTCAAAAATTATAGCATGAAAAGAAAAAACTCTTTATAAGGCAACGTCGGACCTCTTAGCAATAAAATGTTTTTCGCAATAGCGTGAAGTGTAATTTTAACTTTAACAGATCTTCTGTCAACTTCAACTCATTGTAAATGAATGAATTTTGTGGAAGTCCATTTTGGGTAAGTCTGTAAAGATATGGTTAATATGATTACTTCATGGAATAAAATGTGGTTTAGATTAGAAATTTCGTTTTAATTGGTGTTTCCCCGGAGGCATGTAGTATAATGAATATATCAAATAGGAAACCATATGACCATCTAAAGTATTAATAAAGATACCAGCAGTTAACTTACTAACAAAGACATAAGATAATTTAGTCGTAGTATCTTTAATTGTACATTTCTACACGTTTCCAATTTGATAAATTCATGATGCTCTTTTAAATTTTGTATAAGCCTTTCCTTTAAATTTGAGGAACATCGTACTTCGTACCATGTTCCTCTGGTCTGTTCATGTGACACTATACACATCCTTGATTAGAGGAAAAATATCTTTAGGCCCACAACTTTACCGGTTCATCCCTAATACGAATGATTGTTTTCCTATAATGAAAATTGGCTTACAATCTCAGTGATATCAGAAGCATAATCCGCTTTTGGTGATATCGCTTATTCTGATAATCGTAATTTCTTTTAGTTGCTTATAATTTTTGATTTTTTTTTTTTGACTCAGAACAACAACGTTACCTGGAACACTGACGTGCCTGACTTCACAACATGCTTTCAGGAAACGGCGCTAGTGTGGGCACCTTGTGCTTTTCTGTGGTTGTTCGCTCCCCTCGAAATATATTTTCAGTCACGGAGTGCCCACAAAGGAAATGCATGGAATCTTCTCACAATTTTGAAAATTGTTAGGTTCTATCAAGAAGCTATATCTAGTTACTAGGGAGAAGATATAAATTCGCCACATTTCTAGCTTTATATCCAGTCCAAACGTAGGTCCGGAGTTAATCCCCGCCTCTAAATTACAACCACCATCTCATTGGTTCTTGAAACTCACGTCAGCGCGACGCGAATGACGAAAATTAAGTATTTTCCGACTGAGGAGAGGTGAAATAGCCCGGCCTCCTTTTACGTCTCCCCTTGTATTTTGAAAGAGAGACTAGGACTATGGCGCGCGAATACTTAGGCATCTTGCACCTTCTCCCTAGTAAACTAGATATCACTTCTTGGTTCTATCTTAAACCTATCTTATTTTCCATAAGTATGGATCGAAAGAATTTTTGCTACGAGCTCGCATCCTTTATAAAAGGATGGAAGCCAATATTTCTCTTAGATGATTGTTTCATGGCAGCAGACTTACTGCTTCATAACCTACTGTGATATCATGGATATGTATAAATTCTACGTGTTGGCCCAAAAGTAGGCCATAAAATCTAAGGCACACCAGCGGATGTGAGTTGGCTCCAAAGTGAGTAGGAAGTAAGATAGGTCGTGGAAAAAAGGAACTGAAGCTCACCGGTAGATAAAGCTCGGCATTATCTATTCATTATTCACGTTAGTTTATCTTTATCTATACTCGAAAATTGTCCACATAACTTACATGTTAAATCGTATTATGTCCACAACTTTGTTTATGAATTATCGGTTATCAAATAATTTGTGGACAATGGATAGAAAATGCCGAGCTCTAGTCACCGGAGAATCCTGAGTGGTGAGTTTTAAATTTTGCCCATGCGCAGAGAAAAAATGCGAATTTCAGTCTCACTCCCAACCCAGGTGTTGCTTAGTCTCGCAAATTATCCCGACTTAACGGTCGATTAAGAGGAATGGCTTGGAATTCCACTACAAGAATTATTTATACATATCCATGGTCGAACTCTTGTTTTACGTGGTGATATACATCTCTACGAATAACTCGACTTGGCCAAGAAAAAATCACAGTAGGTTGTTCTTGTTCGGAATATAAACTTTTGCACCTAGATTGCACAGCACCTTATAATTTTGTCACGCATGAACAATGCCTGTACTATAAGACCCTATATGATAGATCCATACTTATAATGGGGTGATAGTTCTATTACCAGGGCCGGATTAAGGGCAACTATCCACTAGGACCTGCAACTGCCTATCGAAGCAGAGCCATTTCTTTTCCGTTAATCCGGGCCTGTAAATTGCTTTAGTTTCATATCAATAATTTTGATAACTATCATACTTTATCCATACAGTTTCTTGCCATATGCTTGTCTGCTATATCTTTGGGTGATATGAGTAAGGCATTTATTCTTTATATGGATAATGAAGACATTTACCCTTCAAATTATTACGCTTCATTCATCAAAGCGCTTTCTTACGTAAGTTTCCATATATACATTTTATTAAATTTGGTAATAAGTAAAATAACGATTTAACTAATGACTCAGTGAGCGAAGAGGTAATATTAAATTACGGACAAGTGATGCGTAAAAGACAAACAATATAACTCAGGCTTTTAGTTCAACACTTGATAAAAACAATAGTTTTTTCCACTGAAATTGTCTAACATTATCAAGCAACACCTATCAAGGATTTTCGTGTAAAGTTTACTACACTAAGAGTGTTTTGAAGCGTTGCGTAGTACATGCGTTTAAAAATATTTTGCGAAGACTTGCGTTACGGTCGTAGCGACATCTGGCCACGCTATTCACGACGGAAAACGCATACCCTGCCCAAAGCTCTAAACACGCTATTAAGAAGTAGACTATAGATATATTTGCATTGTTTACAAGCAGAAATACATAGATTTCCTGAACTTGAAGTCATTAAGAAGCCAAAAACCACATTTTAATATCTGATTGTAGGTAAGGTTAAGGACTTTAAAGGGCTCCACCAGAGGCTTTCGGGGTCTCTATGCTTCCACGTGCAAACGGCAGACCGCCTTTTACCTCTTCCAAAGCTACCGCGCCCGCAAGCCGCCGGTGGAGCCCTTTAAAACCTTGTTAAAAAGGCGGGTCCTCTTTCCTCGCTTTTCAATGGCTATTTTTATATAGTTGAAGAAATCTATGTAATCGGTCATTAATAATACTAAGATAATTCAATTTGCATGATCTTATTAAATTATTATTATAATTAGAATTTTGTAAAACCATTTTTTTCAATATATAGCTCTTGTGCGTATTACTAATTTATACGGGAAGAAGAAGAGGAATCAGAACATCCGGAGTTTTATTCATTTTCTTTCTGCTCATGTCCATGACAGAAATTGTAACATATAGATCGTTCCTACTTCAAATATTCAATAATGTGAGTGTTTCCAACCGTAGAGTATTCAATTTTATTTTAATTACATGTAATTTTTTAAAGGATGTACCATACTCATCACAAAAGGATGAATTTTCATTCATACTGATATCAGTCACGCTACCCCTTGTTTTCAGTCAACTTATTCTCTGCAGTTTTGCTGATCATAAAGCCACACTGATGACAAGTGGAGAAAATGTGAAGGTAATATTTTAAGTGGTTTCCATTAGCTTTTAGCAGATGGCGGTGGTAAAGGGAATGTTTTCAGCTCGAGACTTTTAGTGAAACTTTTGAGATACAACGGGAACAATTCAACAGCTATGATAAAATTTTATTTAAATCATGGGGTTAAAACCGCAAGTTGCTTCTAATAATCACAACGTATCTCCTTTGAAATAATTTATGATAAACCTTTCTTAAAACTTTAGTGCTTCTATTGTGGGTTAATACATTTTGTTAAAGCAAACGGTCTTTCACTACATTTCGGCGAACTCTACCGATTTAATTATCAATACGCGAAAAATACGAGACACCACAGGCCTGTATCAAAGGGGGAGTAAAAGGCTTGGGTCGAGTGTTCTCGCTTTGAAAGTTTACCACTAAGCTTCTGGTGTGCATCTTTTATTAGTTGAAATGAGATGAACCGGATATTAGAAGGAGAATATAACAAACTAGCTGTTACCCGCGGCGTCGCTCGCGTGTAATAAGAACTTCCATCAAAATGATACAAAGAATGGGTAGATTTTACTGATGACTAATATTTTTGTAGCACCCTAGGAGCGAAGGCACTCGGTGTTGCCCGTCAGCCCGTCGGGACATTTTTTATTACTTTTCACGCGGACACTATTCCATAGAGAAGGGTTTTTTAGTTTTCGGCCGCAATTCAACAGCTATGATAAAATTTTATTTAAATCATGGGGTTAAATCGCAAGTTGCTTCTAATAATCACAACGTACCTCCTTTGAAATAATTTATGATAAACCTTTCTTAAAACTTTAGTGCTTCTATTGTGGGTTAATACATTTTGTTAAAACACACGGTCGTTCACTACATTTCACTTTCATTATCAGTACGCGATAAATACGAGAAACCGCAGGCCTACGTGTAGCTCTGGTGGTTGATCCAATGGGTTTTTAAGGTCACCTGCATAAAAAATGCAGGAGGGAACCAGACTGAACTTGGCATTATTCCGTCGAAGTTTTGTCCGCGCACCGGGTGAAATGTCATTTTTATAATCGTCTATTCCCTACTCGGCGTAGAACGACTTAAAAGGGGGAAGAAAGGTATAAGTTCGCGTCCTTTCGAGACATTTTTGTTTTAATGTATATACTTTTGGTTTAATGAAGCCTGAAGATTCAAATCAGTTTCTTTTATTCGCGTTGGAATGATAAAATACGCTTAAACATTGACGTTGACTTTTAAGTGATTTAAAAATGTTTCCGCAGACCTGAAAATCCGAAATGAATTCAACAATTTTACTCTGTATTTTCTCAGTTTCCCACTAAATTCTCTGCCCATCCAAAGTTTCAGTCAAGCAAATAGGGAATACAAGCACTCATGTATACTTTAGTTGATATTCGCGTTCCCTTCTTTGATTGGCCGAATCTTTGTTCAATGAGATCACCCGTCGGATTTTGCGTTAAAAATATCTACAAATAAAAAATAATGGTATGTACTTCGGATCTTTGAAAAATATAGAATGCACAGCGTAAAAATAGGGGAATTTACTGCGGATATTTAATTAGTAATAACAAAAGTAAGAAGCAAAACAAAAAAGTACACTTCGTTGAAGCTTGCTCGTGCCGTCTAATATGAGAAGTCCCCCCTATATCCAAGAATAGTGTCGACCCCCTCTGCACAGGGAAAAGGCCGTGAATAGGCTTTTAAAGTATAGTGGGTGCTGGCTCTAGTACCAAAAATTAACGTTTGGATCGCCAGCATCATGAACTAATTTCTAAAAACCTATGATGTCAAGAAAATCTTCCGTGATTAGTTAGTTCCTGTAGGCGGTTAAGCAAAGAGTAGTTGGCTTCTCAGTTTACATGTTGTCTACAGCCAAAGACAGGGAATTATTAATGAAGTGTACTTTTTGTTTTTATATCTATACACTTTTGGTAATAACGGAAATTTTTTTAATTTTTAAAAGACAGCGCCAATGTTTTGTGAGTTTTGCTAACGTTTCAATAGATAAAAACCTGTTTTATTTTATCGTATCATAATTTCTGTATAATAATTATAGAAAATCAGCCCAGAAGAAACATCTTCATTTTTATCACATCTAAGTTTTTGGTGGTTCAACGAGTAAGTATATTCCAAAAAATGTAATCTCGCTTTTTTTAATAATAAAGGCTATATTATTCTTTGTTTTTAGCATGGCAAAACTGGGGTATAAAACACCCTTGGAAATGGACAATATGTGGTTGTTATCGGACCACAATAAATCTCTGAACATTGTATCAAATTTTGATAAATACTACCTTTCAATGATGGAAAAGGCTATGAAGTAAAAGATAAATTATTAATTACATATAATTTACGGATTATTTAAAATTCAAACTATATAGGTTAAAATCAACAAAAGAGCCTAGTGACCACTTGAGTAATGACTCGGTGGAAAAAGTGCCCGTTGCTGGTATTCTGATACCAGTTTTGAAAACATTTCGATGGTATTTACTCTCTGCAGCTCTCTTCAGGCTAGCCGGTATTTGTTTGGTGTTCGTCAGTCCACTTGTACTTGAGTGAGTAAACTAAAAACTAAGCCCATCGGCCCTATAATTCCTATAACCTCTCCTATATTATCCTCTAATTTCACAAAAGGTCCCATAATATCCTATACTTTTCACTTAGTCGAAGTTGCCATATAGTTTAGCATCAAATTTATAAAAATTTCGCTCTTTTATCGAGATTACATTTGACTAGACATCGAAATTGTGGAGCTCGCTTAGGATTTTTTATACATTACATCATAAGAAAATAATATTTATTTTCTTATGATTACATTTTATTTAAGTTCCTCTTTTCAAAGTAAAATCCTATTTATTATTTTTTGAGATTTTTCTACATAGTTTAAACCAAAATAGTATATACAATATACGAGCATTTTTAGTCTTATACTTCCTATAAAAACACATTTTTTCCCCTATAAAATCCTATAATTCCGTAAACCTTTTCCTATTTTTCCTATGACTAATTTTAATATTTGAATGGGCTCCCATCTTTCATATGTTCTCAGGCCCTATCAGTAAGCTAGTGATTTTTCGAGTTCCTCTATGAAATAGAGACATTTATTCGACATTACAAGTTTTTAAACCTTGTGCTGGTAGAATTGGACCACTTCCTAACCCTTTCCCTGGTTTTACTGAAATTAAAATTGCAGTTAAGTTGAATTCTTTAACGATTCAAACAAGCCACTTTCTGAAATATACTGGAAAGCAGGAAGAGTTTTGTATTAAAGTAAACATCTAACACTGAAATGACTTTGGACTGGACATACCCACATGAAACATCTGCATGATGCTAATTTATCGAAAATTATTTTTAACATCATTTAAATTCAATAAAAGGGTGTTTAATTAAGGACTATTCATATAATTAAACTGTTATGGGTCTAGATGTTATTTACAAGCTTAATGGCCAGTGGACTCATCCTTGACCAACTCAACCAAACCTCCACTAAAACCTTCACCTACTGTTTTTGACATCAACCAACAACCATGCAGTTAGGTCAAAGTCGGTGCATACAAAACAAACATAAAAACAAATAATTTTTCAAATACCCAAGATGTTTTTGCAAAGACCATAACAAATAATGGGCAGCGTTCTTTGGACGATTTCGAGTCAAAATTATTCTGTGGCATTTTTCCGTAACTCTAATCATAACTTCTAAACGGCGGACCGGGCGTGAAAATGTCTGACAACATTTTCGTCTCTAAACCACCCAAAGAGCACCTTGCTTAATTTTAAGATGCACTATTTATACCGTCTAATGATTTGTGAAATTAATTATTCAGTCTCCTGATCTCGTTTGTGAGTGGTAACGAGCCCTATTGGAGAGGATTTTTCTACGCTGGGTTGCTTTTCTTCGCAGCAATGTTGGAATCCATTGTAAACAACCAATACGAATACATTATTTACTGCACATCCATGAGAGTTAGATCAGCCACTATATCAGCAATTTATAGAAAGGTAACTGTAGTTCAATCAACTAAGATGTTTGTAACTTGTAAGAATATAATTGATATACGTAACCCACTACATTTTCATTAACGAGGTAATTACGTTCACATGATCAGCGAATTTGTTATACAACAAAATTAAACTCGCTATTCTGTGGCACAATTGTTCAAGTGTCAAAGCCTTCACTTTACCCTTTAGGGTTTGAAGTATCCATTGGCTGATCTTGCCACTCTCTAATTAGAAAAATGCAATGCGTTCAATAGATTAAGATTAGGTTCTGTGGCTGGGGATTCATTGCAATTGTTATCTCTTTCATATTATTGGTATTTTTAATGAAACCATTATTACAGGCGATGGTTCTATCCAGCTCAGCCAGGCGCAACTATACAGTTGGAGAAATAGTGAATTTGATGTCAGTTGATATTCAGCGATTTATGGATTTCATGCCAATTGCAAATATGCTGTGGTCTGCGCCGCTCGAGATAGTGATAGCGTTCTATTTCCTATGGCAGCAAATTGGAGTTTCCTCTTTGGCTGGATTAGGGTTCCTAATTCTACTAATACCAATTAATGCGTACATGACATCGAAAGTTAGAGGTTTCCAGGTGTGGTATTACTCCTTAATTACAATAAGGTATACGTTATAAAAAAAAGTCTCGGTTAGGTTTCCCACCTTAGTCAGTGGTTAAAATCTTGTTAGCATTGTAGATGACCCAAGTCGAACTCTCTCCAAATCACAGACCGTTTTAGCTACGTCATTTTAAAAACGTATTTGAAAATTGATTGTATGGTCTTAGTTTGTCTATAAGTAACTATCTGTTATTACCCGCGGCGTCGCTCGCGTGAAATTAGAGCTTCCATCAAAATTTTAAAAAGAATGGGTAGATTTAACTGATAACAAATAATTTCCTCAGGTCCACGCATAGTATGTAGCACCCTAGGAGCGAAGGCACTCGGCGTTGCCCGTCAGCCCGACGGGACATTTTTTATTACTATTCATGCGGACATTATTCCATAAAGAAGGGTTTTTAAATTTCTTTGTTGCACAGAGAAGATTTTTTACATTTCTGGGCTCCATTTATTAAGATGGCGGAATCTTTCTTAGTATACTTTTAAGTAACGTTCCTGCAAATTTTCAGCCTTCTAGGGCAAGCAGTTTGGGCTGCGTGTTGATTATCAGTCAGTCATTCAGTCAATCTGTAGAATTCTGCTTCTACCACCATTTAAGAACTTCCCTTTTTTAATGCATATTTTCCTATGTTATATATTTCACACCATGACTTAATTTTACTTAAGGTATTTGTCATGAAATCCAAAGACAAGCGAACCAAACTGATAAATGAGATTCTTAGCGGTATTAAAGTGCTGAAGTTGTACGGTTGGGAAGAATCGTTCCAGAAAAAGGCCATGGGCTACAGAGAAGATGAAGTGAAAACCCTAACCATTCAAGCGTATTATTCAGCTGTTTTTACGTTCATTTTTACAACGGCTCCGTTTTTCGTAAGTTAACATCTAAGAACTTATGGTTTTGGGGGCAAAACATTTCATTGGATGACTTATCCAGTTTTGTTCAATGGACTTTTATCATAACGTTAGACGCTTCACAGTATGTCCTAACGCGAATTCTCCTATTGTCTAAAGAGAGTTCAAAGATGGCAACAGCGGGCGGGTAAAATTATTTGTTGTACAAATACTCCGTATGGCGTGGAACTGGACACTTTGTCCTTGTCTTCGCGAGATTGCTGCACCAATTCCCTGAAGTGCTCGTTTTCGAAATAACACGAAGAAAGTTTCTTTCAACCACGCCTATCCTTGGTCATTTGCCTCTGTTGTATTTCAAATAATTTTTTCATGCCCGCCTTCTTTGGAGTCTGTAAGCCATTTTCCATTGCCATTTACTGTGGGGCGATTTTCTTGGAGTGAGAACGAAAGTTCCTTTAGAATTCCATTAAATGCATATATGTCTAATTTAATATTGCTCCATGGTGTAGATTTCAAGCAGCCAATGGAAAACGGCGTTAAAGTCAATGCCTCGTATCTGGGAGCACGGCAGAACATCTTTGTTCGTATCAAAAATATCGTGACTTGGCAAGCGCAGGTAATTACCTTATAAACGTGTACATAAGGTTATGCATAACTCGCCTTATAAACTTGTACATATCCCATCGACCATAAACGATTTAGTGAATATCCCTTCGATTATTTTAAAATCGGCAACGATTTAGTGAATATCCCCTCGACTTCCTTTTAATATTACTTACCTGCGATTGCCAAGTCACGATATTTTTGATACGAACAAAGATGTATAATAATGATAGAGTCAAAGAATATTGGTTATTAATTAGGAAAAGGACTTAATTTATAACATAATTGTTCAATTGGCGATTGAATGAGAACAAAAGGCAGACTTGGCTCTACATGGGATCTCAGAACGTTTTACGGCGGAGAGGGCACGAAGCGAGGCTTGGCCCATTTTTGTACATGTTAATGTTTTTCATAGGATCCCCTTTACTATTGCAGATGGACACGTGGTGCAAATTTAAAAAAATTCATAATTTTGTATAGCCTTTTTTGAAAAGTTTGACTTTTCTTCCAAAAATTTCATGATTTTAACTTCAAATAAATTGGCAATAATTTCATTTACAATCAAAATATAAACTGCATGTGCCCAGTAACTAACGAAGGACAAATTTATCTTATAATATTGTTCTTAGAGAATTTGTGTATTAAGGGGGCCCTACACGCTCAATAATAAAAACGTGGGGCCCGTTCAATATTTGTGTAATAAACTGAGAATATATTGCATCACTGATAGCATGAGTCTTTTTATGGCTCATAATGTTATTCAAACAATTGAACAATATTTCGCATTCGAATAACATTAAAGTCTGTTTTTTCGACGCGTTTGGTCAATAAAGTTGTACCCGATCGATCGACCCAACATCAACATTTTTATTGTTACCAAAATATATTCAATATAATTGAATAAATTGTGTGAAATTTAATCAATATATTTGTCCAATAAGGTTTTAAGGTTTTTTCTAAATATTGGATATTCAACATCATGTTGGATTTTGATTTGCACAATTATTGAAAAGTTTTGGGATGAATTTTATAGATGTTTCCCATTTAATTTGTGCAGAATATTGAGCGTGTAAGGCCGCATAAAATAGGAAAGAGAATTGGAATAAAACTTCTTTAATTGACACAATAAAACTGTTTTTTCAAGAACGAAGCATTGAAAAAGTACGCCACACGACAAATTTTTTAAAGCTTTATTCTTGTAAAAAGAGTTGTATTGTGTTAATTAAAGTGGTTTTGTTTAAAAAATTCGTTAATGCTATTCTTGTTTCGCTTAGTGCGGCATGCAAAATCTACCTGACTTTCATGTTCAACCTTTTCTTTTAATAACAGGTTGGACTTGCAAGTTTTGCCATGTTCGTCTTAATAAGTCCGAATAACATTTTGGATGCGAATACAGCTTTCGTATCTTTATCATTGTTCAACATTCTTAGAGTTCCTTTTGCCTTATTACCAGTAGTGGTTACCTTTGCGGCAATGGTAAGTTAGATAAGGGCTCTGAATTGAAGTTATAGGTGATTGTAGTGCTAAACCAGATTAGTAAATCGGATCCAATCCAAGACATGCTACATTGTCTTGGATTGGTCCTCAAACAACAGATATGAGATCTCTTAAAAAATCATTTATTGTATTAGTGCTAGCAGCCCGTCAGTACATTTTGACTACTTTTTTCCCATTTTAAGAGATTATTTGTTATACCCCAAAACCATTATGGATCGCATATTATGTACAGGGTTGCAACTAAATTTCAAATTCCCTGACTTTTCCAAATTTTCCCTGATATTTTTTGTGGTTTTTTCCCTGAATTTTTAGGCAAATTTGTCATTATACTAAATATACTTATAACTAAACAATTGCGTTTGAATCGCATATTTGAATATAACGTATAATATTGCGAGCGAACGAAGCGAGGTCCCAGTATACATTGTCTGATCAACCATGATTTCCCTAAAACGGCGTTTAAAAAGTCACCCAGCTGGATAGTTGAACCGCAAATATTTTACCCACTTTAACCATGCAGATTCCCTGAGTGATCCCTGACATTTTTGCCCCATTTTGAAATTCCCTTACCTGTGGCAATCCTGGAACCAATGTGCTAAATATTGATGAATTATGGAAGATTTAGGTTTACACTCATGATGTCTAAAGTTATACCACTGTAATTGAAATTCGAGTAATCATGGGCCAAAATTTGCATTTGTATGCAAATATTTTTAAACATGTAGTTTTATTGAAATCAAAGTCATGCGTTTTTGTCCAAGTATAACAATTTCTCAATATCGACTGTGATATGTAATAACGCAGGTGTTATTAGCACATGTTAAAATATAATATATGTGCACGAATTCATATAATTCTATATTATTATTTAAATATTTCATTTGCGTCTTTCGATTGATAGGTATAAAAGTTTTTCTTAGAAATTGATGATGAATAATGTTAGGCAAATTGCCGCTGTTTTTATATACAGAGCGTTTCTGAAAGGTTTTATGGATGATCCCTTGCAATTAATTTGAATTGTCATTCAGTTTCTTAATAAAACTAAGGTGTAAATCATAAAATAAAAACGTTGACCGGGACCGTAAAATATCGTAGAACATTTTAGAGTCAAAATCGTCCAAATAACACCCCCTTCGTTTTATTATTAAATTAAAATATTTTGTCTTTAGCAATTATCTCACTATTTAGTGTAATTTAATTTTAGTTCGCATTGTTCGAATAATTCCTTGTAGTTACTTGAATTAAAACACTTTCCTGCATTTTCTCGATGTGGTATTAACGTAACCATAAACGCAGAGTACGACACTGCGCCCATAAAAATAGTCAACAGCAAACCACGATCAATCGTTACGCAGCGCCAAACAGTAAACTTCATAATGCCAAGCCTGATTTTTGTACACAAATAATTTTCCCTGATCGTACAAACCAAAGTTAGTCTTACATTTCTGGATCGTTTGTGACAACATGCCAATAAGAACTCGGCGCAATCTGACATTAACGATAGAACGAATATGAAAACTGCGCCAGAAATAAAAAACCAGTTATATCCAACTTTAAACAACACTGTCAAAGGATCTTCGTTTAAGCCATACTCGTATAGTATTGTAAAATATTTGCAAATATTGACAGTCCATTGAACTATCCAAATTAAAACTATCAAATTCAGCTTCGAATCTAGATTGGAGGTAATGTCTAGTATTTCAGTGTGTTGTAAGCTCCATATATACACTTGGCCAGGCTTTCTCATTAAACATTCACTCCAAGATTTGAATTTAGCCACAAGAGCCGTTACAGTAAATGTTATCATTGATTGAATTAAAAATAATGCACTAAAACTCAAAATATTGCCTATGGCGAAAAAACAGATAAGAAACTTTATGATTACAGGATGTTCCTTCAAAAAAGACCAATTGTAAAAAGCATCTAACATGAAGCTTACACGAGACGTATTGTAAATTCCACAAACCAGAAAAATCGTCAATAAAATCGCCACTAATAAATGCACCATATCCAACAACCGTGTTTTTTTAATGTCGAAATCAACGGTCAGTAGGTTATTCGATTTAATTAACGACTTCAGACAAGTAGATACTACACCACAATTTGACATTGATACGTTTATGACGTAAATCATTGAAAGCACAATTAATACGTCGATGGCTTCGCCCATTGCACTCAAAATGTCATCCAATTTGCGATACAATAAGTAGAAGGATTGTCTTGCTGTATCTAACAAGTTTATTGTAATTACGGTACGAGTTAAGATTGAACGAATGCGACTTATTTTCGTGTTCTGTATGCCATGGAATGCACCCATAAAATTTAAACATTTAAAGACTATATTGAAAACGAAACTATTTTTCACGCAACTGAGAACTTCCATGTTAAAACGTTCAAAGACAAAACTGGAAAATTTACTTTAAGCTTTCGTTTATCTTTTAACGCAATTGAAGGCAAAACATTTTTCTGGTATGGTCAAGCTTAATTTTCGTCACGCTTTTACGTGACACTACCACATTAACACAATTAACCACATCAAATATTTTTTCGGTGCTTTGGCAAAAACTTATCATTCGAACTTTCACTATCTGCAATGCGTCAGGCCGGAGCCTCCGAAATGATCTAGGCCCGTGCGTGTCGATTTTTATGTGGGGAAATATCTAGTTTCATAGAGGAAATATTTTCACCCTATATGTGTACTAGGTGGCGCTTTTATTACCGTTTTGACCGAGGTCTTCCTTAAATTATCTTTGATATTTTAGGGGCCAATTATAAAAATTTTATGAAAGAGAAAGGTTTCACCCTTAAATTAACGTTATTGTTTTAGGGGATATTCACTTTTTATTGATTCTATTGGTTATATTGTGTGGACAACAAAATGCATTATGAGATTTTAACATTGTTGTTTTTTTTTAGTAAAACAAAACTTCTTGAAGTTAATAATTCACAATTTTATTATACCATAAGAGAAATTTTTTACCCCTTCATAACCTTTCATTTTTTTAACCTTGACGTTTTTATCCTTTACTTCTTTGGCATGATTGTTATATAAAGATCTTCGGAAATTTTCTAAAACATTTTCTTACTATCCTCGACCTCGGTTTCACCCATTTCAGGGGCTAAAAGGGGGAAACTCTCGCTTTTGGGACTTTTCCCTTTGCTTGTATGCTTAGTGGTACAAGTATGCCAAATTTCCTCATTCTAGCACCACCGGAAATGCCCTAGAGGTTTAGATGATGACTCTAATTTTAAACCGCCATTTCAGGGGCTAAAAGGGGGAAACTCCCGCTTTTGGGACTTTTTCCTTTGCTTGTATGCTTAGTGGTACAAGTATGCCAAATTTCATCATTCTAGCACCACCGGAAACGCCCTAGAGGTTTAGATGATGACTCTAATTTTAAACCCCCATTTCAGGGGCTAAAAGGGGGAAACTCCCGCTTTTGGGACTTTTCCCTTTGCTTGTATGCTTAGTGGTACAAGTATGCCAAATTTCATCATTCTAGCACCACCGGAAGTGCCCTAGAGGTTTTGATGATGTGTCAGTCAGTCAGTCAGTCAGTCAGTCTCATAATGTGTCATTTTCACATAGGATTATCACAGAAACCAAATGAGTTAGAAAGCTGGAAGTTGGAGGACTTCCTAGGATTAACACTGTGCCCTTGAGGTGCAAATATGAGTGGTGTACTATTCCCCAGTACCGAGTTAAGAGGGGGTCAAAATGAGGCTGAAATGTTTCGGGTAAAGGATTGCTGGTAGTGCACGACACATGCAAGATAGTTTCGCTTCACGAAATTATTATACAATTAAAAATGACACGGTGGCCTTACTTGGGCTTTAGTAATACCGAAAATAATAATAGCGTCACAAAATAACGCCTCATGCGGATCAAGAATGGTATCACTGCACTCCTCTTTTCACATAGAATCCAAATCGATTTTCAAATTGTAAATCGGTTGAGAAATTCAAAAGTTATAGCACAAAACATCGGAAGATAAGCCTAACGAATATATCATTGTATCAATATGAACTTAGCTCAGTAATAAATAGAAGATTATGGTTTGAATTAATATAGTAATAAAATAAGGACTAATCACTTGTTCTTATGACATTAAATTGGTTAGGCCTATTCAATTCTGAGCACTGCGTTTCATAATTTGTGTAATTGACGAATGTAGATTTCAATTGAAGTACAAAATTTCCTTTTTTTTGTAGTTCCACGTTTCTCTAACCCGTATCAACAATTTCCTAAGTTGTGAAGAACTAGATTCAGGCGTAATCACTAATAATAATTACGGCGGTGAGTTTTAAATTGATTTGAAATGATGAATTTGTACTTTACTTAACTAAATATTTCTTTAACCGAAAAAATATATATATTTAATTTTTAAAATCAGAAAGTCCGCTAAAAATTTCAAAGGCATCTTTCGCATGGTCAAGAACCGAGCAACCACTTCTGAAAGACGTCACATTAAAAATTGAAAAGGGTTCTTTGGTGGCTATCGTTGGCTCAGTTGGTTCAGGAAAATCATCACTTCTTTCAGCCATTTTAGGTGACATGGTGAAACTGTCCGGGCATGTCAGTGTCAATGTGAGTCATCGTACTTTTTTTAATATCCTCTATAGAAAATGCGATCTTACGTTTTAAAATTTTGTAGGGAAGAATAGCGTATGTGCCTCAACAAGCTTGGATCCAAAACGCTTCCCTCAGAAGTAATATCTTGTTTCTGAAGAACAAAAATGAAACATTGTACAATAGTGTCATTGAAAAGTGTTGTTTAAAACCTGACTTTGAAATTCTACCTGGAGGAGACATGACTGAAATTGGGGAAAAGGTGAAGAATAATTCCACTGATATAATTTTTATCTCCACGTGGTATTAATAGACAGTGCAGGATATGGGCTGAAGGTCCATCCTTCTGCTATACATATATTTGCAATGCAATGTTTCTAGAGGAATTGGTCAAAGGATGCCACTAGAAAATGGCTTTAGCTATAGGCCCACAAGCACTAACGGTGGACGTGCTTTTACTTTAAATTGCAAAGGCACCGCGCCCGCAAGCCTTCGGTGGTGGCCTCTAAGTATGGGGAGGTGTTCTTTAAGACTCGCGTTAGAGCAACGCCACAGAGTACAGTACTAAACTTTGTGGACAGCTTTTGGGCCAATTTGACAATCCATGCGTAGCACTCGTTGCTCCATGTTTCGACTGTACCAGATTCTAACTTTCAGCTCCTTTACCTGCATTATTCTGAAACCCATGGTATACTGTCAATCTCTTTTATTTGCGGTGTGATCTTTAAATATGGCTTTTCCCGTACCTGCTCCATTATTAAAACCAGGAATGTATGGAGGGACTGCAATGGCTAAGGGGGCTCTCGTTGTACCCTTGATGGTGGAAACATAAGGCGAGTCATTTTTTATTTTGAGAAGTGTTACGTGGCGTCGCTAGGCTTTTTTTGGGGGGCTATAGCCCCCCAAATTCCAAACTTAGCCCCCCAAAATAATACGTAAACCCTACCAAAAAATTGCTGTTAGGAACCTAAAATTCTGTAGCAATATATAAAAAGTTATAATGATAGATTCGTTAAGTTTCATCTCTGCAGAGATGAATTTCAATATCAAACAGTACAATTTTGAAGAAAAGAACAGATGGAGACAAGTAAAATGTTTCATGTTCTTTCGAAGGGAGTCCCAGTAGTGTGGACTAAAAGCAAACCAAAACTAAAATTAAACTTAAAACGAGTGAAAATCCTTGATAATCGGTTCCGTAGTGGCGTAGTCTTTATCAATAAAAGCAGGAGTTCATAATAGCCCGAAGTACGAAACTGGTTAAAAAGCCCGTAACAACAAAGTTTTGCCGTAAAGCTCAGCGGATTCATACACCGCTTAACTCCCAAAGAAATAGTTACCCCATTTTTTAGCGCCCACGCGCATTAACTTACACACTTCCGGTTTAGCACTATTTTTATTTTGTGATTTTGGGAGCGACAATGACTCACGTCTGCTTCTGTCGGAACGGTGTAAATTAAGCCTTGGCTAAAAGTTTTAGTCGGGGTTTCTAGTTTTCTACAAAACATGTAAACGATCGTCAATGATGTTTTGTTGTGATATGTGTGAGTGAGAATTCCGTGGTTAAATTAAAACGGTTTGGACAAATTTATTCCCAGTATCTTTAATATAAGAATTGCAACGTGTTTCTACTTCCACCATATCGCCATTTTTCTTTTCGACGGAGATCCCAGCCAACGGAAGTTTTGGAACGAAAACCAAGGAGCATAGATACCACTACGATATACTGTAAGGTTGTACGTCCATAAACAGGCTAATCTTTTCTATGCGCAACGACAGAATCTTGTTGTTCGCGATTTTTACCATTAGCTCTATGGCCAGTTTCATACTTCCCCCCGAAGGGGGGTTATTATGAGCTCCTGATAAAAGGTTGTATATCTTTAAAATACGAATAATTTCACGTTGACACGGATAGTTTTAAAGGTCTACACATTTTCCAATGAACCCATTAAGCAATTTTTTTTATTAATTTCTTATAGTTCGCCCAGATTTAGCCCCCCCCCCAAATTTCAAACCCTAGCGACGCTACTGGAAGTGTAGCTCCTCCCCCTACGTCTGTTAAGCTGTCTACCAAAGGCGAAAAATGTCATGACTCGTTAAAGAAGGCATTTCAGAAGTGACCTTTTAGATTTTTTAAAGTTAAATGCGCTGATTCGCCGCCGTTCGCGTTCATATTTGATTCTCTCAGCCTAGGGTGGAGGGTGGAGAATTATAGCAAACAAGTTTTTTTGGCAGCCAATGAATGAATGAAAACAATTTAAGTGGTAAATGCGATTTTTACGTCAGGCTATGACGTCACTAGCGTAAATTAGCCACGCCAGTTGTTTCCAAGATCATTTCACGCCGATTAGGATTTGACCTTAGCCATTCCAACCCCTCCATACATTCCTGTTAAAACTGAAATAGTTTAATTGAAGCGTTAATTTGTCCTTCTGGCTTACAATCAAATTTTAATTAATTAATTTATACTTCCAGGGTATTAATTTGAGTGGTGGTCAAAAGCAAAGGGTCAGTTTGGCACGAGCCGTGTATAGTGATTCCGACATTTATCTGCTGGATGATCCTTTGAGCGCGGTTGATGCGCACGTTAGTAAAGACATCTTTGATGACGTTATCAGTCACAATGGACTATTGAAAGGCAAAACTAGAATCTTAGTCACTCATAGAATCACAGTACTTCCGGAATGCGATACCATTGTTGTCATAAAGGATGGTAAAATTACCGAAGAAGGATCGTACAACGAACTTTTGTCTCGTAGGGGCGAATTTTCAGAATTTCTGATTCAACACCTGTCGCAAGTCAATGAGTCGCAAGATGTTACTTTAAATGAATTGGAAGTAATGGAGAAAATTGCCGCTCATGTTGGTGTCCCTGATTTAGTAAGGTAAGTCGTTGGTTATAGAAGCTCTAGCATTGTAAAAATGGCAATTTGTGAAACTATGGATTTTTTTCCCCAAACTTCTTATCCGCGGGAGAACCGCATAATTGTTGGCTAGATGTTTTGAACTATTTGAGAATCCATATCACGTTGCTATTTATATATTAGAGATGGCCGATACCAGGCTTAACCCGATACCGATGCAAACATGAACCGATACCGATATTTACTCACTATGATCCAAAAACCCGATATCGATATTTTTAGTATGACAGTGCCATTGACATATGTATTAAAAATACTTCGAAATAATTTAAAGAGTAATTTCGTGGATTATACTACTAAAAACAATGTTAAGAGGTATTTTCAAAATAATATCACGGCTTGTTTTTTTAACTAGTATCATAAGTGAATCATATTACAGCTCCCTATAAGTACTGGACGTAGGTTATGCTTTTGTAAACAGCGTTTTCTTCCAAGACATCCAAGCCCGCCATCTATAGCTCAGTTTTACAAGTATAGTTTTCCCATTAACCCGGATCTTGAGTTAGGTTAACCTACGGAAGTTCCGGTTGATGATAACGGCTGTCAGACCGCCGTCAGTGTCGTGATTAGTGTGAAGCTTATTATCGCGTTATAATTTTGATTTAGAATGGCTTATGTTAGGATCAATGTAACTAATTGCAATTGTTGCATGCCCACATTAAAGAGACATCTGAACACGAGCTATGTTATATTAAAAGCACTTAACCGTAAGCAACTAAAAAAACGTTTTGTAAAACTGAAAAATATTGACCAGCATCTTTCGCAAACGGAAAACGTTAAAGCATTGAAAAAATTTGTCACACTTAAAAAAGGAAATCAAATTTCTATGTCGACGCACATAACCTTTAATTAGTAATAAATCGGTCCAACTATCCCCGCTAAAAACCTTTAAATCGATCGGTGGAAGCTTAGCTCAGTGCTGTACTTGGGATACATTAAAAATATTCTAGCATGATGAAGGCTATTTTGATAATTTGAATTCATATTAATTTCCTTTTCAACACAAGCGTTTAAAAATACCTATAGACCGCCAATTATTTTTTAAAATCGGAAAAATAAAGTGGACTTCTACTATTATATTCACAACCCAACACTTTGTATGGAACAACTTGTTTCCTTCCGCGCTCTTTTCTCCCAAACCTTTCCTCATTGGCTACTAGCCTACCACTTACTTCCGTTTGCTTCGCCCGCTTATTAAAAATTACTTTCGCGCCAAAATCATTCCTCTGGTTTAGTTCACAAATTCGCCGCTGCGTTTCGCATATACCCTTTTCTCTTCAGTGCTAGGAGGCAATGCTGATGCACGGCGATGTTATATCGTCCTGTACTTCTAGGGAGCTGTAATATGATCCACTTCTGCTAGTATATGCTGAGAGGCCCTTTTATACTTAAACTTCTATTAAACTTAGTTATTAGATAACTAAATTCAGGTACTTTTTATATAAATGAGATCAATCATCACGATTGGCATTCATAGAAATGAGATATTATCACCATCAATACATTACTGAAAGACCTAAAAATGTCATGTAGCGCTATATAACGTATTTTCAACGAATATCTGTTTAGCATCATATTAAACCCCGAGATACCATATCGGAATCGGCACCGGTTCATCTCTAACTTATATATGTTCATGGTTCAACAAAGGTTATAAAATCATATTTTCGCCAAACTTTTGATGAAATCAAAATATAAAAATTACTCAAACTACAGTTCTATGAAATAAAAAAACTTCTAATAGAAATACGCCACGTATACGCGCCGAGGATTGAGAGGTTAACTAACACGCAGCGCCTCTAGCGGACTGAATTTAAAACTCTTGGCGGGAAGTTCGCGAATGGTAGATTGGCAGTTTAAAAATGGGGAGCGCTACAATTATAAAATACGTCGCATTTTTAGCATTAGAAGGTTTACAAAATTATTTTAGGGATTCTAATCGTCGAAAAGTCTAAAATCTAACGTAAGAAATGTTTGTAAACCAAACGAAGTTAATACCGAAGGCTCGGGGAAATTCCCGTAACTAAGCAAGTTTATGATATTACCATCAATGTAAGTGTTCAAATTAAATAAATATGTTTATATTGCAAGTTAATTAAATTAAGTGCTTCCATTTTTGAGGTTAACTGTACCTATTTACATCTCGTAGGTGTTGTGTACATTTAATTTGGGTGTTGGGATTACATAAGAAAGTGGCCAAAAACTTACTTTTTCTCTTTAAGCGCGTTAATTCATTCTTTTCTTTTAATACAATGAATTCTAGAACTTCATAAATGGGTAAAATTTCACCCCTTCTGGGGAATTTCAGTAATAATTTCCACAAGTAACTACATAACAACCCTATGCTCCATTTAAAGACGCGGTCATTTTCCCGCCAATTTGTTCTTCTAAATTCCGCTAGGTGGCGAACGCGGCGCCTCGCTCGGCGCGTATTAATAATCTGGCAAAATACGTGTCGCAATAGGGAGTGGACAAAGGGGTGAAAATATATACCATTAATATATGGGTCATGCTTCTGATTAGCCAATCAGATACATTCCCCCACAAGACTTTCACTCTGTAAAATTTGCCGCCATTTTGTGGAAAGTTGAGGCATCCATATTAATCTACACCCCTCTGGCCTCACTCTATATCGACCACTGCACTATCCTCTGTGAATCCTGTAAAATGTATCTATTAATATCCACAATGGTCACCATCGAGTGTTCCCCTCCCCCAAGTGTATAAGTAAGGGCAAAATTGACATAATAAGCCTTGTAATTATTTGCTTGTAGACAAATATCTCAACTAAGCAGTGGTGAGAGCGATGCAGTCCACTCAGAGAGCCCACGTTTAAGTAAATTTACATCGTCAAGTAGGCAAATATCAGTAAGCGAAGGTTTAAGAAGACGTTCGTCAACTATACCTAGTCAACTAGCATCAGCTCATACAGTAGCAAGACCAACGAAAGAAGATGTCGATCGAAGAAAATTAATTGATGATGAAACTTCGGAAATTGGTTCTGTAAGATATTTTGTTTTTATACCAAAGAACCCCTTATATTTGAACCTATAAGTATGTAAACCCTCACGAATATGGGAAAAAACCCAGAACGCTTTGATAGACTTAAGCCATGTTACCGGTTCGAAGAGATTCCAAACGCTTGCAAAGTGTGTACAAAAGTGATTCTCAAGAAGCTAATTACAAACACGGTTTCTTGAAGTTGCTTTGCGGACCAACCTAAAGCCAGTTTGGAGGGTAGTTTCCAGTTTTCAAGGTAGTTTCACCTGAGACAGACAGGTTTTCAGGGTCATTTCACTTGAGACAGACAGGTTTTCAGGGTAATTTCACCTATGACGAGATCATTTTTCAGGGTTATTTCAAAAGAGACGAGACTACTTTTAAGGGTTATTTCACCTGAGACGAGACTACTTTTAAGGGTTATTTCACCTGAGACGAGACTACTTTTAAGGGTTATTTCACCTGAGACGAGACTACTTTTAAGGGTTATTTCACCTGAGACGAGACTACTTTTAAGGGTTATTTCACTTGGGAAGAAATTTTTTCAGGGTTATTTCACTTGGGAAGAGATTGTTTTCGGGGTTAATTCACTAGGGAAGAGATTGTTTTCGGGGTTAATTCACTTGGGATGAGATATTTTTCGGGGTTATTTCACTTGGGATGAGATTGTTTTCTGGGTTATTTCACTTGGGATGAGATATTTTTCGGGGTTATTTCACTTGGGATGAGATTGTTTTCAGGATAATTTCACTTGGGATGAGATTGTTTTCAGGATAATGCGCTGAGAATAGTCTTAACGGTATTTTCAACGGTCTCGGGAGATAGCACTAACAGAAGCGTTTTAAAGTGTGAAACGGGGCTGTCGAAATCGCTTCGAACTGGTAATGACGATTCATTTTGTAGAGATGGGCCGATACCAGTTTTCAACGATACCGATATCATTCGATACTTGGAAACCGATACGTACGGATACCGATATTTTACCCGATCCTTCGAATAAACCGATATTAAACCGATACCGATAAATTATCCGATATCAATAATAATATTAAATAAGAAAATAGATGCTAAAATGTAGGTTGGAAAATAGTAACTTCATTTTTGATAATAAATCACAGCTTGTAACTTATAGAATTTCATATATTTTTGAAATTTTTCTAAACTGTATTCGTATCACAGAAAAACACTTTTTCCCCGTGTTAACTTGAAGGTCAGGCATCCAAAGAAATAATACTAATTGTATTATGTAATAATACAGTATTTAAAGAGTGCAATTGTTCAACAATGCCAACTTTTCGACATTCGAGGTTTCAGGCTACTTCTTTTTGGAGTAACAGAATCCCCAGTTATACGTATGCTCACTCTACTGTAATTCTCTGTGCTTGTGATTCGTTAAATATTAAGTCTTTGGCGCCATCTACTCTCAACATAAGTATTTTTCTTTAAAAAATATCGGGTAGAAATATCGGTTCATTTTTAACCGATACCGATATATCGGTTAAAGTCAAATATCGGTACCGATACCGATAAGGGATCGGTATCGGCCCATCTCAAGAAGATCGTTTTAAAACTAGTTTGGCAAACCAGTTCTCAACCAACTGCCATGCAATTGTGAACATAGCTTTAAATTCGAACCAACCGAGATTAATTTAAGTCAAATTAACAAAGAGTCATATCTTCTACTATGAACTTCTGTGCACCTTCTGTTAATAGGTAAAAACTGATGTCTACTTACAATATTTTCGGGCTTGTGGTTGGAAAAGTATAGTGTGGGTGGTAGTGGCTTTCGCATCAGCACACGCATTCAGCATTGGGTCCAGCATTTGGCTTAGCGAATGGAGTGACGACTCTCTTGATCCACGAAACTACAACGATACGAAGCTAAGGGATCTCAGGCTTGGAGTTTATGGTGGTCTTGGTGGTGGCGAAGGTAAGTGAAATATCATATAATTATATAATCTTTTCAAGTAAAGTCAGGGCCGTCGAGAGAATATGCTGGCCCCATCAAGATAGCCATATAGAGGGTCCGGAAACCCTTGAAGGTACGGGCCCCGTGAAAACTGAACGAATTGCCCCTCTCTCGACGTTCCTGAGTAAAGCTTAAGTTCGTCGCTGCGAAATAATAAAAATTTAAAGCAAAGTAAATAAAATATAAGTTCAACCATGAATTTATTCTTATACATGAAGGCCCTAATAACCTCACTGTCATAAAGAGGCTGGCTTTTGAAGGCCTTATAACTCAGAGTCGCTGTATACCTGTTGACGAATTACGCGTAATAATGTTAGCACTGTCAAGGGCAGGGATTTTATAGATTATGCGTATACTTTTAGTACAGCCAAAAGGTCAGCAGGTTAAACAGATTACGATGAGTGACTGGTCACTCGCTGCTTTTAATCCCACGCACCAATCAGGTAAGACTTAAGGCCTTGTCAGACGATACAAATTTTCGACTCATTTAGTTAAGACGTCTGAACTGAAGTTGAACAAGTTGAATCACGAAATTATAAATTGATCACTGACCAATGTTTGCTGACTCAACGTTTTGACCCATCTCGTTGAGTCAAGAGTTTTATCGCTGAAAAGGCCACCTGTAGTGCCGTTAGAGGTGAAGGATTAGGAATGGCGAAGGTGCTCTATTGCCTGGGACCTCATTCAAAATCCAATAGCTTTTTGACAGTGACGACAATTGCACTATGTTCGTTCTATATCTATGACCCTACATGTAGAAACTCATGGTTCAGCTCGGATTTGTAATCTGGTCATAAGAGATGCGACTAATCCCTAGTTTTAATATTAATATTTAGCAATTTTCGTCATGGTGGCCTCGCTTACTCTGTCTATCTGCACACTAAAGGGATCCAGGTTATTGCACAACCAAAGTTTGAAACACATTTTAAAAGCACCCATGTCGTTCTTCGATACTACACCTATGGGAAGAATTTTGAATCGATTCACAAAAGACATTGACGCCATTGACAGCGTTATCCGTTTCAATTTACGACTATGGCTAATCAATGTTTTTCGCGCCATAGTAGCACTAATACTTATTTCGTTGCAAACGTGGTACTTCACCTTGATGATCATACCCTTGGCTGTAATTTATTATTTAGTTCAAGTAAGATTTCTTTATTCTTCATTATACTGTCGGTCAAATGTTAATAGCAATTTAAAACAGACGTTTTACATCGCATCGTCACGGCAATTGAAACGTCTAGAATCAGTCTCTCGATCTCCAATTTATACTCACTTTTCCGAAAGTGTCAGTGGATCTACATCGATTAGGGCTTTCGGAGTTACTAACATTTTTGTTCAAGAGTCGAACAATCGGGTGGATTACAATCACTCCAGTTTCTTCCCGAGTTTAACTGCTAATAGGTATTAATACCATTAATTGCATCTAAATTCTTAAATACTCTTATTGTGTTGTGTTCACGTTTCATATCAGTTTGACCTATCATAATCCTAGCCATTGAAAAACGAACAACGAAAAATATCCCATTATAAATAAATTTTTTTGGTTATTTCTTTTCTAGGTGGCTGGCTATAAGATTGGAGTTTCTAGGCTACACAATATCATTTCTAGCAGCGCTTTTTGCTGTTTTGTCCAAGGATACTCTCAGCCCCGGTGTCGCGGGATTGGCCATAAGTTACTCACTGACGGTAACTTAAAAGCACTTCAATAATTTTATACATAAGCAGATTAGTTCGCTTGGTTAGAAGCACATAAAATTATTATGTCAGGTTGTTTTACGTCGAAGCAAATGTCGGCTCCTGTGGCTACCCTGATATACTGGCTAATATTCTACACCAATTTTACCTTGTCAAGGGCAAGAACCAACCAGAACTCGTTAACGAGGGTTGAGCTATAACTAGCCTTTGGTATGCTTAGTGCCATGGAGCAGTCAATGCCATCATTTGACTATGGGACCACAGCCGAGACTTGCTTTAAGGGTAACGCTGCTTCAACGAGACCATTAGTGAGATCTAAAAACATTCCGATTGATGTTGGATATTATTTATGTTAAACTTTTAATAAATATGGTGCAATCTTAGCAATAGTAAAACCATCACTAATACAACTGTTACTTTTGGTATGTTTGAAAATTTGTACTGTTCTTTAACAGATGACTTCCACCTTAAATCAGCTTGTAAGATCTACAGCTGATGTTGAAACCAATATTGTCTCTGTGGAAAGATGTTTAGAATACACAAGAACGCCAACTGAAGTGGGATATGCGTGGAATAATGTTTTTGCAATTGTTATGCAATTTAAATACAACTAACCTTTTACTGCAGGCTCCTCGGCGAATTGAAAATGCGAAACCAGACGAATCATGGCCTTATGAAGGAAATATCAAGTTCCAGGATTATTCGGTTCGCTACCGGGATGGTTTGGATTTGGTCCTCAAGAAAATTAGTTGCGACATTCGCCCTAAAGAAAAAGTTGGTATCGTTGGAAGAACCGGCGCTGGAAAGTCGTCATTGACA
Source organism: Phalangium opilio (assembly GCA_019434445.1). NCBI lineage: Eukaryota > Metazoa > Arthropoda > Arachnida > Opiliones > Phalangiidae > Phalangium > Phalangium opilio. The sequence goes on along the minus strand of JAEQBA010001031.1, from coordinate 35,314 downwards.
CTGTGTCTTTTCCGTCTGATTGAGAGCGTGACTGGTTGCATTACTATTGACGGCGTAGATATTGCCAAACTGGGACTCTACGACCTAAGGTCCAAGTTAACCATTATCCCACAGGTATTTTTCTATTGGTTGAGTTTATTTTTTAAATGAAAAAGCACGCTTTTCGTGACAGTGACCCTTATGGAAGTTGGCTACCAAAAAATAATGAATTTTGAGTTTGGCGGAAGATAATTTTGTGTCACTTGACAGGTGGGAACGATTTCTCGAGGGCGCAAACGGTTCCATTATTTGCTTAAAGCTCTAACAGCTAAGCTATGTCTATATGTAGGGAAATCCGCACTAAGCATATGGCTTTAGGTGGATTCTTTTACATTGCATAGAATGGTGTTGGCTAGCCCTATGCCGCAGCTAACCGACAGCGCTAACTATTACCGGTGACCTTTGCTCTTGAAAGATATGACGTCGTTAGTTCGATTAATTTCGTTGGTAACGCCGAACACGACAGAAAACGCCACTTCCGTCTGGCTAGGCGGCAAAACAATTCGGTAGGACCCTTTCTACCGGGTTAGCGTCGTGTTTTCGACAGAGTGGGAATCTAGCTTAGTGCCTTAAACGGAAGTTCGTAGTCATACTATATTTTATCTCAACTTACATTGGTCTATATTTGCTTAAGACCAGATTGAAATCGCGGATTCTGTAAAAGGGGAGTTTATAGGAGCTAGATAAAATGTAGGGACCCACCTCCCCATGTCAAAAAACAGTATTCTATAGTTCCCCTGGTATTATTGTTAACGCTACCCTCTTGAACAACGACCCGTGATATTTACCTTTCACGACGATTTGTATAACTTAAGCCACGTTCATACTTATATGGGAAACCGGTTCGAAGCGACTCAAATCGCTTCCATAGCTAGGTGTGAACAAAACTGATACCATGAATTTATTTATTAACATGAATATATATCTGCATTGACTAGTTAAACTACATATTCAGGTATGGGAGGGGCTTAGTTTGAGTGACGTCAGAGAATTTTTGGCGGTTTGTTTTTAAAGCTAAAGCTCTTGTCACGCGGAAGGCTAATTATGCTTGTAAATTGATCAACTACCGCATTAATTTAACTCCAACAGCAGGGAAAAACCAGCATCATCAATTCTCACGATTTAAAATGTTAGTAGTTTACTTTCAACCGTTACATTCATTTTCATAATGGCCAAGGCTTAGCACTTTACCAACAGTTTTCAGTTTCAGATTAGGAAAAACATTGCAGGCACTTTTTACAATTTCCTTTAAAAGATCAATATCACTTTCGGACATCGTGTTGAGATATTTATTCACGTATCGGCGATCATTTTTAATATTCAGTTGACGCAGTTTGGTGAACCTAACTGAAAATTGTATCCCTCATACAATTTTGTTAAACTGGTCGTCTGCTGTTCGAACTTCCAGGTGTCTCGATTTTGATTGGCTACCGCGATGACGTTAAACGCGTATGTAATAGAAAGGTCCCTCCCATCCCTGAATAACATGATAGAAAGGCTAATGATACACATATATATTCATGTTAATAAATAAATTCATGCTGATACTCGAGAAGCTAATTACAAACGCGGTTTCTCTAAGTTGCTTCGCGAACCAACTTAAAGCGGCTTTGGAAGCTAGTTTGTAGTTTTCAGGGATATTTCACCTGGGATGAGACTAGTATTAAGTGTATTTTCTCCGGCCTTAGCAGACAACACCAACGAAATGATAAGCAGACAGCACTAACAGAATCGTCTTAGAGTGTGAACCGAGGCAGTTGAAATCGCTCCGAACTACTAGGGCTGGGAGTATCGAAGATTTTTGGTATCGATACCGGTATCGAGTACTGAATATTGTATTCGATACCGGGTATCGGTATCGGAGAAAAAAATACTCGATACCCAAAGTATCGAGTACTTTTTTTTAAAGCGCCACCTATGATAGATTTTGCGTATTTAATTATAATAAGCTTTGTAATTAGTTTTTTTTCTCGGAAAACCATTGCTGCAATATTTTAACATTTAATTTAAATTTATTTAATCTAATTTTTAAGATGTGATTTTAATTTAGTTAGAGCTATTCACATAAATTTTCTGTACGCCTTTTAAGTTCGGTACGAAAGCTTGAATCCTTTGGAATATAATAGAATAGATTGTATCACACCTCAGAGTAAAATTTCTGGACATCATTTTGACTTTGGAAAATAATTTTTATAAAACAATATCCACTCTAGAAAGCTAGAATCCTTTTAAGTATAATAAAACACGTCGAAACGCGTCCAAGTTAAATTTCAGGTCGTTTGTATCAATAGGACGAAGGAACTGGCCAAAAAACATACCTCCTCCTATAGAACTTAATATTAATTTTCGGTTACTACGAATTTTCTTCAAAAGTCGCGCTTATATATGTAAATTCAACTCTTTGAACGGGATTCTATAGCACGAGCAGCTTGCGTCGTTTTGTGCGCGATCGAATGGGCTATGGTTGAAGAAGCTACGTCTGACGTCAGTCTACTCTAGGGATGGAGTATAGAGACTAAACTAGGTCGACGAGGGAAAAATTCACGTGTTAAAATATAAAGCAAATGATTGGCCGCAAGTTTCAAAAATAAACGTTCCTTCGATTCCAGGGGGAAAAGATAGGGGGATAAAGTACTCGATGCTTCGGATTTTTTGAAAGTACTCGATACCAGTATCGGATCCCAAAAACGGTACTCGATACCGGTATCGAAAGACTGAAGTACTCGATACCAAGTTGGCATCGAGTAGTATCGAACAGCCCTACGAACTACCATTAAAGAGTGTTTCAATACTGGTTGGGCATACGAGTTTTCAACCGGTTCCCGTGCAAGTGTGAACATAGCTTTAGCTGAACGAGCCTCGTGCTTCGCTTTTTTACCGCTCCTTTAAAGATTAAGATTACCTTTTAACGTATCATTATTTGTTTCTAGGATCCAGTTTTGTTTACAGGAACATTAAGGTTAAATTTGGATCCTTTTGAGACCCACACAGACGATGAACTATGGGCCGCTCTGGAACATTCACATTTAAAATCCTTTGTTCTGTCTACCGACAAAGGCTTGGCTCATGATATCAGCGAGAGTGGCGAAAACCTAAGGTATAAATTGTTGAAGATGGAAAAATTGCTTTATTCTTGTGCTGAGTGTTTAAACCAACTTGTATGTTACAATTATCATCATAAATCACCAAACCAGCCTAACGTTCGCGTTAACAGAACTCTACGATAAACTACACAGTGATTTTCATATGCATTCTGTTAGAATATGGAATAATCATATTTTCCGTTTAACTAAACAACTCAGAGATGACGCTCACTACTAAGTTAATAATGTGCCGTCTTGTGTGTACCGTAATTTACGCTGTAAAATTTGTGTTATTTGTAATATAATCTTGTGCGACCGAACTCGATTACAGTCATTTTTAGTAGCACTTGATGCAATTTATCACAAACTTCCATAGTCATCACAATCATTTGAGACACATATGGATAAATTTATGTTTCAAAATATGAAAAACAATTATGTAAATTTTTTCAGTGTGGGTCAACGTCAACTTTTATGTCTCGCTCGAGCTTTGCTTCGAAAAACAAAGGTTTTAATTATGGATGAAGCCACTGCAGCCGTTGATATGGAAACCGACGATCTAATCCAGACTACAATTCGAAAGGAATTTGAAGATTGCACTGTTTTAACAATTGCTCATCGTTTGAATACTATAATTGATTATGACAGGTAATTAAAATTTCAATGTCTGTCGATGAAACCAAATGTAAAGTAATATCAATATCAGAGAGTTATAAATTTAGACAAAGACGCGTCCTCATTAAAGGGAATGAGAAGCTTCGTTTGAAAAACCTCTAATTTATATAAAAAAGATAGAATTAATTTCTGTGAATTCAAAAATATCAAGCTTTTAAACCTCCGATTTCTGGTTATTTGACAATATGCATTTGAAAATGCTTCATATGAAATTATTTGAAATCCACTTTTTAAGAAAGGCTACAACGTTTCCAGTAGGCTGACGTCACAGATATATTTTTCACGTGAGATGGTGCCACTCTCTCTCTCTGTTATCAGACCCAGAGTTTAGACTGGCGAAAAGCTCCAGACGTGTATAGGATTCCTGCGCTTTCTTTCCTCACGTCATAGTGATGTCATCAAACGGGCGAACAAGCTCGACAACACAAAATTGTTTTTTTGATTTTTCAATGGATTTTAAAAATAGAAAATTTGGTTCAATGATATTAAAGACTTGATATTTTGAAAGCAGAGACTTGAAAGTGTAACATAATACCACTTTCGTGGTAAAATATGATATGAAATTGTAAATTCGCATACCCTTTAAAGGAGACACGCAAGATCGGCTCTCTCTTCAGTTTACATTCCCCTATCCTTTTAATGTCTTCATTCTATGCTCAGTATCGCTTGTTCTAGTACATCTTTGAAATTTCAAACGTATGAAATTAGAGACTAGAGTTATTTCTGACTCTAGATTTTGCTAAGAATTTACTGGCACATGTACAAGTAACGTGTCTACCTCTGAATCATTATAAACATAGAACTCTTCTCGCTTTTAGTACTAAAACAGTAGCACACTTTGGCCTTAAACTATTAAGTGCATTATATCGAATAATTTTGCCAATTTAGGTTTGATAGTGTTGTATTTTCCTTTATGGATGGAACTTGAGTAAATTTATATTTCTTTTTTCGTACACACTATAGGAGAGAAAAATTATGAATTCCTATTCCTGCGGTTTTGTGCCAACTCCATAGACATTCAAATTTCTTTTAATATAGTGAAATACAATCTTTTTTGCATTTTTTGTTTCAGAGTTATTGTGCTGGATAAAGGAGAAATAGCAGAATTTGATTCTCCATCTATTTTACTCAAGAATTCAAACTCTATATTTTACGGAATGGCTAAAGACGCTGATCTCGTATAAATTAGAAATTTTCAAAAACATCTATCTAATTAACAATAAATGAACTTGATCGCAAAATACACATATAGAGTACATTGTGAAATCATGGGTAACATTACATTAAGGTTTGATTTCTCTGATCACCAAAACAATAAAAGTCATAACTGTTTACTTCACTTTCACATTGGTTTTGTTAATATTTTTGACATTTTTATCTCTAGCCATTACAGTCCCGTTAAGAAAATATTTAAAAAACCAATTAATTCTATGCAATTTGTTGTCATTAATAATAAAAAAATAGTTTTGCCACACAGTCTTGAACAACTGCATTAATATTGGATCTCTAAGAAATTACAGTTTTAATTGCATCACCAATAATGTGTCAATATTATGCAAAAACTAGATGGTAGTTATAAGCAGAGAACGGAACAAAGAATAATTCATATGTCGTTATGTAGATGAAAAACGAAATGACAAAAATCCAAAGATTGAAATCCGAAATTTATTTCGATAAATATTTTCACTGAACATTAACTTGGTGAAATTTAAATTTAATAAGAAATAATAATCTCCCTGTCTTCTTTCGCTGGATTTTAGTGAGTTTGGTCGGGATGGTGTATATGTTTGTAGTTTTTTAGGACTATTTGGTAAATCTTGTTTCTTACATATTCTACCAATTAGTGACATAAATCAATGTTGTGAAAGGAATAGTTGGAAACACTTATTATTAAAATACATGAAAGTAATATAAAGATGATGAAAGCTTTTTTACATGTCCGTTTATTGAAAATTTACTTCACAAAGCAAAAGTAGTTTTAAAGCCCGGTAATCAAAGTCGTTAAGTTCATATACTTCTTTTGGTGTTTGGAAGAAAGCATTTCGCTATACCGGGTGGAAGCATTCGCCGGCGTCCAGTCAAGATGCTGCTCCGAAAGTATTGGTGCAATGCAGCTAAAAATGGTAAGGGATTTACAGGCACTATTACAGAAATTAAAAGAGAAGTCGCAATCTTTGACTGAAAACAGCTAAGCAGTGTATGCCACCGACATTTTAATTGTGCATAATGAAATAACAAACTGTTTCTAACGTAAATGTTCGAAATTCCGTCCGTCGACATTCACACATTGGCGACAGCGTATTGCCCAGTTTTCTCTTGTGCGAGCTAGAATAATTTGAGGTTTTACAACTACTCATTTAATTTCTGTAATAGCGCCTGTAAATCCCTAACAACGTTTTCCTGCATTACACCAATGCTTTTGGAGCAGCATCTTGACTGGACGCCGGCGAATGCTTCCATCCTGTATAGTCCACTTATAACGTAATAACTATGGCTCTTTAATCGAACGGATTGTAACAATAAGTGACTTATTTGATCTGATCATAAATAACTGATAAGGAGAAAAGCGTATACATGTTAAATTCTTCCAAAATATAATAGTGACATCATTCCAGGAATATTTTTTACAAAGCTGAAATTACAAAATATTACGCTAAAAGTTAGACTTCAAAGCAAGTGAATTTTACAATAGAAAATATTTTTAATTTAACCGTACGACCCTTTTTTCTACATAAACTTTTCGGAAAATTTTGCCGATTGAATACATTTGCCGGTTAAAATCTTACTAAGATTATTCAATCTCAAAAAATATCATCTAAAATTGTTGTTTTCTTCAAATGAAGAAACTTCTGAATAGTTTTCGATTATTTGCAGTTAACCGTATTTTTCGAAAAAAAACCCGAGCCCTACACGCAATTGCGAGTTTTCTAATCATTAATTCTGAATCAATAGACTTATCCACCCAAAATTTCCAAAATATATTTAAGAGGCATACGCTAGAATTCAAACGTCAACAATAGCTATGTTTAAAATAATTTTAGGAATAACGTTTCTTAAAACGACTTAACTAGAATTAAGGTAAATTAATGACGATTAAAATAATTAATATTCCCTTCTGTTAATATCAATTATATTCATTTAATTATTTAAAAAACCTCTCAATTGCGTCTCGACTCGGAGAGGTTTAATTTGGTTTCCCAACTTGTTAAAATTTAATAACAAATAATTATTATTTTTTTAGAAGCTAACATATATGGGAATTTTAAATTGAAATAATACAATCTAAAATGATTGAAAATTTACTATAAAGCAATAACCTTCGATAAAGTTCCTGATAAAACAACCTGACTAAACAATAAAATAGCTCCCACGTTAGAGTGCACATCTCGTAGAAGCACACCTTACTTTTTTTTATCTAGTTTTCGTTTAGACAAGAGTATCGAGCGTTAAAGGTTTAATTTTTATCTTAGCTAGATGATAAAAGCTCTGAATTGGTACGAGATTGATTATGAAATAGTTAACCTAAGAGGTTCTTAGGGTTTAGGAAAGTTATCAATCACAAACCAGTAGTCTAATTAAAATCAGGTATGTAATATTTTAAAAGTATCATTATTAATAAAAACGTCAACCCGAAATGCCAGTTATTGCAGTGATTTGGCATAAAATCAAAATTAAAGTTTATAACTAGAAAAGGGGACTTGGAAGGGAAATGAACCGGAGTCAGGAGGGAGTTGAATTATTTTTATATCTAATACGGAAGTCGATAGGGATTGGTTAATGGTTGGATTCAGTTGGCTTTGGGTTGGCGTTGGCATTTAGAGTTGCCAATGGAGTCAGTCGTACTTAGAGTTGCCAATGGAGTTAGTGGCACTTGGAGTTGCCAATAAAGTTTTTTTTTGTAGCACCCTAGGAGCGAAGGCACTCGGCGTTGTCCGTCAGCCCGTCGGGACATTTTTTATTACTTTTCTTCCATAAAGAAGGGTTTTTAAGTTTTTGGCCGCCATTTAGAAATATGGCATCAAATCGAACCCAAAAGACCATTCAGACCGTCTATAGGCGAAAGGAAACCACTGGTTTCAAACCAGTTAGCTAAATATTTGCGAAATCGTTTGAAAAGCGCTGAATTTGTTGCATAGAGAAGATTTTTTTATATTTCTGAGCGCCATATATTAAGATGGCGGCGGATTAAAAAAATCCTTAGTACGCGCCTACTACTTATGAGTAACGTTCCTGAAAATTTTCAGCCTTCTAGGGCAAGCAGTTTAGTCTGTCAGTCAATAAGTCAGGACTTTGATTTATATAGATATAGATTTTAAATAAGTACCTCCAACCAAGCACGTGCCTTTTAATTAACAAAATTCTTGGGGCTTGCTCCGTGTCGAAAGAAATTTATCGAGAGATTTGATAAAATTTGTGACAATCGTGGCTCAAGACATGGAGCGTGCCACAAGAATTTTGTTAAAAGGAAGGCAGGAACTTACGGGATTGGTCGGAGGTACTTATTTAAAATTAAACCATACAGATGTATTTCACTTGGCAGATTGGTCTTATAATTAGTAGAATCGATGAAAAATCACTTGATTTTCTTTTTCACACTCCCTTTGATGATGGCATAGCTATTTGAGATTCCATAGTTTCAGTGCATTAATAACGCGGAGAGCCGGCAATGCCAAATTTGGGACAACTGATTTATTCTGATCAACACTATATAGTTCCACGCAGTGTGGATAGGTGGCGTCTACGTAGTTTTCGCTAGCGAATAAGTTTAATATTTCTGATCGTCGAAGACAGCTCCCTAGACGACATCGGTGAGTGTATAAAAGCTTCAACAGCATGGGTGACCTACATACTAAGCATGGCCTATTGCACATTCTACATATCATGCGAGACTTTCTAAACGTGAGATGGACTTTCATAGAAAATTAGAAGCATGTGGCTATGGTTTTAACGATAAAGAGTTGGCAATGATAATGCTCTTGGGCTTACCTGAGTCGTACGAAGCCTTAATTCAAGGTATCGAGCATGATCCAGCTGCTCTAACAACGACGCTGTTAAAATCCAAGCTATTAGTCGAAGAAAAGCGAAAGAACCACCAATCTAAATGCAAAGACGAAGACTCGACAAGAGAAAATCAACAAGCCTTATTTATCAAAAATCAGAAGATGACGTCAAAATCAAAACAATATCAGCATACTCAAGCAGATCACAGAAGATCGGGATATACCCATAGACGACCACAACGAGACGTAATTTGCTATTCATGCGCAAATTGGGACACATCGCTAAAGAACTGAAGAGAGAAGAGAAAAATCGAAAAGAAATCGAAAGTCGATCCAAAGCGAAAGTTGCTCAAGAAAGTCAACCAGTGAAAGTAAATCGAGCTTTATTAACCAAGAAAAATGAAAAAGAAGAATCTATAACATGGATTCTAGACAGTGGGGCGACGGATTATATGACTCCATATAAAGAAAAATTGCGAGATTTAACGAATATTTCATCATTGGTAGAAACGGCAAATAAGGCGCAGATGAAGGCTATCGGGAAGGGGAAAGTCCGCCAAGAAAACAAAGAAACGAATATCACCCTAGACTGTAATCTGTTGTCAGTAAGCCGAATGCTAGAGAAGGGCCTTTGATGAGGACGAGGCGAAAGTGTTCGACTAAAACGCCTCCCACCCGTTTTTAATAGCTAAACGACGAGCCGGACTTTTTACCTCTCCGAGTGACGTATGTCACGGAGAGGTTCTAATTTCGACATGTCTGTCTGTCTGTCTATCTGTCTGTCTGTCTGTCTGTCTGTCTGTCTGTCCGTTGTTACACCCACGTGACCGCGTTCGCAGTTTGCAAATCGGAGCAAACGTGTATTCAATTTCCAGACCGCATTTACAGTCCCGGAAATTGTATTCCACTTACAGGCTATTACTCCATTGCCTGTCTAACAACTCTGTTCATTTGCCCACCCCACATGGACACCAGTCTGAACTTACTAGCTTCTAAACACCACCATCTTCTAGTCTTTCGCCCATTCCACATGGACATCAGTCTGTATTTACTGGCTTCTAAACACCACCACCTTCTCGTCTTTGTCCATCCCACATGGACACCAGTCTGTACACCTGGCTTCTAACAGCACCATCTTCTGGTCTTTGTTTTTGTCCATCCAACATGGACACCAGTCTGTACACCTGGCTTCTAACACCACCATCTTCTGGTCTTTGTTTTTTTCCAACCCACATGGACACCAGTCTGTACACCTGGCTTCTAACACCACCATCTTCTGGTCTTTGATTTTGTCCATCCCACATGGACACCAGTCTGTACACCTGGCTTCTAACACCACCATCTTCTGGTCTTTGATTTTGTCCATCCCACATGGACACCAGTCTGTACACCTGGCTTCTAACACCACCATCTTCTGGTCTTCTTTTTTGTCCATCCCACATGGACACCAGTCTGTACACCTGGCTTCTAACACCACCATCTTCTGGTCTTCTTTTTTGTCCATCCCACATGGACACCAGTCTGTACACCTGGCTTCTAACACCACCATCTTCTGGTCTTCTTTTTTGTCCATCCCACATGGACACCAGTCTGTACACCTGGCTTCTAACATCACCATCATCCTTAAGGTTAAGACATACGCGGCGATCGGCTAGGGTTACGAGAAACGTCTAGCCTTCCAATGGAGGGGTCTTCCTCCAAGGTTCACGCAATTGCGATGTTCTTATCTACAGCTGCGATTCGAATCCTTTATATACTACCTATTTAAGTAAGGCGAAAAAACAGTCATATCCTTGAACTCAAACGTCAATATTAGTCAAGTCTCTCAAGGTTGTTTAATTATTCTTTTTTAAAACGATGTAACGCTCAATAAGGCGAACAACTAACGAAGAAAATATTAAATATTAATTATATTTATTTTAATATTTAAGATAATCTCTTTTCTCAATTCAAAATTAATACGGAAAGAGTTAAAAAGCAGTCTATTTTTTTGTCTGTGTGTGTCTGTCCGTTGTCAGACTAGTGCGCCGAGTTAGCAGTTCGCTTTGTTTTGATGTGTTAAGAAATCCTACAGAACCTTAATATTCACTTTTTCCATAATATAAAGTGAATATGTGGAAATCTTTTTCGTAATTACGATGCATTTAGTACTTTTGTAGCTTTAAAGCTCTGTTTCATTTTGATATTGCAAGGATGTTTTTTAATATTGTTATTTGAAATGGCTGTTTACATATTACTTAAGCTATACTACATCTGTATATAGAATAATCCTTGGTATTATTATATCAAGACGAAAGCTATGGCCTGGATACTGTCGGGGAAATCAAATAATTGAGACCTGAGGTGGAGTAAACTTTGGGTTTTGATTATCGTGTCTCTAATGAAGGGACATTAACGGTTCAGAGTGAGCCGAAAGTTAAATACACGTTTAAGTAATCAGACTTAGATTTTATAATAGAAGAAAGCATCATAGTAGCAATAAGATCAGTGAAAGGGCTAATCGTTATCGGATCATAGCTTTGAAGTTTTCATTCTTGATTCAAAGTTAATATAGAACTAGTATTGATACTGTTAGTTATTTAAAACAGAATTGAATATTTGATTTGCGATAAATGATAAAATGAAGTTTCAAGTGTGACTCTCTGAAATACGGTAGGAGGTAGAGACGAGTGCTTTTTATTGATATCGTTAGTTACTAAATTCAATGTAGTGAAGTTAATTTTGGGATAAATGACAAGCGCAGGCTCTCTTTCAAATGACCGTAAACGGTTGGTCTTTCATAATACGGGAAATCAACGACAAAATGTATAATGCAACACAATGCAAAAAGGTCAAAGGTTATATTCTTCCGTCCATACTCCGTGATTGTTTTAACTTGTGTTTTTATTTTACGTGCCTTATCTTCAAAAAAATAGCAACATATGCCTTTTTCCATTGCCATTTTCTTTGGAGTAATGTCACTGGAGTGAAAACGAAAATGTCATTAGAAATCTTATTTATTTTAATAATAACTCCTTTAATATTGCTCCATAATGGTAAATTGCTAGCAGACAATGGAAAACCGAATAACTTTAATCGTTTCTGTGTGAATCTAAAAAATTTAGGCCGTTGCTTTTTTAGCCTGTTTCTCGGGCCAAAATAGACTTTCTTTATTAAAAAAATGATATGAATTTTAGTTACAAGATTGCTTTGCGAAACTGTGCAAACTGTTAGCCAGCGTTAAAAAAGACATTTTGAAGCTATTTGTAGACGTTATATTGTAAGCAAAATTGTTTTATATGAATTAAATATTATTAGTAAAGCTTCCGCTGATGTGTTTATGCTTCTTGTTTGTTTGACTAAAAATCATCTATCTGTAGACCAAAAATATAAAAAATATTTTTTAAATTTAACGAGACGGCAGGGTTGATACGCCCACCTAGTTGTAAATAGATCTTTTTTATCCGCCGGAGCTATTCTTAATAAGAATTTCTATGCTAGTAGGTTGTCAATAAAACTACTAGTAAATTATTGTTAATGAAAGTTGGAATTATTGTTGTTGAAAGTTGGAATTGTTGTTGTTGAAAGTTGGAAGTACTGTGGATTTAAGTGAGTATTTGACGTTTTTTATATAGAATGGAGGAAGATAATGTTGAAAGTAAGGATGAAATGCGAAAGCGTAAAGCGAGGGAAAGGATGAGGGCAAAAAGGTCAGACCCTGAGTTTAAGAAGAGAGAAAATGAAAGGAGAAGAGTTTTAGCAGCTCAGAAAAAAGCTAAGGCTGAAGGTGAAGCTTCTAGTACTTCTAGTCTTAATTTGTTTGTTAGTTCTATTGAGTCGCCTGTTGGCCACGGTAGTACTAAGGATAATGTATTAGACGTAAGTTCAGGTGAAAGTTCTGTAAGAGTCGGGGTAATTACTACCGACGAACCTATGAATTTGGTTAATAATAAATCGGTTAGTTCTATAATGGTAGCGAAAGATGAACAATTACCTTCTACGTCTCATGGCAATGTGTATCCGTTAGAGAGAATGAGAATTTTGAGACAAAATGAAGAGTTTAGAATGAAGGAGGCGCGATCTATGGCAAAGAAGCGAGAGAATGAGTCATATCGTGAAAGGGAAAATGAGGTTGGTGTACTTACCAAGCGAATGAAAAGGCTTGATGAATGGTATAGAGCAGGCGAAAGAGTTAAGGATCAATTAAGTAAGGCTAATAAACGCCAAGATTTAGAGTACGTTGAAGCAGAACGTGCTAGTAATCAGATGAGTAAGGCTAGTAAACGCCAAGATGCTGAGTACGTTGAAGCTGAACGTGTTAGAAATCAGTTGAGTAAGGCTAGTAAACGCCAAGATGCTGAGTACGTTGAAGCAGAACGTGTTAGAAATCAGTTGAGTAAGGCTAGTAAACGCCAAGATGCTGAGTACGTTGAAGCAGAACGTGCTAGTAATCAGATGAGTAAGGCTAGTAAACGCCAAGATGCTGAGTACGTTGAAGCAGAACGTGTTAGAAATCAGTTGAGTAAGGCTAGTAAACGCCAAGATGCTGAGTACGTTGAAGCAGAACGTGCTAGTAATCAGATGAGTAAGGCTAGTAAACGCCAAGATGCTGAGTACGTTGAAGCTGAACGTGTTAGAAATCAGTTGAGTAAGGCTAGTAAACGCCAAGATGCTGAGTACGTTGAAGCAGAACGTGTTAGAAATCAGTTGAGTAAGGCTAGTAAACGCCAAGATGCTGAGTACGTTGAAGCAGAACGTGCTAGTAATCAGATGAGTAAGGCTAGTAAACGCCAAGATGCTGAGTACGTTGAAGCTGAACGTGTTAGAAATCAGTTGAGTAAGGCTAGTAAACGCCAAGATGCAGAGTACGTTGAAGCTGAACGTGCTAGTAATCAGATGAGTAAGGCTAGTAAACGCCAAGATTTAGAGTACGTTGAAGCAGAACGTTTGAGAAACCAGTCGGCTAAGGCTGAAAGTCGTGCAAATGTCGAGTTTAGGAACTCTGAACGTTCTAGAAACAGATTGTCTGTGGCAGAAAGGAGGGCAAATCCTTTAGTTATAGAGCAGACGTATTTTGATACCATTAAAGAAGGTCCAACGTGTAAATGTGAAGGATGCTCAAATCTTTTTTTTAAAGCATCTGGTAGCTTAGTTAAGTCTGCGGTGTTTTTGGCTGTCCCTGGTATTCACCGTCGTGAGCTAAGTGACAGAGTATTTTTATGCAGTGCTTGTAATAAAGCTGTAAAGAAAAACGAAATCCCCAAGTTTTCCAGGGAAAATGGTTTTGAGTTTCCTGAAATTCCGGTAGAACTAGTTAATTTATCTAATTTGGAGGAAAGAATGATTTCACCAAGAATACCTTTTATGCAAATAAGAAGGTTAGGTTGTGATCAACAAAGGGGGATTAAGGGAAACGTGGTCAACGTTCCTATAAATGTAGAGTCTACAGTGTCAGTGTTACCACGGTTACCTCGTGAAACAGATACTATTCAAATTGAGTTTATGAGGAGAATGCAATATAATACACCCTATTTGTACGAAACTGTTAGGCCGAAAAAAATGCACGAAGCTCTTAAGGTTTTGGTGAAAACACCGTTGTATATTAAGCATGGGATAACCGTTAGGAGCGATATATTAGATCCAATTCCAGAAGAACTTGAATTTATTGTTGACGAAAATGACCGTCAGTTAAACCATGGTGATACATTAAGTGAAAACCCACAAGGGTCAATGAATGTAGAGAATGAGAATGATAGCGATGAAATTTGGAATGAATCTAACGAAGTTAATTCATTCCCAGTTGGGAATCAAGACACGTTGTTAGTGTCATTGTCTGATTTCCTACCCACTAATACCATGCATGTTAAGTTTGCTCCTGGTGAAGGTCAAACGCCAATGTCTTTACTCTATGACGAGGACGCGGAGGAATTGTCATTCCCCTGTATTTATGTGGGTCAGAAGAGAGACCTTAAAGTTAAAGGTAGTTTTGGGGACATTGCCAAGTGGGAACTTCGTAATGTTGATAGGCGTTGTGCTAAAAATCCGTCTAAATTGTTTTACACTTTTGTTAAGTTAGAAACTATGAAAGTTAGAGATTCCATACAAGTTTGTATGAGAAAAACCAAGAGAAAAGATGGCTCAAACTACACTGCTGGGTTTTTATCGTCTGCTGGTGCACTCGATTCAATTGTTAAGCAGGATGATGGTTTTAGAGTATTAGAAAATTTGCAGTCCTCGCCTTCATATTGGCAGCATAGGCAGAAAGAGTTAATGGCTATGATTAGACAGCTTGGTACGGCTACCTTTTTTATAACGTTTTCAGCTGCGGAAGGCAAATGGCCTGAGCTTTTGAACATATTGAGGGTGACTTCGGGTCAGGATCGCTTAGCGAATGATGATATTGGCAATTTAAGTTTTTCGGAAAAGGCAAAGTTGATTCAGGATGATCCTGTTACTTGTGCTAGATATTTTGACCACCGTTTTCGGGCTCTTCTTAAAGCTCTGCAAAAGCTAGGCCCTCTTGGTGTTATTGAAGATTATTACTTCAGGGTTGAAATACAGCAAAGAGGCTCTCCTCATCAACATGGGTTGATTTGGATTAAAGATGCGCCGAAGCTTAAAGGTGACTTGTCAAATGTTAAAGAGGTAGAGGAATATATTGATAAAGTTATTTCTTGCGCTGGTAAATTGAACGATGATAATGGGGATTTGTTAACGTCATTGCAAATGCATAAACACACGACAACGTGTAGGAAGAAGGTTAATGATAGTTCAGTTTGTCGTTTTGGAATTCCATTTCCTCCCATGCCTAGAACTATTATTTATGATCCGAGTTTAAGAGAACCCGGTACTCTTGACGAAGAACTTAAGTGTAAGAACAATTCCAAGAAATTGCGTGAGCTTTTGCAATCGAAAGAAAAAGAATTGTGGGTAGATAGTTTTGAGGAGTTGTTGGAAAAGTTGCGTATAACTGAAGATGATTATATTAAAGCCATTACGTATGATCTCAAAAGGAAAGTGGTTTTATTGAAAAGACACCCTAAAGATACTAGGGTTAATCCGTACAACCCGTGCACTTTGCGCCTCTGGCAAGCGAATATGGACAGGTGCCTTCAGTTTGTTCTTGATCCTTACGCTCTGGTTATGTATATCGTGTCTTATATAGGGAAATCTCAGCGTGGTATGTCAATGCTTCTGCGTGAAGCTGCTAAACGAGCGCAGTCAGATAAATGCACGGTGAAGCAAAAGTTGAAGGTGATTGCTAATCAGTTTTTGAACGCGCACGAGGTAAGCGCGCAGGAAGCGGCTTATAGCGCTTTACAAATTCCAGTCTCCAGGTGTAGTCGGGCTTGCATTTATGTTAATACAAATGTGCCCGAGAATCGTGTTCATATTCTCAAAAGCAAATTTGAGCTTGAACAATTGTCCAAAGATAGTTTGGATGTTTTCGCTTCTGGAATGTTAGACCATTATGTTCAAAGGCCAGATGATTTAGAGGCAGTAACGTTAGCTCAATTTGCGGCTTGGTATGAATTTTCCAGAAGTCGTAGAGTTTCGAAAACTCAAAGTCATATTGATGACGGTGAGAGCGATGAAGTTCAATGTGGTAAATGGTTAAAACTGAAAAATGATTCAGGGTTCATTAGAAAACGTGGTCATTCTAAAATTATACGGTATCGTAGATTCAATTTAGTGAAAGATCCCGAGCAGTTTTATCGTGAACAAATCATGTTATTCTCGCCTTGGCGTGATGAGAGTAGAGATATTTTGACAAAGGATGTAAAATCTGAGTATGAGCTTAGACTTGAGATTATAACGGAATCTAGAAAAGAATTTCATAATGAAATTGACGAAGTAGCTATTGAACAGGCTGTGAGAGATTTCGAAAGTGAAGCTATTGAAGCTGATCTTACTAATATCCAACCTGAATTGGAACATCAAAATGAAATAGATAGGTCTTTAATTGTTGAAGATTCTGAATTTTTAATTAATACAGTGGAAGAGGCAATAGGAAATATTAACAGAGATATTCTTGATGGTAATGCGGAAAAAACTGTTGCTCCATCAGTCACGTTAGTTAATGATTCAGAATACAATGCCCTTGTTAGAAAGCTGAATTTGAAACAGAAAGAAATATTTTATGAAGTTCTGCACCATTTAAAGTGCAAAGAAACGCCTTTACGGCTATTTGTTACAGGAGGCGCTGGTGTTGGAAAAAGCGTTTTGATAAGTGCCATATTTGAATCTGTTACTAGATTTTACAATAAGCAACCAGGGTCTAATCCCTCGGAGGTTAAAGTTCTGCGATGCGCACCTACGGGCAAGGCTGCCTTTAATATAGGTGGGGCGACTTTGCATAGTACCTTTTGTCTACCCGTTAGTCAATTTGCCGGAAACATTTCCAGATTAGAAAGTGAAACTCTTCACAATTGTAGATTGATGTATGGTCAAGTGAAGTTGTTAATTATTGACGAAATATCAATGGTTGGTGCGAAAGTTTTTAACCGAGTTAACTCGAGAATGCAAGAGATAATGGGTTGCCCAGATTATTTTGGTGGTGTCTCTGTACTTTTAGTTGGAGATTTTAACCAACTTAGACCCGTCCGGGATCATTTCGCTTTTCAAAGTCAAAGTGATAGTGACAATCCATATGCGTCTTTAATTGGTAACCCAATATGGGAGGAATTCCAATTTAGTGAGCTTGAAGAAATTATGAGGCAAAAAGATGATAAGAGGTTTGCGGAAGCTTTGAATAGAATGGCTGTGGGAACTATGAATCAGGATGATATTGACTTATTCGTAAGTTTGGAAGTAAACAGAGAGCGTGTACCGCCAAAAGAAGCGATACATCTTTTCCCTACTAACGTTGAAGTCAACCAATTTAACCAAGAGACTCTATTAAAAATGAGTACGGAAAAGTGTATTTCATTTTCAGTAGATGTTGTAAATGGTGATCTTAGTAGCGAAGTTAAAAGTAACATTCTTTCCCAAATTCAAACGTTAGCAACGTCTGATACGTATGGTCTCCCTAAAGAACTAACACTCGCTTGTGGTGCGAGATATATGATGACTAACAATGTCGATACGTCTGATGGACTTACGAATGGTGCGACAGGTTGGTTAAGGAAGATAGAGTACGGTAGAAATAGGCTCGGGGAACAAATTCCGTTCAGGGTTTGGATTGAGTTTGCTGATGCTAATGTTGGGAAGTGTTTGAGACAAAAGTGTCTTGGATTGTACGAGCAGAATAACTATAACAGGACTTGGACTCCTGTCGAGAAGGTTATTAAGGCATTTAGTAGAAAATGGAGGCAAAATAATGTTTCAGTCTCTAGGAGACAGTTTCCTTTGGTCATTTCTGAGGCTATTACGATACACAAGAGTCAAGGCGATACATACTCGTCCGTAGTAGTGCATTGTAATCCCAGAAAAAAATTAGAGAGAACTCATTTATATGTTGCTTGCAGTAGGGCGAGAAACGCCTCCGGTTTGTATATTGAGGGTAAATTTCAAGTTCCAAATGCGCCTAAAAACAATCAAGTAGAATTGGAACTTCGAAGATTACGAGATACGAAGAGTATTGTATTACCGTTTTTGAACGAAAAGGTTTACATTTATGTTCATAATGTGCAGTCCTTAAACGCACATTTGGAAGATATTTTAGCAGACACGGTAATAAAAAATGCCCAGTTATTATGCTTTGTTGAAACGTGGAAGAAAGATACCGATGATTTTAGTGTGCCATCCTTTAAGGAAGTGGGCGGTATTTATCTGCCAAGAACGGCACGTAGAATTGCGTTTGGTTCTTCCATTTATTTAAAAGACACACCGAAAATGTAGTTAACGATTTGGATAATAGGGTTTTGCGAACCGATAGACCTTTCAGAAATTCGCATGTGGAACGTTGCTGGTTGGATGTTTCCATTGAAAATGAACCGATGACAGTTGTTTGTTGTACAAATCGCCCGGAGCGAGTTTGAGATCAGTTTTTGAGGATTTTAATCCTTTATTCGATATTAGATATGATGCCTCTGTTCCAACAGTTGTTGTGGAGATTTTAATATAAATTTTTTAAAAAGTAAAACGGCACTGAAGATGTTCTTTGATTCCTTTGATATGACACTTATGCCTGGCCTTGAAGAGAAAGTTTCAACAGACTATCATTGCCAGTTAGATTTAGCGTTCGGAAACAAACTATTCCGAGACAGATTCGAGGCCTGTTACAGAGAAACTTACTACTCGTATCATAAAGGAATATGTTTTGTTAAAAAGTAATAGGGGTGTCTGTTGTCCTAGCTGTAATAGCTTTGTTAATTAATAGTTGATGGAATTCCTAGCATTGTTACCTCGTCTCAAGTGAAAATACTCAACAGATTATCATTGCTAATTATATTTATGCTTTGAAAACAGAGCTTTATAGACCGATACGAAGCCTTTTATATAGAAAACTATTATTCTTATCACAAAGAAATATGTTTTGTCGAAAAAAAAAAGAATTTTAAAGCTGGCAAATCTTTGTGTCTAAAGATATATTTATCAAGCGACTATTCATAGTAAAACCAGTAGTAGATAAAAGTGGGTGGAGAGGGTGGCTTTATCTACTTGGCTTACCCGGGAGGGTCTTAGCCTGTAATTATTTAATAGAGCGGTGGCGGTAAGGTAAGATGAAACGTCATACCCTTCTATCTCTTAGTCCGCCTACTGGGCGCTTACAGTTTCTTCTCTTACAAGAGCGCGACCAAAGGGGGGAATACATAGTCTACTTTCCTCTCTACCGCCACTACTCTATTACAAGTCATGTCTGTATAAAACTACGTACATGGCTTTCCAAAACGCCCTTTAACTCTGGGGTTCCATTAGCTAACTTGCTAAATGGCTTGCAAAACGCCCTTTAACTCTGGGGTTCCATTTGCTAACTTGCTAAATGGCTTGCAAAACGCCCTTTAACTCTGGGGTTCCATTAGCTAACTTGCTAAATGGCTTGCAAAACGCCCTTTAACTCTGGGGTTCCATTAGCTAACTTGCTAAATGGCTTGCAAAACGCCCTTTAACTCTGGGGTTCCATTAGCTAACTTGCTAAATGGCTTGCAAAACGCCCTTTAACTCTGGGGTTCCATTAGCTAACTTGCTAAATGGCTTGCAAAACGCCCTTTAACTCTGGGGTTCCATTAGCTAACTTGCTAAATGGCTTGCAAAACGCCCTTTAACTCTGGGGTCATTAGCTAACTTGCTAAATGGCTTGCAAAACGCCCTTTAACTCTGGGGTTCCATTAGCTAACTTGCTAAATGGCTTGCAAAACGCCCTTTAACTCTGGGGTTCCATTAGCTAACTTAGCTAATGGCTTGCAAAAACGCCCTTTAACTCTGGGGTTCCATTAGCTAACTTGCTTAATGGCTTGCAAAAACGCCCTTTAACTCTGGGGTTCCATTAGCTAACTTGCTTAATGGCTTGCAAAAACGCCCTTTAACTCTGGGGTTCCATTTGCCAACTTGCTAAATGGCTTGCATTCCTGTGTGGAATAAAGAATTCTGCGTGAATTCAAATTGCAGTATTCCTGTACGGAATGAAGTATTATGTGTGAATTCAGATTGCAATATTGCTGTGTGGAATAAAGAATTCTGCGTGAATTCAAATTGCAGTATTCCTGTACGGAATGAAGTATTATGTGTGAATTCAGATTGCAATATTGCTGTGTGGAATAAAGAATTCTGCGTGAATTCAAATTGCAGTATTCCTGTACGGAATGAAGTATTATGTGTGAATTCAGATTGCAATATTGCTGTGTGGAATAAAGAATTCTGTGTGAATTCAAATTGCTATATTCCTGTGTGGAGTAAAGAATTCTGTGTGAATTCAAATTGCAATATTCCTGTGTGGAATAACAATATCTTATTGGGGCTTTGGGGCCGTTCACAAATTATTTAACAATAACAGGGTTGGAGGGGGTTTGAATCAATGTTGCTAATTGTTACCTTGGGAGGTGGGAAGGTCATGGGAAATTTTACGTAACAAATTATATTTTGACACAAAAACCTAATAGCATAATTAAAGATAGTCAAAATTTATGATGAAAGACATTCCCATTGAGGATTACTAGTACAACTTCCACTATGTTCTCATGAAATAGAGGAAAAATGGACGAGTATCAAAATGTTAGTATATATTCTAGCATACAAGAGGTCGAAACAGTTTGTTACGTAATTAAGGGAGAGTTCTCGATTATTCCTTTTGTTCCGAGGGGGAGATGTAATGTAAGATTGCAATTAAACATTAGGGTTCAGAAGTGATTGTTACGTTATAGACCATTCCTTTAATTGCTTGTAGAGAAACCAACGCGCAGGGGCGGAGGGTTCCTTCCGACTTGCCAAGTGGCAACGTCTGATGGAGACCGAGTTAACTACACGCGGGAGGCTAGCTAACTCGCAATGCCTCTAGTGGTGCTTCTTGACGCACCCTTACGCCCGGTTAAGTTCTCTTTACCCATGTCAATAATGAAGTGGTCTGTTACGGGAGAACACTGTATCAATGAACGTTGTAGTCTATCAAGATCTGTTGTCTAGATATATGTAAATATCAGGATTTTGTAATAATTGGGGATTTTACTCTTAGTGGATTCAAAACTGATGTGCGGAATAAGGAAAACTGTGTGAATACAAATTTCAATATTCCTGTGTGGAATAACGCAATAGGTGTAAATTCAGTTTAAAATATTCCTGTGTGGAATAACTAAATCTCATTGGGCCTGCTCACAAATTACGTTAGAAGAACAGGGTTTCATCAAAAGTGTATAGATATAAACAAAAAGTACACTTCATTAACAATTCCCTTCCATTGACTGTAGACTACATGTAAACTGAGAAGCAAACTGCAATCCGCTTAACCGATTACATGAACTAACCAATCAGGAAAATTATAGAAAGTAGTAGATGATGCTGGCTATCCTAACGTTCATTTTTGGTACTAGAGCTAGCATCTGCTACTTTATGAGCCTATTCACGGCTTGTTCCCTGTGCAGAGGGGGTCAACACTATTCTGAGATAAAGGAGGACTCCGCATATTACATGGCACGAGCAAGTTTCAACGAAGTGTACTTTTTGTTTCTATTTCTATGTACGTTGGGTTTCATTAATGAATATATTTCCATTAAATTTTACTAATACAATTTCCATTATGTTCACATTATTTAGAGGGAAATAGACGAGATTTAATGAAGCGAAATTCTAGTATACAAAAGGGTCAATTCTGTTCGTTACGTAATTAAGGGGGAGAACTCTCCCGATTGTTACTTTTTGATTCGGGGAGGGGGAGGGGAGTGTTAATGTAAATTTGCTATTAAAATGTTTCAGGTCCGTTTTTGGGTTTCCTGGCGATACCTACTTTGAGTCCTGTATCATTTAACGTTGTTGTTGTCTATCAAGTTCTGTTGTCTAGGTGTATGTATATGTCAAGATTTTGTAATAATTGAGAATTTCTGATCAAGGGTTAAACGATTAAAAAAAGACAAATTGCGTTTAATTGTCACATTTCTTACTGCTTTAGTCAATGTGTTTACAATGTTGAGGCATTCGACTCGCGGGAGAGTTCGAATGACGCAAGTAACATAGTTTCTTGTTCTTCACATATATTTAAGAAGCTCGTTTGCGCAAACTGAAATGAAAACCTGCTCCAAAAAAACGTTCGCTGCCATTTCCCAAACGATCCCGTTTAGTAAGTCTTGGTGGAAAACTGAGCTTCGGGCAAAGTCACTGGATGTGTGGCATGATGTGACGTTCGCTGCCATTTCCCAAACGATCCCGTTTAGTAAGTCTTGGTGGAAAACTGAGCTTCGGGCAAAGTCACTGGATGTGTGGCATGATGTGACGTTCGCTGCCATTTCCCAAACGATCCCGTTTAGTAAGTCTTGGTGGAAAACTGAACTTCGGGCAAAGTCACTGGATGTGTGGCATGATGTGACGTTCGCTGCCATTTCCCAAACGATCCCGTTTAGTAAGTCTTGGTGGAAAACTGAGCTTCGGGCAAAGTCACTGGATGTGTGGCATGATGTGACGTTCGCTGCCATTTCCCAAACGATCCCGTTTAGTAAGTCTTGGTGGAAAACTGAGCTTCGGGCAAAGTCACTGGATGTGTGGCATGATGTGACGTTCGCTGCCATTTCCCAAACGATCCCGTTTAGTAAGTCTTGGTGGAAAACTGAGCTTCGGGCAAAGTCACTGGATGTGTGGCATGATGTGACGTTCGCTGCCATTTCCCAAACGATCCCGTTTAGTAAGTCTTGGTGGAAAACTGAGCTTCGGGCAAAGTCACTGGATGTGTAGAGCAAAGTAACGTTAACTTCCATTTCCCAAACGATTTGCTTTCTTGAAGGGAAATTGTCAGATTTTCGAACACATAATTATCAAATAGAAGCAACATTGGTGTAATTGTAAAATCTGCTAGGTATTTTGTCTTCATGAATGTGTGTCAATTCTGGAATATTTCCATGATACATCGACTTTTGCAGTAAATTACTTGTGACTCCCTTATACGATATGACAGTATCTTTAATCCGTTAATGCAGGGTCAGAAATTCGTAATTATTTCAAGCCCAACACTCACACTAGAGAACAGTACTTATCAGACAGCAACAATTATCAGGGCTTTATAATAAACAAACTTTATTATTGGTTTCTTTAAAATATGCGTTTTAGTTACGTAATTACAACTTAGTTATATAATTTTCGATGTTGGAAATTTGTCTTAGTTATTTAATTATTAATACTAAAAAATATGACTTTGTTACTTAATTACTGATGTTGAGAATTTATGACTCTGTTACTTAATTACTGATGTTGTGAATTTATGACTCTGTTTCTTAATTATTGATGTTGAGAATTTCTGACTCTGTTACTTAATTATTGATGTTGAGAATTTATGACTCTGTTACTTAATTATTGATGTTGCGAATTTATCACTCTGTTACTTAATTATTGATGTTGAGAATTTATCACTCTGTTACTTAATTATTGATGTTGAGAATTTATCACTCTGTTACTTAATTATTGATGTTGAGAATTTATCACTCTGTTACTTAATTATTGATGTTGAGAATTTATCACTCTGTTACTTAATTATTGATGTTGAGAATTTATCACTCTGTTACTTAATTATTGATGTTGAGAATTTATCACTCTGTTACTTAATTATTGATGTTGAGAATTTATCACTCTGTTACTTAATTATTGATGTTGAGAATTTATCACTCTGTTACTTAATTATTGATGTTGAGAATTTATCACTCTGTTACTTAATTATTGATGTTGAGAATTTATCACTCTGTTACTTTGTTACTTAATTACTGATGTTGAGAATTTATGACTTTGTTACTTAATTATTGATGTTGATAATTTGACTTTGTTACGTGGTTTAGCGTTGAGCGCTATTTATGAGGATCAGTTTGCTAAACTAATAGGAAAAAAAATATGAATATTAATAAATATAAATTAAAATTCACGCAAATGCGCTGTTCTTTTCCATTGCTGCGATTCGAAAAGACTATAGAAAACTGTATAGACACGTAGGCCCATGCATGCTTAAAGCCAGGTAGCCAGAGCTAGGTAATCTGGAGCCGTCCAAAAGGTCATGAGACAACGCGACTCCAGGGTTAAAAAGCCCTCGCATTGAAGTCATTATTAACTACAACTGTAGATGGCATAAACCTTGCTTTAGAGAATAGAAAATAAAGCTAAGGCATATCCTACTTGGATGAAAAATGTCGTCTGCTTTACTGTATATGAGCTTGGCCTTCAATACTGCTTTGATAATTCGTAAATTTTAACATAAAAAAGAGAAATCATTCCATAATTAATTAAGTTTTGAAGTAGTTCACCTCTTGACTCGGAGAGGTAATATTTTGGTTTTCCCAACTTGTTTATCTATATCCAGATTATATTTTCTATACTTGTGTTTTTTATGCATCGCGGTCATTCTTGTAATCTTTATTTTTTATCGCGATGCCTTAACTATATAACCGGATAACATTCCGATAACGTTTGTCAGTTGTTCACAGTTGATCAGTTCCCAGTTATCTGTTCTCAGATATCCGTTCAGTGTATTGTTCCCGGATATTAATACTAGTGTTCTAAATTAAATTAATAAAGAGTTTATAACCAGTTAAACCCAGAGTCGTTCTTGCGTCAAACAACAACAGGTTATGGGCCCAGCACGCTTCCACTGCGCAGAGGTTTAGAAGTCATAAGAAGTTCAACGCCGGGAAGATTATCCTCTAAGGTGCGGAGTCAAACGGAGAATGGCCGGAAATCACCTGGGACGAATCGAGACGTTAACTAAGGATAATTATGATACCTGGAAAATGCAAGTGGAAGACCTGCTTCAAAAGAACGACCTCTGGGAGTACGTAGATGGAACTTCAACAAGGCCAACTCTGGTACGGGGAACGGAAGGCAACGCCCAGGCGGTCGCTACCTGGGACAGTAATGATCGAAAAGCAAGAGCGGACCTAATCTTGTCGATCAGTCCGTCGGAGTTGAAGCAAGTAAAGAATTGCACGACCTCACGGGAACTATGGCAGAAGCTCGAATCCATCTACCAGTCCAGTGGACCTGCCCGGAAAGCCACGCTGCTGAAGAAACTGACCCTCAAGAAAATGAAGGAGGGAGAAGATGTCCGGGATCACGTCCGAGAATTTTTCGATGCAGTAGACAAGTTGGCTGACATGGGAGTAGCTGTAAACAACGACCTACTGGCCATTATGTTGTTATACAGTCCACCAGAATCGTACGAGAACTTCCGGTGCGCAATAGAGTCCAGGGATACGTTACCTGATCCAGAAGCTTTAAAAATAAAGATCCTGGAGGAATCAGACGCCAAGAACTCTAGGGAAGACGAACCCGTGCAGAATGCGATGATGGGCAGTAACCACTTTTCACGGAAAACTGAAGAAAGGGGTAGAGGAAGAGGTTCACGTGGACGAGGAAGCACGACCTTCAAGTACAAGTGTCATGGATGCAGGAAACCCGGCCACAAGGTAGCCGATTGCCCCGATAGAGACAATGGTTCAGAAAGAAAAACCAGAAAGAAGGAAAACGCCCATCATGTACTGGCAGAAAATTTGGCCGAGAAAGAATTCGCATTGCACCTGAAGGCTGATCACGATTCCTGGTGCCTGGACAGCGGAGCCACCTCACATATGAGTTCCAACAGAGATCGCTTCAACGTTTACGAAGAGACCACGAAATCTTTAAACCTGGCCACCGCAGAGTCAACGAAGATACGAGGTGTTGGCGAAGTAAAAGTACCCGCAACGAATGGCAGGGACAATCGAATTCTTCGCCTGGAACGAGCCCTTCATGTCCCGGATTTAAGAACAAATCTCCTATCCATTGCCAAGATGACAGACAAAGGACATGAGGTCATATTCAAGAAGTCGCAGGCCTGGATTAAGACGGCAACCGGGGAAGTTATTGCAGTTGCTGACAGAGTTGGAGACCTTTATTTCCTGAGAAAGGCTGAAGAAACGGTCCATGCAGTGCAATCGGAAATAAAGCCTAGAATCAACCTGGAAAACTGGCATTTCCTACTCGGTCACTTGAACGAGAGAAGTTTAAAGGAAATGGCCCGGAAGAATTTGGCTACGGGACTCAACATTGAAAAAGATGGGAGCCTGGGAATCTGCCAAATCTGTATCAAAGGAAAGCAATCGAAAGAGCCGTTCCCGAAAACTGAAGATAGCCGAACCTCGCATGTCCTGGAAATAGTACACTCTGACGTATGCGGGCCGATGAGAGTAACGTCGATGAGTGGAGCCAAGTACATCGTCGTTTTCACTGATGATTATTCCCGGTGGAGTGAAGTCAGCTTTTTAAAACACAAGAGCGAAGTGTTGAAAGCCTTCAAAGAATTCAAGCAACGAGCTGAAGTGGAAACCGGGAGAAAAATCAAGACCTTGCAGTCCGACAACGGAACCGAATACTGCAACAATGAATTCGACAGATTCCTGAAAGACTCTGAGATAAAAAGAAGGCTCACCGTACCATACACCCCGGAACAGAATGGCATTGCCGAAAGAAAGAACAGAACACTCCTAGATATGGCCCGATGTATGATGATACAAGCCCAACTTCCACCATCATTCTGGGCAAAAGCGATGGCCACGGCTAACTACATTCGAAACCGTTGTCCTTCCCGGAGCATAAATGGAGAAGTACCATTTACCAGATGGACCGGAAAGAAGCCATCCCTGCAACATTTGAAGATTTTCGGCGACAAAGCTTTGCTGTTGGACGATGATAAAAGGAAGGGGAAGTTTGCAGCCAGGAGTAAAGAATGCGTTTTCATCGGCTATTCTCAAGTCTCGAA
The DNA here is from genome assembly GCA_019434445.1 of Phalangium opilio. Classification (NCBI taxonomy): domain Eukaryota; kingdom Metazoa; phylum Arthropoda; class Arachnida; order Opiliones; family Phalangiidae; genus Phalangium; species Phalangium opilio. Next base: position 8,183 of record JAEQBA010001031.1, on the reverse strand, counting down.
GGCCTATCGACTCTGGGTTCCGTCCGAGAAGCAAATCTATCGAAGTCGCAATGTCAAGTTCCTGGGAGAATTCAATAAACAAGGCGGATATGATGATTTCGTCACTCCAGAAGTAAACCTGAAATACGGAGGCAAAGCTAAAGGCGAAATCGAAATCCCGGCCACTACACACGCTGTAAAACCGCCAGGAAGAGAAGAATTCAAAGAAGTCAAAAAGGAGTTCAAAGATGAAACCCCGGAAGAACCTAATGCCCAGGAAAACGAGGACGTCTTCGAAGAACCCTCAGAAACCCTCGTTCTGAAGAAAGGTCCCGGAAGACCGAAGAAAATAAGAACTGGAGTACCCGGACGACCGAAAAAATCGTTCAACATGATTCCGAGCGTCTCAGAAGAGTCTACTGAAGAGGCTACTGACGAGCAAGAAACCCTGTCCGATGAGTCAGCAAACCTAGCCATCTTATCAGAACCTTGGTCCATGAAGCAAGCCCTGGCTTCTCCGTACGCAAACGATTGGAGGAAAGCAGTAACGGAAGAGTTCGTTTCGCTTATCAAGTGCGAAACCTGGGACATCGTTGACTGTCCGGAAAACCAGAAGGTCCTTGGAAATCGTTTAGTCTTCCGAACGAAGTACTTACCCAGCGGAGAAGTAGAGAAAAGGAAATCCAGGCTCGTAGCGAAAGGTTTTGCCCAGAGACCAGGGATCGACTACCAAGAGACGTTCGCACCCGTCATTAGATCCAGCTCGATAAGACTGCTTATGGCCCTTGCTGTGGAAATCGGTTTGGAAGTCCACCAGATGGATGTCGTCACGGCCTATCTTAATGGCGAACTCGAGGAGGAAATATATATGGTCGTCCCGGAAGGTTTAACAGAATTCCTCGAAGAAATCGTCAAGTCAAGCCGGTTCGACAAGTCAATCATTGCCAGAGCAAAGAAATGGACCAGCGACCTGGAAGAAGAGGGACTTAAAGTTTGTCGGTATCTACCAACAGAGGAAATGCCAGCGGACATCTGTACAAAGAGCCTGTTCCGTCCGAAGCACCTCTTCTGCGTCAAAGCCCTTGGACTTGAAATAATTAAATGACCACCCCCTGAATAGAAGATTGAAACCACCGATATTAAGAGGGACTGTTGTAAATTAGAGATAATACCGGTTGTTTTTTATCTATATCCAGATTATATTTTCTATACTTGTGTTTTTTATGCATCGCGGTCATTCTTGTAATCTTTATTTTTTATCGCGATGCCTTAACTATATAACCGGATAACATTCCGATAACGTTTGTCAGTTGTTCACAGTTGATCAGTTCCCAGTTATCTGTTCTCAGATATCAGTTCAGTGTATTGTTCCCGGATATTAATACTAATGTTCTAAATTAAATTAATAAAGAGTTTATAACCAGTTAAACCCAGAGTCGTTCTTGCGTTAAATAACAACATCAATCATTAGACATTTCAACTAAAAGGGTTTTAGAAAGACTTTGTTCATGTTCTTAGGTGGAGTTATTAAAGGTATAGTGAAATGGCCAGACAACAATATTTTAATGAATTATGATAAAAAGAGATTAAAATAATGAAATTAACTTGCCAAACACTTTCCGTTAATTTTATACATAGTTAACAGACTAGGAGGATTCATACCATTCACACAGGGAGGCCAGGCTTCATGTGTTACACAATGAGGCCTGACTCACTGGGGGAGTCAAAAGCCAGGCCTTCTTTTGTAAATAGTATGAATCTTCTTATTCTGTAAACTATGTATATATATAATTTTCTAAGCATCAAAATTGACGGAATGTATTTGGTGAACTTGTTAACGGGTTAAGTGTTATTTTATCAATCTAAAACCATCGAAAAATGGTTGTCAAACCAATTCATTCTCTCTTTAATAATAAGTTTACTTACTATTAATAACATTCAAATATAGTTATAGAGTAAAATCAATTGTTCTCATTGTTTACTATCAATTTAAGTCTTAAAAATCTGTTTTGCTCAACTTTTGCTTCAATTCTGTGAAACGAAATTTAGGCTCGGAATGCCATTAAAATATATAAAAAGTCATACATTTCTTGAGAGAGAGAAAAAGAGAGTAAATGATTGAATAATTATGAAGATGGAGAATATTTAAAATGGTCTACTCTTCTAAATTACTCGGAAATAAAATAATTCAAAATATGAAATTGAAACTGTAACAATATTAAAGCTATAGATTGGTAGTTTATATTTGTGTCATATAGTTATCCTCCATTCATACTACTAAGAGAAAACGTATATGATTAATTTAACCTGACCTAATTTGATTAGTTAATTACCGTAATGACTTGTCGTCAAACTGCAAACTTTCGCGAATGTGGGAAAAATTTTAAACGTCATTAAATTTATATAAATTCAACTTTAAAAAGTTTAGTGTGTATGACCAAAAGTTTATTTTGGTACGACTATTTACTGTGAAATTGTTGAAAATTGTGATATCTGTAGTCATAATACTTAAGCCAAAAAGAAAAAGTTTATAAAGTGAAACTGGCAGTGTTCTAAGCTAAAATTTATTTATTGAATGGTAATAACGATAATATTTAAATACAATTTGTGAGATATGTATTTTAGTTGAATTTTTATTATTTTATTACTGTCGATGTACATCTTTCTTCTGGGCGCGACGGAGAATACCAAAATGGTGGTCCCATCTTTGTGTTGGTTTCATTGTATGTAAATTCCGAAATTGTCTCCTCAGAAGATGTTTTGGTTCCGTTTGATTGTTAAAGAGTGTTGTAATATAGTTTTATTCTTGTTTAAATATCGCGCCTAGCGCCACAGCCTAGCAGTTTGTTTTAACCCACGTCTCGGATATTTCACTCAACCCTACGGGCTCGAATTATAGGTCGGGTAGCGCTAATACTTCAGAAGTGGGATAAGCCAATAACGTTACTACGAAACTCACAACGATCACGTGTTTCTGCCGCCAACGCAACAATTGGAATTACATGGACGGCCGCGCTTAACTTCAACGTACACTATCCGAAGTCATCGAATTCAACGAAAGACCAACGTATCATCTAGCACACTCAACGGAAAGCGGGTAGCTATGAGGTGGGTTACAAGTTGAAAACGTCAATTTAATGAAACCGGAATCAAATATTTAATGAAGGAGCGAAATGATTTCAAAGCTGCACGAAGCAGGCATCTGTCCCAAGTATTACGAAACTAGAGTCAAAACTGGTTCTCAAGGCAGACGCACCACGAAGACCAATCTTTCACCCTCACGAGCAATGGATGGGAAAACGGATCCAGTGAACGATGAACTTAGAGAAGATGCGAGTAAATACCTTTTCTCGCAGGACGAGTCACGTAGAAAGGAATTAGCTCACAGTAACTACCTGTTGGGGTTTGCAAATAACCCTATATATCGACCTGGAGACAGGGAGGTCATCGACCAGGGGGACAGCGATAGGGACGATGAACGTGGCCGGGAAGGATCGGTGTCCATATCTGACTTCGTCGGCTATCTCGGCGGCAGTGCAGCAAGCTGTCGCAGTAACAAGGGATATGACGGTCAACGCACAACCGGCCCAAACTGGACCTACACAGTCTGTTCCAAGCGACCAACGCCATTGGGGAGAGGACAGCAAGTTAATACCTGCCTTTGATCCAGAGAACTCGACACATCAGACCATCAAAACATGGATCCAGAAGGTTTATGACGTAGCAGCTGCCTATGGATGGTCGGATAGGGTAATCGTAATCCATGCCTTACCGAAGTTAGAAGGGTCAGCCAAAGTCTGGTACGAGGGTCAGATGACAATCAATTACAACTGGCAAGAGTGGAAGGATCTCCTGAGACAATGGTTTCCGGCTCCTAAGGGCTCTAAGCGACTGTACCGCGAGATGGAGCAACGGAAAAGGAAGGCTGGCGAATCCATAGAAAGCTACTATCACGACATGGTCTCGAAAGCTCGGAGGTGTGGATTGACCGAGGACGCAATGGTGGAATATCTCATCACGGGACTAAATGACAAGCCCCTAATAATAGCCTTGAGCACGAGGGAGTACAGTAACCCCCAGGAGCTGTTGAAATATCTCAAATAATTGGAGGAGAGGCTAAAGATGACGAATAAAACGCAAAGGAACCATACAGTACGGGACCCGGGGAAGGATGAGAGACAACAACATAGGGTTTTGCCGCATCAAGCGGATCGGGGCAAGCAATTTCATGATACAAGTTCGAAGAAGAAACACCGCAAGCCATGGTTTAATGTTAAGGGTGAGATATTATGTTTTAACTGCTCCAAGTACGGGCACGTAGGAAAGAGCTGTCCGGAGCCGCAGAGAAAAACCACGTTGTGGTAATTGTCAACGGCCAGGTTAAGAAACCCAAGATTGCCGAGCAAGATCAAGCACAAACAAGCAAAACCTTCATCTGGATGATACCAGCGTTACCCGTTCAATGCAACCCACGAACGAAAATATATCAAGAATGCTACGATCAATGACGAGAAAATAAGAGCGTCTGTGGATCAGGGTAGCAAATGCGTCGCAATCCGGAGAAGCGAAGCTGAAAAGCTGAAATTTAAGTACGAAGATCCGCCACCTGGAAGTCTTATCAGAGGCTATGGAGCGGGTTCAACTGTACCTGTTGGGGTATTTATGGCTCAGCTAAAGGTTGACGAGGCCGACGCTACGGTTCAAATTCAGGTTCAAAGTTGGGCAAGAACACTGCATCCCGAGAAGTGTGGTGTCCGTTACCAAAGGCTGCACCACTCGGATACCAATTGCAAACGTGTCGATGAAGAAGCTAGTCATTGAAGCTGATAAGAGAGTTGGGAAAGCCGAAGTATGTTACGAAGAACAAGAAAGCGAGTGGACAAACACGGATATCTTCACGGTGGAGCCACTCTATAACCCAATAGATCCTAGTCAAGTTAACGTAGGACCAGAAGTAACGCAGCAAAAGAAGAGCCAACTGGTCAACCTGCATAACGAGTTTCGAGACTGCTTTGCCGAAGGTTTGAAGGAACTGGGACGGACATCCGCAGCATCCATGAAGATTGAATTGGAGTCAACAAAACCGATCACCTACTGGGCGTACAGGCTGTCGCATGCCGAACGAGCTAGGGTGCGAGAGAAGATTTCTGAGCTTAAAGCATCGGGGATTATAGTCGACTCTATTTCACCATACGCAAGTCCAATCCTCATTGTCAAAAAGAAGAATGGAGAGGAGCGTATCTGCATCGACTATAGAGGGCTGACTAGGATCACCAAGAAGGAAGTATTTCCTATGCCTCTAATCGATGACCAGTTAGAACGATTGAGAGGAAACAAGTTCTTCACGAGCCTTGATCTCGCGTCAGGATACTACCAAGTTCCAATGGATGTCTCTTCACAAGAAAAGACGGCCTTCAAAACGCCAAATGGCCACTATCAATTTACCACGATGCCATTCGGCTAATGTAACGCCCCTGCCGTGTTCCAGCGCATGATGAACGCTGTCTTGGGACCGCTAAGATTTACGATTACATTAGCCTACATGGATGATGTGTTGGTACCTTCCGCCACCATCGAAAACGGATTTGACCACCTAAGGCAAATTTTGGAAGTTTTCCGGAAGGTGAATTTGACACTCAATCTTAAAGGAATGGTTCACCCATAAACTTTTTTGGTCTCTTAGCGTCAATAGTACTTTTAAAAAGATAGTGGTACTACTGAAATTAAATTATTATCGATAGTTTTCATTTTATAATTAAATAAAATTTTATATGGACAAAACCCTTAACCCCTATCTCTAAACTTCACTGTCGTGTTTTTCCAGACCTGCCAGATGACTGGCTGGTTTAAATAGCGTTTAGCCAATGAGATTTTAGCACTCCAAGCAGAAGAATTTAGGTCGGGTTTTTTTTAGTCTGACAATTTCGTCTTCAAGTATGTTTAGCTCTCGTCGTTAGTCGTTTCGTTGATCAATTTGAATCAAAATTAATTGCCAAAATGCCAAGTTTTATTATAAAAGACTATCAGTGTTAACTCTAGGTGTGCGGTTAGTTTTTATACTGTTCCCGATCACTGCAAGTACCCTACGATATGCCACGATTCGCTAGGCCTTGGTTACGGCGATCTACGGGCTTGACTACGGCTCTAACATAGTATCTCTACGGGCGATGCCAACGTACCTTGTCGCCGGTCTAGCGCTCAACCGCGTAATAGTAGAGTTTACTTTTTAGTAGAAGCTTGTCCTATAGATACCTCGGCCAATAAGATGGAGGACTGAATTAATAAATGAGAGTGACGTATCGCACTCTCTCTGGCTTTGCGGTAAAGCACCGTACAGGCGCGATAAGGTCCTCAATGCAATTAGTTTTTCTGATTTAATTTAAAATATACTTAATGTAAAATTTTTCAACTCTCGAAATCTTGGTTTTGGGTGTAATTAAAGGGATTACAGCAAAAAACGTTTATGGGTGAACCATTCCTTTAAGAAATATTTTCCCAATAACCCCATCAAAACATTCTCCCAAGGCTTCCCTATAAATTTCTAAAGAGTTCTTAAGAAATATTTTCCCTACGTTCAAACTCCCAAAGACCCCTTTGAACTCTCAAGTTTTTTCTTAAGGTTTCTTAAGAAAATTTTTGTAAGGGTAAGACGAAGTACGGTGAACCAGATGACGTACCAATTCCAATTCCAACTAGAACATTCTCTAAACGATCAAAATGTTTCGGTTGCGGGAATTTAGGGCACTTTGAAGCTGATTGTTCTAAAAACAAATCCAAGCTAAGAGTAACTCCGTACAACCGCGTCAACAGTTTTTCTCGGCCTCTGCCCATCACTTCTGCGAAAAAAAGCTACTGACGTGGAAGAATTTTCGTTGACGACGAGGACTTAGATTTTTACCTTGCGACCTTAGACACATTGAAAAGCAGGTATTATATCTACTACTTCAAGTGTAGTTCAGGAGGGAACCAACTCTGGGATTGAAATAATATATTACTTTCAGTTCTACTTATACACAATGTTTTTAGACTAGGAGCATTCATACCATTTACACAAGGTGCCCTGACTCGGTGGTGGAGTCAAAAGCCACGCTTCCTTGTGTAAATGGTATGATTCCTCCTAGTCTAAAAACATTGTATACACAGGAATCGAATCCTTTAACAGTGTGTTTTAATACGGAATGGCTCATTAGAACTTTAAATTGTAATTTATTTATTAAGAATTCCAGTTATATTGCGCATTCCAAGTCTGGAAAACCCAATGCTCCCGCTTTTCCACGTTTGACGCCAAATCAGGATGTTCCTGTTCAATCTAGTTAAGATGCTCCAGCTCAATCTAGTCAAGACGTGGTTGCTCAAAATAGTCAGGATGCACCTTGTCAAATTAGTCAGGATGCACCTAGTCAAATTAGTCAGGATGCACCTAGTCAAATTAGTCAGGATGCACCTAGTCAAATTAGTCAGGATGCACCTAGTCAAATTAGTCAGGATGCACCTAGTCAAATTAGTCATGATCCACCTAGTCAAATTAGTCAAGATTCACCTAGTCAAATTAGTCAAGATTCACCTAGTCAAATAAGCCAAGATCCGTGCCGCCAAATTAGTCAAAATGGGATTGCTCAAACACTTCAAGATGTGTCTCGTCAAATTCGTCAAAATAAGGTTGCTCGATCTAGTCAAACCGAACCACAGAAACTTTAAACCAGAAAAAAACCTTAAATAATGATGAAGAAGAAAAAATGGATATATTTGCTTAATAATGTTGGTAACTGAACGAAAAAAGCAAAATCACTGGAATGCCTAAAGAGTTTTTTACGCTATTTGATTCAATGTATAAAATTTGTGAGTAGTTCCAGCATTGCCTAGTTAGGGGTCCCTATGTGCTTCATCATAAGCATATCAAACCACCGGGTGGTTTGATATGCTCATGGTTTCACATGAAATATAACGTTCATTATTAAGACACTAAGATTCATTTAGCCTAGGCCCGAGGCTTAATGTTTAGGCTAAAACACGGAGGGAAATTAATGCGACTGGTCTTCGCATTAGATATTAGAAATAAAGGGGTAGTGATAGTCATCTCCACTCGGAGAGGTAATATTTAGGTTTCCCACTTGTTTACTCCACAATCCTTCTCTTATCGAATGCTTTAGTCTTAGACGATAGCCAGCGGCGAAGCCTGACCTCTGCTAACGGCGCGGTACTTA